>JACDOX010000083.1:2757006-2974100 GCA_014549065.1 Cardinalis cardinalis | reverse complement strand
TGTTTTAAAAGGTCGCTCAAACTCCAGCGACGCGGCGGACCCTCCCCGCCCTCCCCGGCCCGCATCCCCGCGGGACGGCTCGCCCCGCTCCCCGCCGCTCGGCCCAGCAGCACCCTGCTTACCCCAGCGGCTCGGCGGGCCCCACCGCCCGGCCCGGCTTTCCGCCCTCCCCGCCCCCGAGTAGCGGCGCCGAGCGAGCCTCGCCGAGGGGGCAGCGCGCTCGGGCACGCCCCGGCGGCCTGAAACCTAATCCCGCGCCCCCGCCCGCGGGTCTCACCAGGGCGGGCTGGGCGGCCGCCCGCAGCGACGGTGGGCGGGGGTAGCCGGGGGATAGCGGGGCACGCTCGGGGTGCCCGGTCCCGTCCCTGCCGGCCTGTAGGCTCGCGGCCCTTCCGCAGAGTTTGTCTCCCCGCGGCTGCCGGAGCGCACGCCTTGCCGGGATGACACCGAGTAGCCGGGCTGGTCCGGCTTAGCTCTCCGGTTCGCCTGCGAAGTGAGGGCGGCGGCAGGCTGGCCCCTGCCTCTCTCCAGCGGTGTGGTGCCGTCTGCGGCCGGGCCTGGCCCCGCTCGCTGCCAGCCCAGCCACCGGCCGTACCACTTCTGGTGCAACAAGATGAGCCTGGCCTGGAACGAAGGAAAATTGAAAATGTTGGAAATGTGAAAAAGAAAAATGCAAAAAACAAGATCACCAAACAACACATGATGAAGTTAGACAAAATGATTTATAAAGTCTTAGAATTTATGAAGGGATGACTTTTCCCTCAATGCAGCAGCTGGTTATTGTGTTAACTAGAAGTAAGGAAGATGCTATGTGTTTCACATATATATGTCTAAGACGGAAGGACATAATGCAGAGATGTGTGCAGCAACCGCAAAATACCCAAAAACATAAATTCAGCTAAAGGTGGAATTATTTTGCTATTTGTTGACATTGCTTCTACTAATATTATCAGGGTCATGGTTTCCCATATTCCTTTACATAAGACAATTTTTTGGTGTCAAGGCTCTTAGGCAGCTCAACTGAGGTAAAGCCCCTGCAGATGGACAGTGGCTGCTCCACGAGTCATGTTGGCTGCTCCTCTGGCTCTGCAGAGGCTCCATGAGCTTTGTATCTGCTTGCCTTCTGGCGTGATTTGGTTCTTTTTCCAAACAGAGGTTAACCTTAAGTGTCATCATAAATTCTAGTAGTTTGTGGCTGAGGCGTGGTGGTGTTGTTTGGTTGATGGGCTTCTTTGAGTGTTTGATGGTTTGGGTTTTTTTTTTTGCTCACACAAAATTTGTAAAGAAACCTAATGTTTTGAAGCTAGAATGGAGTACTGCCCTGTCTATTTTCAATAGTATCAATAAATGCAATCCCAGTACCAACACTTTCTTAAGCAGACCACTTAACATGTTAACTTTAAGAAAAACAGGTCTTTGCACATTGCATGCTTTGGTTGGTTTTTTTTTAATTTTATTATTTTATTTAGAAAATTAAATTCTGAAAAAAGGTTGAATCACTAAGAAATATTTCTCTTGCTTGCTCTTATTATAGCTGATGGATTGAAAAACTCCAAATTATTAACTGCCTTTTCCTCTGCTGAATACTCAAATATACATATTTATATCATGTTATACATATTTATATTATACATATTTATATTATATAATAGACATTTTTAACAATAATTCTTCCACTTTTTAATTCAGAAAAGTAATTTTCAAGATTTTCTTCACAGGTTCCATTGCTCAGTCTGGCGTGTGTTAAAAGCATATTGCTTTTTTAATCAAACACAGAGGCTCTGCTATAGCTAGGACATTGAATGCTCTATAACTGTCCCACCAACTTTGTGTGTTACATGAGCCTTTATTAAATCCCGAATAAAATTTAAAAAATAAGTTACAGTTTGCTTCCATGTATCATTGTTCAATGAATAAGCCGCAGTTGATTAGATAAGTACAAGATGAGAATGTTATTGTTATTTTTCCTGTTGCTCAGGATTTAACTATGGGATATGACTAAAACAAAATGCAGTGATTCTATTAAGTTTATTTGGACAAGAAACTGGTCAAAAGTGCAACAGTACTCATGATGTACAACAGCATCACTTGTGTTCTAATTCTTCCCAGTGCAATCTGTCTTTGTATGGGATATACCTTTCAGAAAGTTTTTTAACATACAGACTGCTTTTCTAAAGTAGAAATACATTTTAAATTCTATTCAGATTTTGTCATATCCTTGGAGTATATATTTACTAGATGATAGATAGTGAAGTTTGGAGCATTGTTCTCAGTTAGGCCTTGCCTGTATTAAAAATATTTTAATGAGTATATTTATGCCAACATAGCTGTACAGAGAAACTGAGCCCTCTCAGTAAACATACAGCTGTACATACAATAAACATGAAACTGTAATGGGAATCAGCGTCACAGTAATCTAATGCCCTCTTGCACTCAGTAGTTGATGACACTGATGAAGAGCCATTGCAGGCACAGTTCTAGCAAATAGCAAAGCAAATTCTTAGGGTTCAGAGTACACAACTGGTCTCATGGATATATTTGGTACTTTATTAACTTTAGAAATAAATGTCTTTCTTTAATTTGAAAGACATCTACCATTTATATTTACTTATTTCTTCCTTTAGTTATAAAATAGGACCTCTTCAGCCCTTCCCTAGAAAAAGAGGGTCACAACGTATCAATGATTTTGTTAGTGTGGGTTACATCATGTACAGTGACACACAATGTTTTAATTTTTGTCACGGCTTTGTTAGTGTAAGGAGTGTGGCCATTGGTGTTTTATAATTTTGTGGGATCCTTCAAATGTAAGAAAAGAGAATCTACTTTGTATTTCAAGGCTAAATGTTTTAACAAGCTACAAGTAGTTGATGTGTCTACGCATATTATTCAAGTGATTGTAAACAAAAATTGCAAGCAAGTTTTTTAAATCATAAGCCTTCCTCAAAAGACTACTATGACTACGAAATATTCTGTCAGAAAGGACTCTTAAGGAGAAGATGAAGGGGATCTAAAGAAACCCTTATTTTATGTTCTCTAGTATTAACATTCTGATATATTTCATTTCTCAGGTCAATTTATAATGTAGTTGTGGTCAAAGTATCAATATTGGATGAGATGCCTGCCTTGCTGATTTACTTAAATAAATAAAATATTAATATTAATGATTTACTGCTTAAAATTATTGGAAAACATGAAGGAGAAGTAAACTGAGAAAAAAAGTCTTTACAGATATAACAGGGTCACCAGAAACAAGGCTATGTGTCCATTAAATCATTCATTAGGCTGCTGTTGGGGATGCAGCCTCTTAAAATAGTAATGGGAACAGGATCTAACCAATGAAATAAGAGTCTGATTCTGCTCTGAGTTACAAGTACTGACTTCACTTTGAGAAGATTTTGCCTATGAAACACATTGGATTACATTTGTGACACACAGCTATTTATTCCCTAAAAAGAAAAAGAAAGTGTTCATAACAATAATTGTTTCGTTTCATCACTGTGTGTATAATATTTAGTACGGGCATTGTTACTGCATGCTCCACTGCAGAATGGGTCAAATACATATTTTAGGGCCCTAGAAGTACCCTCTGAGGAAGGACTCAGGAATATTTATAAATTTTTTATTTATGCTTGAAGTATTCCATCCCTGAACTTAGAAAAGATCCTGAAAAGAGACCAATAAACACTTTTCATAAGTACTACCTTGATTAAAAATTGTATGTACTTCTCTTTTATAGCCTTAATCTTCAATATTACAGCATAATTTTCTTAATGTGTATTCATATGTATATATACTTACATAGACACAATATTATACTTTTCATTACAGCATGTGCTCAAATTTCAAGTTAAAAAACACTAATTACCATCTTCCTTTTTAGAGAATGGTTATAATTTATTATAGATCAAATTTTATTCCTGGCTCTATAAATCAAGAGTAATCCATTGTATTAAGTGGAATTAAGCTGTAGAAAACCAATCTGAGATCAAAGGTAACTATGATCCTAACTGTTATAGCTGCTAATCTAAATATATTAAGTATGTGGTTATGCATTTTGTCCTTATCCAAACAAGGATGGATCACCACCTTTTTTCATGGAGCTCTTAAGAGTAGAATAAGTTATACTAGCAAAAGCATTCAGTCTTAAATATAACAGTCCTTCATTTCAACATAAAAGTTACACTTCAAAAGTCAGATGATGTAACTACACAGTTACTTCTGTTACTGGAGGTAACACCATGTATGTTGTTATACAGAGCTAAAATTGGAAACTTTCTCATAACTTTTATGTTTGAAATTTACACGTTTTGGATCATTATGCTGGCAAGTAGCGAATATTAGTTTCACTTACAGAAGCATGCATGTTGGCAAGAATGGTGCATAGATTTACGTTTTAAAGATTCTTTGGGAAATGGTCTTCCCTGCGGACATGCTTCGTAGCTGTTATTATTGCTGCTGGAGGTTGCACATACACGTAGAAGGGGAAGTATGCCCTGTAAGGTAAAACAGAGTAAAAAAATCATAGAAGGTATATTAATTATTTATAAATACAAAAAAAATACTTGCAATTATGAGAAATTAAAAAGGCATTTATTTACACATAAACAGGATTTTTTAAAGCCACAGGCCTTGCCCATAAAAGAGAAGTGAAGCCAAATAAGTGACAAAGCATATTAACCTTATCATAATTCTTCAGATACATAATACCTACAAGGAGTGTCTGGTTTTGTCAGATTATGGTGTTTTTGGTTTGTTTTTTTTTTAATGTTGCATTTTTCTAGATTGTCACATATTTGACAGACCCCACTCTCAGACAATCTAATTTTAAAAGCTTTCCTCAGGAGTCCTTCAAGGGATGTTGTCCAGAGCAACATGTGATCTGGTATACTTGTCAATGCAACAGTTGTTCCAATATTTGAAAAGATGGGGCAATATTTTCTTAGCAATTCTTGTGTTAGCAATATTGGGAGATCCTGCATGACATATTCTTTAGAGTTAAAAAATTCAGAATGGAAGGAACCTGACTCGTCTAGTTCAGGAGTTTATGGACAGATGAACTGGTAAAACCAAAGCACAGCAATACGTATAGAATGATTTGTTGTATGGCTCTACAGTTTATCATTGTCCAAATAGTATTTACCTCTGTATGCACTATTTAACCAGTCAAAGTATCTGGTATCTTGCCCTGTGCAGTGTAGGATGCAGATTGCATTTAAGAACGCACATTATCTTCAAGTCTCTACTTCTGATCCAAATGTGAAATTGGAGAGATGTTTTGCTTTCAATGATGTTCAGAGTTGAAATCTTAGGAAAAAGTACATCTCTGAATTTGCAGTCTTAGGTCTTTTGTTCCAACAAAGATTCTTGATATTACCCATTTTGGATAAATAGTTCTCTACATATTGGACCATGTCTTAGGTTGAAAGGTTTAGCTGGGGTGTGTATTTGCCATCTGTTAGAAGTGGGGCGGTTATCTTCTGTTAATTAGGCAATTTTCTTTATCTCTTTCACAACCAAACCTCCCTCTGACAAATATCTTCTGTTAATGGGCCATTGAGTCTCACTGCATGACTGAAAAAATCGCATCATCCCACTGTGAAATACTCCACCCAGGGGGAGGAGCCAAGCATTCCTACCTGGATATAACCTGATATTTAGAACAGTCCTTTCCCACTAGATTTGCAAAAGAACAGCTGTCTTCTCCACTAGATTCTCAGAAGAAAACCAGACCCATCTACACCACCATATCTTCAAAAGAAAACTGCATCCTCCTACAAAATCACTGCTTCAACAAAACCACATCTAACACTCCAAAAAGAGTACAACCACCATTTAATCAAAACTACTACCAACACCCTGACCAACAGGGCGTCAGGCCATATTCAGACTCTGTCAGTAGTTTGTTTTCTTTTTTTTTTTTTTGTACTATTACATTTGTATTTTTAATTTTACTAGTAAAGAACTGTTATTCCTGTTCCCATATCTTTTCCTAAGAGACCCTTAATTTAAAAATAATAAAAATTCAGAGGGAAGGGGTTTACATTTTCTGTTTCAAGGAAGGCTCCTGCCTTCCTTAGCAGACACCTGTCTTTTCAAACCAAGACAGACCATGAAAGTGGTATTAATGTGTTATCACTACACTGTCCCAGCGATGGACTAGTATTAGAGCTGTAGTCTGTTTGAGAAGGCAATAAAGTTTTACAGTTAGCTTTGCCAAGTCATTGTGTGTACAGAGAGACCAAGCAAACAACTCTACTCCATTGTTTTTCTGAAGGAGCTGATACCACTTGGCTCTGCATGTTCTTAGTTTTAATTTACATGTAGAGAAGAGGCAGAAATGTACATCTATGTCCTTTCATCTTGTTTATGGTATAGGTGAACTTTGGGTCAGAAGTAAAGCTATTAGTATTTATCACTATTATTAACCACCATTCATACCATTACATAGTTGCATTGAAAATATGATTATTAGAGTCTACGAATTGCCAGCATTAAACAAACACCAGTGTTTTGGACTATAAGTACAGAGAGTCCAAAATCCAAACATGCAAGGAATATATCCATCTGCCTGTGAACTTGAAAACTAAATATTGCTCATTCACATCAGCCAAGTCATTTATGGTGACATGTCCAAAGAAGGCCACTCTGCTCTTTTGAAGAACTACTCAGGGAAAATAGCTTTATTAGCTATTATGCCTGTCTTTCTATACCAGAGCTATTTTGTCTAGCAAGATTAGCACCTGTAAAAAGAAGAAGAGTGGGGAGAACCTTTCTGTCATTGAGGATATCTCCTATTCAGCTAGATGGATGTAAGGAGGAAACTTCTGATGCATTGTGCCACAGACTATGGGCCCAGATATGAGTAAGCATGTCTGTAACTGGCCAAAGCTTTTGGAGTCTCAGTAAGGTTCACTGATAATTCCTTACAGTTTGCTTCAATACATTGAAGGTCTTTCCTTCCTCTGTGCATACTCAAGTGCTGCAAAGGAGTTCACCATTCCTACAAGCCACACAGAAAGTACTAAGAGCACTATGAGAAAACACAGAGAGAAAAGAGCTTTCAACAGACCAGAAGATGTAAAAAAGTTTGGTGTTTCTTGAATAAGCTCATTTATACAATCATCTGACAACCGGAAGTTTCATTTTAGTTTGTTCTTAAATAGGAATTTAACACTAAGTGAAAATCATTTTGGCAAATAAAACAAATTTAGATTTAGTCCAACTGCAACATTAAAAAGCTCTGTTAGAGAAGGAAACTATTTCAGTAAATGCTTTTTTTTGTTAAAATACACTTTGGTTTAGGCCAGCTGCTTCTCTTATAGATAAAGGTTCCTTCTCATGGTGATATTGTCATACGGAGGTCTTAAAAACTTTGAAATTAAATTAGCAAATTTGCCCTCATCTGGTCATTAAGTACCAGAAACTGGCCATATAAGTAAAAATAAGAATCAATACTCCATCCAAGCCACCCAATCCCTCATTTTCAGGAGTTAATCAGTTACCTATCAGTACTCAAAACCTTGTGCGCAAAAAATAGTTTGTTTTCTAGCTAGATGGTGTAGCTGTTTTTATTGGCTAAGTATCACCTTTTTTGTGGTTTTCTCTAGCCTTTAAAGTATTCATACAATGTGCAGAGCATCAGGTGAGATCTCAAGGCTATAATAGACTTCCTTCAGTTTTATGACTTGAGACAACATTTGCCTACATCTAGTCAGAATCTCAAAATGTGTTATGCGAAGACTGGCTCAGATGAGCTGCAATTTGTTTTTTTTCATTTTATGGTTGTCCTTTAATTTTTGTTGCCAAGGGGACAAGCCAAGAGGAAATGGATTAAACAACTGGAAAGTGATGAATTTTAAGTCTCCTCTTAATCATATTTGAACTCTGAATCTAATTTGTATGTAGGAAGAATGAATAATAATAATGTCATTTCCAAAAAATAAACAGCTAAACAAAAAAATCACTCTTTCCCTCTCATGCTTTTGTTTTTCATGCCCCTGTTATTTGAGTGCTTGAGCTTTGAAAAACAAACTATAAATGCCCAGGCAACTAAAGAAACATACGAAGGTGAAGAAAACAGAAACATTGAACCTATTTTGTCTCATATACTAGTACTGCCTTAGCATACATACACCTTCTTGAACATGAAGAAGGCACAATGCATGATAAACAGTGGTTTGTAAATGCTACTCAAACAGCTGAAAGGAGCTGCTTCCAACAAGAGAAATGTTATTACACCTCCCTATCCATGTTGTAAGCTGGATGTAAGGAGCAAACATCAGGAGAAAAATGCTCATAGTTTTAAGGACTGTTCTCTGCATAAACTAGCTGTACACAAACTTAGACCCACTAGTTTGTATAGAACCCCCTGCCCTGCAACACAGAGTACATCATTACACTCATGAGGCAGCCTTTCTCCTTCTCTCTTCCAGGTCATTGTATGTGTTCTCCTCTTCTAGAATCTTAATGCATGACAACTCACATGGACTTCACTGCAAGAATATTTCTGGGGCTCTCAGACCTCCATGCCTCCAAGGTCACCCTTACTGCCAATGACTTCTGCAGGTGCTTTTTCTTGTCACTCTCCATTCTGCTGTAATGAAATATATGATGGACCTGCATATTGAAACMATCCTCAGAAAAGTTAGAAAGAAAGAGTTCTTACAGAATTAATTCAAGCTAGAGAAATTCAAAAGTCTTCCTTCAGATCTGTGTGAGTACCTAGGGAAGGCTACCAGTATTGCTACACCCTATACCCAGCCTCATCCAAGTCTGGTGCCTGAGTTTTCACACATTAAGAGCCACCAGCATTATATTTGGGATATTGAATTTACCTAGATGAGTCCATTTTTATTTCCTCATGTCTTTTTGTCTACCCTTAGGTAAATCCTGCTGGAATTCATAAACTAGATGTTTTTCTATCTGATTTTGGAGACTGTACCCAGACTTCTCTGGGTAGAAGATACCCTCCTGTACAGGTACTACAAGGACCAAAGGGAATCCTATCTGTTCATTTTTGAGAAAGAATTTAGCACAGGCAAATTAATGCACATTCCTCTTTGAAGGGGTTAAAACTTAAATTTCTTGAAAAAACAATCTACATTATCCTATTGGTATGTTGAATTGGGCACAGTTCATGCATTTGACACCAAGACTGTTTGATATCATACTCCTCATACATGGCATTATGGACATCTAAATCTAAAAGTCTTTTACCTTCTAGGTACTCCTTCTAGGAACATCACAATAGAGTCCTTGATCAAGAGAACTTTCAGTCGTAGCAAGAGGTGGAAATAAAATTGATCAAGTCTTCTACACTCCGGGTAGACAGTCTGCCCACGAAGCTATTCTGGGTATGTGTGGATGCCTTCTCCACACAAAAAGTAACAAGCCTTTATTTCAGGGATTAAATAACCAGAAAATTTTGTAATATATAAATCTGAAGTAATAGGAAATGCCTCAGTCCAGCAGGTGAGAAAGATCTGAGTAATCTTGTCTATGTTCTTCCTTGCTAAGGCAGTTTTAAGGTCTGCATTTTCTAAGAAAACAAATGACCTCTGCCTATACCTCAGTACTTCCGTGAAGACCTTAAAAGCCATAGCAAGGTCATGGATATCTAGCATACTTGCAAACTTATAAGAAACTTAAGTCAATTGTATTTGCTCTGGATGCAACTTTACACTCATTACCTTGGGTTTTTTTTGAAAATCCAAGTGGACTCTTATTTCACATTATGCTCACAATTTTGGGGAAATGAGATTAGCTCAGTTGGTATGATGTTAATATGTATGATGCTAACAACATCAAGATCCTGGATTTGACCCCTGTATGGGCCATTCACTTTTGAGTTGGACTTGGTGATCCTGGTCAGTCCCATCCAACTCAGAATATTTTGTTATTAGTCAGCAAACGGCATCTTTAGCATGTTTGTTTGATATTTTTGTGTGAATTGTAAAGAAAATCCTTGAAACTATTTAACAGGAGAAGTAATCTTCTGAATAATGTAATGTGACTTATTTTGCCTCTCCAATTTTATTCAAAAACTGTATTTTTATATCTAGTTATAATCAGCTTTGAGAAAAAAATACCAGTTTTGTCTTTTGACTGTCAGCTGCCTCAGGCTTTCATTAAGCCATAAGCATCAGCAGTCTGATTGTAGCTTGTGTACCAAGTGCAGAAGTGACAGGCATGCCTTGCTTGTAAGTGTACTTTTCTTACATGAGTGGCAAAACATAAGTGATTTTTCAGCCTTGATGAGAGATTTGAGAAATCCAATTTCTTGTGGGAACAAAAGTGCTTCGTAATCCAGAGGTACTGAAGACACTTGCTACAACTGAGGCATGGGGGGAAAGTGCAAATTCTTAGGAATTTGAATACCTCTTAAAACTCAGTAAACATTTCACCAGGGAGTAAAATAATAAATCTGATAGACTTTTGGCATTCAAACTTTAAAGAATTTTAAAAAATAGATTTATGCTACAAATTAATTTGGCAGATGGCTTAAATAAGGGTTTCTTAATTTCTAGTATACTTTTAAAAAAATGAGATGGACATCCTAGAGAAACTAGGAGTCAATACATTTAACAGGTGTCAGATGAAGAGTGGCATTAAATGTTTTTGTATCCATCACAGCAGCTTGGTGAACTAATTAAAAGTCTGTAGAACAGGAAGGAATTCAGGTCCCTGGTAGCTTCTCTGCAGAGCTTGTCTCCATGGTGGCTCAAGCTGCTGCTGCGATGAGTCCTGACTCCTTGCTGCTACCTAGCACTTCAGATATGCCCACATGCCATGATGCACTGCTCTGCAGAGACAGAGCCCATCTTCAGGTATTCAGAGATGGCTGAAAGAGCATGTGGAATTTGCAGGCAACCCCAACAACGGAAGAGATGAGAATCTTGACTCCATGTTTCAGAAGGCTGATTTATTATTTTATGATATATAGTATATTAAAAGAAAATTATATACTAAAATTATACTAAAGAAAGAGAAAGGAGTCATCAGAAGGCTAGCAAAGAAAGGAATGAAAAGAATAATAAAATCTTATGACTGCTCACAGCCTCAACACTGCTGGCTGTCAACAAGTAAAAACAATTCATATGCTGGGTAAACAATTCTCCAAATCCCATTCCAAAGTAGCAAAACATGGAGAAGCTGAAACTTCCCAGCTTCTCAGGAGAAAAGATCCTAGCAAAAGGATTTTTCAGAAAATATGTCTGTGACAATACCAGAGACATTAATTGCACAGTAGTGCAGCATCAAGCGTTCAAGAATCATTTGGACAACAGTTTCAGAGATATGTTATGGCTCTTGGGGATGTCCTCTGTAGGGCTAAAAGTTGGACTTGATGATCCTTGTGGTCCCTCCCAACTCAAGATATACTATGATTCTATAATTCTATGACTCAGCTAGTTAGCTCTCGGCAATGGACCATTCTAGCCCAGGTAGACATGTGCCAATGTAATTATCCTGCTCCTTATATCCATGTGGTTGAATAAGGTAAACACACATAACTATGAAATATGCGCTGTAAGGAATGAAAAATTCACATCACTGTTTTACAATACTGTAAATTACTTTGTCATGTTTGTAATGAAAATTCTGAAATTGTAAATGTACAAATTAGTTGACTGGTGCAACATTTTTTTGCAATAGGTGCTTAGTAGTGGCTTCAGTCTTTGCATACAGGGAGCCAACACTGATTGAGGAATACTATAGAGCAGAAGAGGATAAAAAGGGAAAGTGGAAAACAAAAGTTCATGGCCTCTTCCATTGCAAGTACTAGGACACATGAAATGAAACTGAAAGTCATGACTTCCCTAGACAGCTTGTTCTAGTGTCCTATCATCCTTATAAATAATTTATCCCTCATGCCCAAAAAAATATAACCTCTTTCAGTTTTAAACTGTTGAACCTTGTCTTTTCACTACCGGCCTGATTAAAAAGTCCCTTTCTATCTTGCCAAGCAACTCTACTTTTAGTACTAGAAGGCTGCACAAAGACTCCTTTCTTCTCCAGGATGAAAAATTAAGATTCACTCAGGCTTTCTTCAGAGAAAAGATGTTCCAGCCCTTTGATCAATTTTGTGGCCCTCCTCTGGACTCGTTCTAACAGATCTAAAATCTGACATCCCAGATTACAGAAAAAGTTGGGCTATCTTCCCAAGGATTACCTTCACAACATCAATGATTTGACACAGGTTCATGGTGGAACCCTTGTTTTGATTACTGAAAGTCCATCAAATGTGATTATCAAGTCTACTGTCATAAAGTCACGGTAGGTTTGGCCACAGGGGGCAAAATTTTCCAATACATAAGGCATGTGATGGAGAAGTTATTAATTTAAATATTTGAATGTTGTATCTAATGATATGAAGTTTCTAAAAGCATTTGTATCAACTTACCACTATTCTCACTTTTGTCTCCTTGTGAAAAGAGCATGCTCTGTCTCTGTATGATTGCAGCTGGAAAAGAAAAGGTTTCTACATCTGTTTAGACTAGACTAAACTCTAAATCTAAGTCTAAATTAATAAAGTCTCATTTTCAAATATTTAGGCTTTCTAGTTACAGCATCACTTCCACAATACCTTGCGGAGGAATAGAATGTAAGAGAATAAGGACAGTGCAGAAGGTTGTCTCACACCTGACGAGTTGCAGCTGTACTAATTCCCAAAGATTAGGAACAGGCCTGCCCTTAAGAGGCCACAGCTGTGTCCAATAAGAAGACGAGTGCTATAAAAGAGTGGGTTAGCTGGGTGAGGAGAGAGATGGAGTTTGTTGGCTGTGTTGTGTAGAAGAAGTAGAAGTCAGTGCTGTGAGGAGCTGCCCATGAGAAATCACTGAGAAGGTATGGAGCTTTTGAAATAAGATGACACTGTTGGGGACCTCAATGTGATCCCATGGTGATTTGGGTAGAGAACTGTAGAGAGAGTAGTAAGAATGTGATTCTGACATGATCCTGTGGTGGTTTGGGGAAAAGGACTTAAATATTAAGCAATGTGATCCCAAGGTGATTCTGGAAGATGACTGCAGGCCTAAGAGAAATGAGATGGTAGAGTCAGGCAGACCAAGAGCCTGAGAACTTAAAATCCAGAGGAGTTATAGCAAAGCAGACCTGAGCATCTAGAAGTCTGGACAATGTATGAGATACCACCCCCAAGAAAAAGAGTGCTGCATATGATGAGCTGACACTATACACTTTGCTTATTTGGTGCATTGGAGCAAGCCTCATGCCCCCTGCCAAGGTATGGCCGCAGTCCAGAGGGGACCCAGAATTGTGTTGGGTTCACCCTTGTTGTAGTGTGTTTTTATACTTTGTAATACTTTGAAGTAGCTTTGTTTTGTATCCCCATGTTTTTCCCAAATGGCTTATCCCAGACTGTACCCCCTCCCTTTACCTGTGTTATCCCTCTCCTGGGATGAGATCATCCTCAAACCCTTACCTTGGCTCTCTGTCAATTACTCAGCATCCCATCCCCTCCCACCTAGAAGCTTCGGTTCAGGTCTTGGAGTGATTAGCCGGAGGCTAGGGGTCAGTCCCCCAAGCCTCGTCCCATACGGTGTCCTAAATGTCTATCTCCCAGTACCCATCCCTTAGGGTCACTTATTGGTTAGTAAAATGTTATCTACTTTTGGTTCCCGCCTCCCTTTAACTGTAACCTTGGCTCATCTCCCGGGGCGCTAGGCAGGAGGCCCCGTAAAGTGCAGGAGCTCCTTCGGGACTCCTAGAATAAACCTTAGATTAACCCCTGCTAAGAGTTGGCCCTTTATTTTCTACCGATGTCTGTGGTGTCTCCTCTGCTGCAAAGGCGACCAGCCTAGGTGCCCTGAGCACCCTCGAGGCATGAGAGAGTGTCTCCCCACTGTCGGCCATGTTGGGGGCACCCCTCCGGTGTCTGCCGACTCGGGACTGGCTGAGGGTTTGGCCCTGCAGCGGCTTCTCCTAAGTTACACCCCATTGGCTCCTTCCCCTGTTCCTATGCCTCAACACAGGCGCTCCGTAGGCTCTCCCTCCCTTTTGCCTGATTGGGCCTCACTTTGATACTGCCTCCAGACCAAGGTCAGCTGGGAGGACCCTGGGGGAGAGAGCGGGACCTTGGCGGGGAGTGTGGGTCTGAGAACATCTCGCTGCGCAGCTGATTAAAACATCTATGGATATTATGTGAAAGCATTTTTGCCTCTTTAGCCTGGACTTTACTAGCAGCAATTCAAGCTGCAACACCCCTGAATGGCAGTGTGTGCAGCAGGTCACAGAAGTGGCAAATGGTATAGCCACAAGCAGCAGCCGGACCCTCAGCAGTAGCATGGCCCCTGAGGAGTACAGGGGGAGGTTTGCTAGGTTGCTGCTATATGAACACTGGAACAAAAGCAACATGGAGCTCTGAGAGGCAGAGTCAGAGCTACGCAGACAACATGTAATAGAGGCCCTCCAAAATTGTATAGTGGCCATCTCCACAGTAGCCCGATGTGATTTGGGCTTGGGCTGTAGGGCAAGGTGCAGCTGGAGATGGAGGCCAGCGTAGCATTGAGAGCAGCAGGGGAGGCTGCCTGGTCTGGACCTGACAGATTTTGACATGTGTAGTACAGGTCAGCTGCTGGGGACACAATGGGAAATAACATATCAAGTGAAGAACAGATTGTTTCATCTACATGGAAAACAGAGCAGGCCAAGAGAGGCTTGTAGTGACCAACTAATACAGCAAAGAACTGTATGAGGAAGAAGAGAATTATTAAAACAGCAGTTGGAGCTGGGGACAGAGTAGCTCTATCCTTCAGTATGGTGTATTCATTTGCTGATGAAACATGTGCATTTTGTTTGTGAATTGCAGCTATTAATCTTTGATTAGGCATAAATGTAAAAGTTTATATTCCATAAGCATAAAGTACACTCAACAGGTACTGGATCGATGTTGTTCAAGTTGTATACCTATTGATAATATTGTGTGACTGTTGATTTGTTACTAGCCTAATATACAGTCTTTAGCTTATTCTTCTGAGTTGCTTTATAAAATTATTTAGCTATTGATAGTGTCAATATTCTAGAAGTGTAAATATAAGAGTTTCTGATGATATGTAATGTAAGTTTGGGTAATGAATCAAGGTCAGCACACAGATGCATTCCAAAGTTAAATGGAAATTACACAAAAGATGATTGTACTGGGTTTACTATCTTGCAAAGGATAGGAAACACAATGTTAGTTTATGAAAAGCCTTATGTTGATGTTCTAGACTGTGAAAAGCAAAACTAAATCAGAATTTAGAAATGTTGTTCTTGCTGTGACCTGTTGCCTGAACATTTGTATACTGTTAGTCCTAAGTGAGGTATATGAATATGTTAAATATCAATTTACTCAAACATAACTTTTCAGAGATGTTGTAACTTTGTAATTAGAAGAAAAGAGGGAATTGTAGAGGGATAGAATGTAAGAAAATAAAGATAGTGCAGAAGGTAGTTTCACCCCTGAGGAGTTGCAGCTGTACTAATCCCCAAAGATTAGGAACAGGCCTGCCCTTAATAGGCCACAGCTGTGTCCAATAAGAGGATAAGTGCTACAAAAGAGTGGGTTAGCTGGGTGAGGAGAGAGATGGAGTCTGTTGGTTGTGCTGTGGAGAGAGTTGGAATTCGTTGGCTGTGCTGTAAAGGAGTTAGTGCTGCGAGGAGATGCCCCTGAGAAATCACCAAGAAGGTATGGGAGATTCACAATAAAATGACATCAATACCTTAAAWAAATTCACTATTTGCAGCCCTGAATATCAGTTTTGTTTTTCCATTTCCACAGCCTTTGGGATTATGAGATTATATGTAAGGATTATTTTGTATTGAAAATTATAAGAATAATGTAATTCTCACAAATTAATGCTGTAAAAGATCTATGTTTTTAACTAATATTTGTGAAATACTTAGCTGGATGGCTCCGACTAAAAGCTGGCTTTCATACTGTTACTATCTATAGGAAGAACAAATTAGTGTTTTAAATACCTTTCCAATTATTTTTTAATACTGTAAAAATAATAGCCATTTAATATAAGTTAACTTACATTCCTAATGCCTTGTTTTAATGCTACAATGAGAGCATGTGATGTCAAGATGTTTAGATTCAGCCAGCTTGCTTGTAATTTTTGGTAGTTTTAGAAAGCTGCACATGGTAGAGGGGAAACATTTAGCATGGCTATTGGTCAGCAGTTTCTCTGGGCAAACTCAGTGGGTTTTGTGTTCTTGTAATTAATGAAGCGTGAAGAATTTATTGAATCTGGTTATGGTATTTAAATTAAAAGAATATGATATCTTCACACATTCAAAATATCCTCACATTTAAAGCTACTGATCATCAACTTTCCAGCTTAGGAAGGATGTTAAGATAGTGAAATGCATCTGAAGATGGGCAAAAAGGCTGATGAAGAGTGTAGAACACAAGTGCTCTGAGGCATAGCTGAGGGCACTGAGGTTGTTTCACATGGAGAGGAGGAGGCTCAGGGGTGACCTTAGATTGCCTGAAAGGAGTCTGTAGCCAGGTGAGGGTCAGTCTCTTTTCCCAGGCAACCACTGGCTGAATGAGAGGACCTAGTCTTAAGCTGCACCAGGGGAAGTTTAGATGCGACATTATGAAAGATTCTTCACAGAAAGAGTGATTGGGCCAGGGAGGTGGTGGAGTCACTGTCCCTGGAGGTCTTTTCTTAAAGACTTATGTGGTACTTAGTGCTGTGGTTTAGTTTACAAGGTGTGGTTGGTCACAGGTTGGACTTGATGATCTCGAAAGTCTTTTTCAGTCTAGTTAATTCTATGATTCTGTGATATCTGTCAACATTTTCACCTCCCAAAATAAGCATCTAATCTCTTATCAAGATTACTGCGCCTTCCTCACTGACTTTTTATACTTTTGATAAAGTCCAAAACATGAGACAAAAACTGTAAGTGTGTTTAAGAAGTGTATAAAATTGTAGTTCCTGTGTGACTGCAGATAAATCATAACTCGACAGTTTTAGGGTTGCTCTATCCAACTTAGCATAGTCCTGTATTCTGTTATGTTGGTGTTTCGTGCGTGTAGATTTAATGATAAGCATAGACAGAAATCAAGCAACAGCTGCTCTACAAACCCTGCAACTTCCCTATTCAGTGGACTATTCCACTAATTATTCCAAAGAATAGTAGAAAGACAAAGCAAATTAATTTCCTTTTAAATCTCGGAGGAATTTATTTCTTAGTCTTTTTTTCCCATCTTGAACTGGAGAGACCCAATGTGTCTTCCTCATCCAGTCAAGATAAAAAATTTTGGTATGCAGTCAGAGGGCTCAACCAAGATCAAAGACAACATTCCCTACACTGGATGTTTTTAGAAATACAGCTGGAAATATTATTTAAAAGGTGGTACCCTAATGTATCCTTTTCTTTCCCAGATTTTGATGAAGAAAACATCTAAAATATAGTAAAAAAACCCTGTTTTAAGGTTACAAAAATATAAAAGACAGTATGTCAGTCTGTCTTAAATAGCTTAGGATGCGTTCCCTTGGAAATCTTATTACATTTTAAAGTTCTGTCTTGTTTGTCTTTCTGTACTTTAAGGACATGACTTGTGAACATTCATATATATTGTTCCCTGCCTATCAGCTTTTTAGCATGTTCATTTTTAATGGAATTCCATTCGATTTCATGGCATGCTTGGGCAGCTTTAGATTAAAAATTCATCCAAGTGTCAGAACTTCAGTCAGATGTGATGGCAGGAAAGAGTTTGTTGTTTCTCTGTGCTCATGCAGACACTGTGGTGCAGGATGTTTCTACTGTCAGAGTCATAAGCAGTTCTGATGCCACAACTAGAGCTATTTAAACCTGACTTGGACAAACCATGCCTGCTGTTAAATTTGCATTCTATAGCTGTTATGTCATTGCAATGACATTTGTTTAGTACCAAATTATCCTGTGTCATCCCCATTCTTTTCAGTGCATCACTATGGAGTGTTTAAAAACAAGCCAAATTGCTCAGTACATTAACCTACTAAAAATATCGATCCAAGCTGCCGAATTGTGTGGTATATTTAATTATAAATATATATATCCATAACAGATATATATACATTTTATGTTTAATTACAATCAAAATATAGATTCTTAAAATATATTCCATTATTATTAGCAAGATGTGAGGACAATAGCATAGTTGTTTAAAAAAAAAGCAATGGAAAATAAGCACTTGCACAAAATGATGTTTTCTTATACCACGAGTGGCATTTAATTTTTTAATGTGGCCTGTAATTTTTTACCTTAAATATTACACTTAATAGTTAAAAATATTATTTTGCCAGTAGATGTCAGTGTAACCATTGAACTCAGCTATGAGAGTATGTTCTTCATATTCACTAATGCAGACAAATGGAAGTATACAAATGAAAGTTACATCATGAAACAGTTAGTGTGATGGTTTGGGAAAATACTGAGTCTGTTTTCCTTACAATTTTCATTTGTAGCTTCAGAAGGGTTCTTCTGTTCAAAAAATGTCAGCTGTATTTTCTGGGCACGTTCTTTACTTTCTGAACAACAACTCTAATTCTCTAATTTTCCTCCTTTTTTCCCTTCTAAAACCTATTGAATGTACATTAATATGTAGCATTAACAGAAATAGGTATTGGGACCTGACTGTTTTTAAACACAACCTGGGATTATCCATCCAAAGGCACAGCTAAAATTTATCAAAGATAACTGTAGTTTGCTCTGATCTTTCCACGTAGAGTACAGAGCTGAGTGAACTGCATGGTGGCTTATATAGTTAGTTAATTTGGCAGCGCCATATATCATGACCAAGTAAGTTTAGAGTCTCATTAAAAAGTAAAATAGCTTACCATGTTGTTCTTCCTTATTTTAAATTTTCAAATGCCAAGACTGTGATTCTCTATTTTTTTCCTGCAATAGCTGATGCTAGTCATGACACTTTTAGCAGAAAATTCGACTCTTCGTGATCATTTAGATGTTAGTGATGTCATTGACTGTTGACAGAGAAACACAAAACTCATTCCAAAACCCAAAGTCCATGGCAGCATGAAATCCATTGAGATGTTTACCTGAAACCAAAGAAGAAGAAGCAGAGAGAAGAAAAAATATTAACAGTTAAACAGTTAGACCCTTACAGTAACTAGTACAAGTTACTATCAGGTTAAATAAAGTAATTATGGGCAAATTGTTCTACTTCACTTCTTTGCGTTTTTAGAAGCTGTGTTAGAACTCCCACAATGGAATACTAAACAGAGTAAATTGAAATGTACATTTTTCATCAAGCTACATGCTCCTATCTCCTCCCTGACTCCTGCTATGTGTGTCTTGTCTGTACACAAATATCAGTTTCTTGTAATGAGGTGAAATATTTTGTGAATCATTTGAGAGATGTACAATGTTTTATAAAGACACTAGGATACTCAGGAACAGGTCTGCTATTGACTAACATCCTTCTTGGCTTCATGAATCATAGATAGCTTAACATCTCTTCATCAAACTCAACAGACTGTATTATTTAAAATGTTCACAGTTCTCCTGAAGGCAAATAATCAGTCCCACATTGCTGATCGCTACCAGACAGCTGACATTAAGATGTATAAAGTACATAATATGCAGAACAGAAGAATGATTACAGAGCTTGGGATGAATATGCCTCAGTGACACTAAGTTCTCTGATTGGATATGTGAACAAGAAAGAAGAGAGATTAAATCAGGCACCTAGGAGACTCTAGTTAATACACAGACTGGAAAATGAAGTCAGCATCAAAGTAAAGAATACTCTGTGTGAAGGCACTAGTCTCTTAAAATCAGACCCGTGAAAGGAAATGGAACATAACACATAACACTGCAAAGCATTTCACCCATTTCTCCAGTACTTCTATCAATCACACAGCAATGCTACATGAGAAGGGCACATCCTTGTGAAAGAGCAGCTTTCCACTTGTTGCTCTCTGAATAGCTAAACTCAAATTAGTCAGTGATATTTTGACAAAATTCAAGGAAAAATTTGGTCCCTTCAATACTAAAGTTGAAAAGAAAGATGCAGGTTTAGAGCCATAGGCAGAAGGCATTTCATACAATATTACAGAAGTACAGAGTTTTAGAGAGGGAAGGCTACATTTAATTGAACACTATCAGTTTTTACTTCAAAATATCTTTAAAAATTGATAGGAGGCTGCCTGTTTTCACTTGTCAGGGTGCATAGACTTTGCTGATATTTTCTGTCTTAATGTTCATTTTGCATTGCCTGCACTGTAAGAGTAAGATCAAGATCTTCATGCTATTATATGTGCAAGACTTTTCATAACCTTTGGTGGCTTTAATACCCCTTTGGTGGCTTGACCTCAGCACTAGGTATGAAAATTCACCCTGGTAGAGAAATTATAAATTTCTATGATAATATCATACCCATTTAGGATCTCACTGTCACACGTCTCTCTTGCTCACTGCCGAAGTAGCTGCTTTCCTTGATGCACTCTGTCTGACCCAAAGATAGCTGTCCTGAGCATAGTCCTTAAAGGGACACCTTTCCAGACACAGGCAAGCTGAACTCAAACCACAGCCTTTGAAGTACCTGCTCAGCTGCTGACGAGTATCAAGACATTATGCTGTGAAAAATGAGAGCTCACCAGATGGTAGCATCACTTTAAAACCGTGTGCAAGTTGGTTCCTTCATCTGGCTTATTTCTTTCTAGAAATTCAGCAAGTACCAATAACAACCCATCATAGTAATTCTTCACTGTCATAAAATAGCAAGATTCTCCAATTTCTATAGCTTTGCAATGACTACTTGATACAATTTGATGAGATATGCAGCATTGATAGTTTATTCAAAAGCTAAGCTAAGCTGGAGTGGATGGCTCTGTGCCTTACCCTCTATATTACTTGGTGATGTTGCAAAAAGTAAAGGAACTGAGAAGTAGCATAAGGAAGGTAACAGCTCTTCATTTTTTTTTCCCTCTGAAGACTGATATGTTACTTCATTTACTGAGGATGATCTTTAAGTGAGATTTATCAGAGAAACCCACAAATGGAATATGAAAAGCAGCCTGTCCTAATAAAGCTCTTCATAGCAACAGACATAAATGTGCCCTCTGGTGTCAACAGTGGTTTTTCATCTGCCTTAGAGATACAGTGGTAGAGGCAGTGCTTGCTTGGTACTGTTATGACAGGGGAAGTGGGTTGGAGACAGAGACAACACACACCCAAGGAGTCTCATGTGACAGCAGCGATCTTTATTGTTCCAACCTAATTTATATAGGGGGTTTGAAACACCCTGGTCTAAACCACTGATTGATCTGATCTCCTCACAGACCAGGTTCCTGGCCAGTGAGATATCTGCAGTTTAGGCGAGAACATGAGTGGGTGAAGTCCTTGTGTAGATTTGAATCCAACCTGGATTTGAATCTCCACCTCATCTGAGGACCTGGTTTACCTCTAGGCTGGCCGAGGCTGAAGGTCTAATATAAAGAAATTTTTTTGGCAGCTACAAGCTACCTGCAATTGTGACAGGTACTAGGAGGAAGGCACTGGAGTTCAATTCCATAAAGCATCTATTACCAAATTCCTAGCCCAAAAGCTTTCTTTGCTTAGGTTTTCAACACGTAAGACCAACTAAGGGGGTCCCAGTGCCCTGAGCTGGAGGACTATTACTGTGAAAATGATAAACACACTGTAGGCCCTGTGCAGGATTTCCTGCTCCAGCTAGATCCCTCTAAGTCCGTGGGGTCTCGTGGGACTCACCTGAGAATACTGAAACTTCTGGCTGGTATCATTGCAAGGTCATTCTCAATGATTTTTGAACAGTCTTGGACTCTGGAGAGATTCCAGTTGACTGAAAGATGGTTAATGTTGTCCCACTTTTCAAGAAGGGCAAGAAGGACCATTCTGGAAGTTACAGGCCTGTCAGTCTCACTTCAGTGCTTGGTAAAATTATGGAGAAGATTATTCTTCTGGGAATCATTAAAAAACACCTGAAAGACAGGCAAGTATTGATCAGAGCCAGCACAGCTTCATGAAAGGAAAGTCCTGCTTGTCAAATCTGATTTCCTTTTATGATAAAGTAATATATCTAGTTAATCAAGAGGAGCCAGAACATGTAATCTTTTAGCATTTCAGTAAAGCTTTCAATACTGTCTTTCACAGTATCATCCTGGAAAAACATGTCCTGTGCACAGCAGAATAAATGCCTTGTGAAGTGGGTGAGCAACTGGCTCATGGGCTGGGCACAGGGGATTTCAGTGAATGGGGTGACAGCAGAAAGGTGACCTGTCACTGTTGGGGTTCCAAAGGGCTCCACCCTTGGCTCTGTGCTCTTTAACGTCTTCAAAAATTATTTGGATGCAGGACTTGAGAGGATACTGAGTGAGTTTGCCAATGACACTGTCTTGGGAGGAGTTGTCTGACTCTTAAAGGCAGAGAGGCCCTGCAGAGACACCTTGATAAATTCTAGAGCTGAGCAAACTCCAATGACATATTGTTTAGAAAGGAGAGTGCCAGATTCTGTACCACTGATGGGGCAGCCCTGGATGTATGGACAGACTGGGAATGAGATGCTGGAAAGCAGGGCCATGGAAAGGGACCTGGGGGTCCTGGTCGATGGCAAGTTGAACCTGAGTCAGCAGTGCAGCCAGGAGGGCCAACCCTGCCCTGGGGGGCACCAGGGGCAGCTTCACCAGCCAAGTAAGGGAGGAGGGGATTGTCCTGCTCTTCTCTGAGCTGGGGCAGCCTCACCTTGAGTCCTGGGGGCTGGTTTGGGCATGGCAATATAAGAGAGTGTCTAACTCTACTAGAGAGTGTCCAAAGGAGGGAAATGGGGATAGTGACAAGCCTTGAGGGGAAGCTGTATGAGGAGTGGTGGACGTCACTTGGTCTCTTCAGCTTGAAGAGACTGAGGCGAGACCTCGCTACAGCCTAAAAATTCCTTGTGATGTGAAGAGGAGGGATAGGCAATGATCTTTTCTTTGTGGTGACCAGCGACAGAACCTGAGGGAATGGCCTGAAGTTGTGTCAGGGGAGGTTTATGTTGAATATTAGGAAAAGGTTCTTCATCCAGAGGGTGGTTGAATACTGAAATGGGCTCCCCAGGGAGGTGGTCATGGGGGAAAGAGTTCAAGAAGAGTTTGGACATCATTTTCAGACTCACAGCGAGGTTCTGATGGTTGTCCTGTACAGGGCAAGTAGTTGGACTTTGACAATCTTTGTAAGTCCCTTCCAACTCAGGATAATTTATGATTCTGTTATTCTAACAGTTTGGTGAATTAAGCACTAGCCTTCATTCAAGGCAACAGAAGAAACCATGTCCTCTGACAAAAGCATAAGGATGAATAAATTGTTTGTAAATACAAGGTGGAACTTGTCCTGTTGCAGCTTCCTGATTTTGTTTCTTTTCTAGCCAGTACCAGGTGCTGAACTAATAAAGATTGGCACATGCAAGAATGAGCAAGTTTAGTTTGGTCAAAATTCAGTGTTCAGTTTCCTCTCATTCTCCATAGTGGTGCCCTCTGGACTGCAGTGCTATGGTCCCAACAGCTTGGCATCAACCAAAGGTATAAACACTTTAAAATACTTAGAATTAAACATACTGAAAGTATGCATCAGGAAAGTAATAGAATTGCATATGAGTGTGCATTGATGGAAGTAATAAGATGAGTTTGGCTGCTCATGTTGGCCAGACCCATTAAGCAAATACATAAAAAGAAAAAACCACACATCCTCTGACTTGAAACGCAGATTATGTAGTTCACATCCGTGGTAGAGCCAGTTCAGTATTTTAATTCACAAAAACATGAGTAAAACATAGTTTTAAAAGACAGAGACTTCATACCATTTTGATGAAAAGGGGTTTTTAAAATAGAGAGTTACTGACTGATAAGTACAGGTACAACCAAGTATGGAAGGCATTTGGAAACCTAGCCCAGATGCAAATTTTGTCTTTGTGTCTGTAATGATCTAACTCAAAAGTGAGAAATGAACCTCACAGAGCCTGGAGGTAAGGTAGTAATAGAAATCTGGGTGTGAATTCTGGGATTCTGATATGTGTCTTCACACACATATTTTGCTTTTGAGGGCACCCCCATCTTAATGTAAATTATTGATTCCTAAAATGTGTACCATATGATTTGCAGAAAAACAATGTTCCAGTTTTGCATGAATTAAACAGCAGATCTTGATAACTAAGCTTTCCCATTTACATTATGCCTCAGTTACAAATCCATGGGATTTAAATGAGAGCAGCATATGGTCCAGAATGGGAAAGCTGTGGGACTTTCATGTATGCACCATGGGAGCAAATGGCTGTCCCACAGATGGTGCAGTATTCAGCTGCATCTCCTGTATGATGGATGCCAGCGCACAGGAGGATGAAGCCATGAGTAGCCTCTAGAGGTCCCCAATGGCAGGCATGCCTAGAACAGATGCTAGAGCCACACAATGGGTTTGCAAGGGTAGATCTTTTTATATCCTGGCTTTTTGTTTCAGTGCTTGTCTGTATGTGGACATTTATGGCATAGCTAAATGATCTTTCCATAAAGCTGTACTATAGTTAGAATTTCTCTATGACAGCAATAATAATAAAAATAATTTGATTTCAGATTAATCACTTCAGTTTTTACACAAGCAGTGCAGGGAATAGACAATTTTTCTGGTTTTTTTTAACTCTCTTGGGCTGGGGCTGTGAAAGGAAATCCACAAAGCAGAATAGATGACAAAGAAAGGTCTGAGTTGCTACTTCCATATTCCACAGACTTCCATAGGCTCAAATTATATAYGATGCCATAAACATTGACAGAGGTTAATACTTAGACACAGCCAACAGGGACAATATCACTAATAGGAAAGACAGAAAAATTTTTATGAGAAAAGTAATTCAGTCCACTGTTACATTTTTCAATATCAGGTTAAGTTGTGTGGAGAAGAGTTTGTGGAGTCAGGTTCAGTTATGCGGAGAAGATATTGAAAAGAAAAAGAAATTTCATTTCAAAAACTGCTCTGTGTTTACTCGTGAATCCATAGCCAGCTGTAAACAACAAACGAGTTAGCCCACAGGGATCCTAGCAGACTGGTGTGTGTCCCATCAGCTATAATCAAAACACACATATAAAGCAGCAGAAAATTGTCACAAACTGATAAGAAAATACTTGTGCAAAATGACACTGAACTTAGTAAAGCAAGGCGCTGTGAGCATACAAAACTCCTCTCCCTGGTCTTCTTCCCATGGCTAATCATATCTCCTACACCCTGCCTGCCCTGCGTGCACTTTCCTCCTGACCTCTCTCCCATTTCCTCCTCCTGCAGCCATGCTCCTTTGCCCTCCAGATGCTTTCATGAATACTTTATAGTGTTGCTGGCATCAGGATTCTTACTACAGACTGGGAACTTGATATCCTTTTGAAAATGCCTAGCTGGGCAGCAAGGGACAGGCTTCCATACGAGTTTTGGAGAAAGCAAGTGGTGGGAGCTAGGCCAGGAACAGAAAGGATTGATCCTTCTCTGTTATCAGGATGAGGATTTATGGATCAGAGCCTGGCAAGCAGAAAAGAGAGCAGACACGTGCTAAAGTAGGCATGGGTGCAGATATGTGGCAGCAGCGAACCATGTGGTTAACTCCATATAGTGGGCATGATACTGTTGGAGAATGCTCTCTGCTGATTCTACTTCAGACCCCAAATCTTCTCCCACATGCTTCACATACACATGAAATATGTCCCCTCACAGTTTTGTCTCCTTACCCTTTTTGGCCCTCATTCTACAAAGCAGTTTTCTTTCATAACAGAATTAGAGTCAGCAAACTTCCTTATAAGAATTCACTTCAACCCTTCAAAAAGCTGTGCTAGCATTTTCTAAGGACAGGGGTCAAGAAAGAGCAGAGATAGATCAGGATTTTTTTTGCCCTTGTCCAGGTGTAGCTAAAATCCCAGTTCATCCATAGCATATAAGAAGAATATGATGGATAGATGGAAAATGTTTTAAAATCTTGCTATGTTTGAGATCACAGAACAGATGTGGATCTCAGATCTCTAGCAGGTTCACTGCACTGTGGGGATCTAAAGAAAAGAGGTATTTCTGTGTGGTCATTCTGTAAATCAAGGGCAGACTGTATGTATGTTATAAAAACTTAATCCCTGAATCCCGCCCCCCGCTCCCTCTCTCCTATCCTTGTCTTTCCTTTATCTATTTCTTTCGTATATTTTTTTTCCAATTTATGTTTAGAGTTAGTTCTATTAAGGACATTTGGTTTCATCCTACTTTTCTGTTCCAAACATCTGGCAGGTTTTTTTATTCTATTTTGCTTTTTTCCCTCTTAAACACTGGTAAATCATTTTTCTTGCCTTTCAATAGTCTTTTCTTCAAAGTGTTTTGAGATTTTTCAGAATTCTTCTTTTCTGTGAAAACCTTTTCCCCATTTCAATTCCATTTTTGAGAAGGGAACCTTCAGCCTCTCTGCTACCTTTCACTTTTTTGTCCTGAAAGTCTCACTATATTTGCAATTAAAAGGCCTTTCTTTCAGAGATTGCCATTATTGAAAATAATGCATCTACACAGACTGAAAGTTACAGTAATTTGCTGGGTTTGGAACTATCATTGAGAAGCCATTTGGTCTTCAGCAGATCCATAAACACCCATATATACTATCTAAATAAACACATGACATGTATAATGTGATTTAGTGTTCCATATTTAAAAATTTCACAGCTAAATGTACATGACCGTATAAAGTCAGCTGCCCCCTCCACTTCCAAAGGTGTCTCATAGGGGACTAAATGTATTCCTAAGAAGTTTTGTAAGAGTCAGTGAAGTAGCACAAAAGCAAAATCTGGCAGAGAGTGTTCTGGTAGGCATCAAAGACCCATAAGAGATCTAAATTTGTGAAGTACAGTGAGAGTTAAAAAATAATTGCATGCATAAGTGGTTAGTATTGTTTTCCTAATGATATAATTTGAATTTATATTCTTATTTTTCATTGTTACATTTACTCAGTAGAATCCTCCACTCACAAAGTTATACACACAATGCCTGACAAGTTGTATTTGATACAGGCAGTGTCATGAGTCAATTTACTTAAACATTTAATCATTAGACCAACTTTCACTATTTTTAAAAAAAAAGGATGAAAGGCTAACTAGATTTCTAGGCAGTCACAATAAATTTCCAAATGAAAAATGCATCATCTTCTCAGTTACAATAGTATAGATCAAAATTATGACCCTTTTCTTCCACCAATTTAATTGAGAGGGCAATTAATCTTAGTAATTTTTTTTCATTCCCTTTTTTTCGATGTAAGATCACCTAAAGTTTGATAACTTTAGGTGAGGTAAGGCCAGGACAAGCAACTTATTCTTAATATAGAAAATGTCTTCTAGTCGCTAAAACACAATAGAAAAAAAAATCCTTCATCATGAAAATGTAGCAAATCAGCTCACTGCATTTAAAGCCCCAAAGTTTAAATTTGACCTGCTTATTGACATTCAAGTGAGTAATGGAGGAGTTTTATTTGGAAATACATTTGGAAAGCATTCAACCCAGTTTTGGCAGCAATAATTTCACTGTAGTTTGGGGAGAATTTCACCTTCCCGGAATGTGCAATTTGCTGGCATTAATTCAGAAGTCATCGACCAGAATCATGTGATCTTGTTCTTAAACACGTTCAATGAACATTTTGGGAAGAGTCACAAAAAGGACACACAGTATCTCTTCTGTTTTGCATGTAGTTTATTATCTTTGGTGTCAAATGCAGAATGTCAAAGTCTTAAGAAGGACTTTTCAACCAAGGAAGTATTTTTTCACAATTATGATACAGAGACAACAGCATTTGGAGTTGAATTTATGATTTACTCACTGCTGTCTCTCTCACTGGAATTAACATGGTCAGAAACAACCTCCAAAAATAATTCCGTCTCTTGTGTAATTTTTTTTTCCACACAGTTACACCAGCTCTTAAACTTAATTTTCTTTTATTTACCAGAAACTTAAAGAAAAAATATTTTAGATTGTATTTAATTTTCTCAGTCACAGAAGGGACCTTAAAGGTCACCTATTTCCAACATTTGTGCTGTGGTCAGAGGCATCTTTCAGTAGAAGGATCATAGAAGTAAATTATGGCTGAGGCTAGCCAGCACCCCTAGAGAAAGCCCAGTCCCACTTCTCCTTATTAGAGTTACTCAGGAGTATGTCCAGTAGGGTTTGATTATCTCCAAAGACAGCGACTCCACAGCCTTTGTGGGCTCTTTATGAGCTTTAACTGTGATTGTCATAAGAAAAAAAAAATGTTTTTAAAAAACTTATGTTTAAGCAGTATTTACTTCATTTCAGTTCAGCCTGTACCCATCACTTCTCATCCTGTCACTGAGCAAAACTGAGAAGAGTCTGTCTCCATCTTTTTTAGTGCCCTATCACACATGTTATATACATAGATTAGTGTCTCCCGAGTCTTCCTTAGGACAGAGAGTTTCAGAAGTCTCAACCTGTTTTCATATGACAGATGCATCAGTACTTGCAAACTTTTAGTGACCTTTTGCTGTAATTTCCATAGAATGTCTATTTTTTTCTTGTACAGGAAAGCTCAGCACTGGATCCAGCATTCCAGGGAGGGTCTCACATTGGTGAGTGGAGAGAAAGGATCACATCACTTGGTCAGTTTGTAACACTTTTTCTTATGAAGTTCCAGACACTGTCAGATTTCCACATGGGAAGGGCCCACTGCTGACTCATGGTCAGAGTAGTGTCTACCAGGACCCCCTTCTGCAAAGCTACTTTCCAGTTAGTTGGCTCTCAGTCTTTATTGCTGAATGGAATTGTTCCTTACCAGATAAGGACTTTGTTTTTCACTCGTTTAAATTCATGGAGTCCCTTAAATCCCACTTCTGCAGTGAAGTTTCCAGGTCCCTCTGAATGGCAACAAGGACAACTGATGTAATTAGCCACTCTTCCTGGTTTTGTATCTTCAGCAAATATGCTGAGTGTGCACTACGTCCCACCATTAAGATCATTAAAACAGGTATTAAACACTGTTGGATCAACTACTGACTCCTGTAGGAAACCGGTAGTGATTATCCTCCAGCTGGAGTTCCTGCTGCCTTTACATCTCTTTGTCTAGTAAAGAGATTTTGACAGCTTTCAATTCACCTCACTGTGCATTTATCTAGCTCCTACCTCCTCAGCTTTGTCAGCATTTTCTGTGATAGTGAAAAAACCCTTGTTGAATCAAGCTAAATAGCATCTACTTCTTGCCCCCACCCCCCCCGCCCCAGCCCTCATCCATAAAGCACTTTTTATTGTTGTAGAGGACTGCAAGAATGGTCAGACAGGATCTCACTTTATGTTATCCAAATGGATTTCTTCAAATACCCTGCCTGTCCTCAATATGCTTTGAAAAATTTTCAGAGTTTTTAGTACACAATCTTGGGGATTAAGGTGAGACTGAACAGTGCTTCTCCAGATACTCCTTCTTGCCCTTCTTGAAGACGGGAGTGATATTTAATTTCTTCCTGTCATCAGGGATCTTTCCTGATCACCCTGATCTTGAAGAGACAAACAAGAGTCATTTCACAGTGGCCTGGGCCAGCTCTCTCAGCACTCACAGGTACATTTTGTGAGGTCCTATGTATGCTCAATTCACTTAAATGTACATAGCCAGATCCCCCTCCAGCAAGAGTAGGTTTTCTTTGCTCTGGATTTATGTTTGTTGGTTTAAACTGACTGTTGCATAGACTTTAAAATATTTTTCAGAAGGGATTTGATCAAATGACTCAGGAATTTTAATAATCACCTAGACACAACACCCCTGCACCCTGCATCACTACTTGAAAAATTGACAATAAAACTTAGTAGTACTACTTTTGCAATTTTTGGACAAAAAAGTTAAGAAAGCTATTATTTTGGGAGGAGTAAGAAGAGACAAGTTGGCTGAATGTTAAAAGTTTTGAGAAAACTAATAGCCTAAAAAGTCCTTCATATGGAGTTTAAATCAATTAAATCAGAATGCAGTACTGAACAACTTTGTATCAGTGACCTTTATGAAATGGACTTTTCTCAGATCTCCAAGATAGGCAAAAAACTGTTAAATTTCCAAGTTGGATCCAAAACAAGACTGTACAAGTACAAAATTCTTTTTGAAAGCTGTACCTCCAGGAGCAGGTCAATACAGAGTCATGAATGTGTGTTGATCTGGCTCCCATCCACGCAAGAAGAGCTTACTTGGGAAAAAGAAGACAGTGGATACTGTCATCAAAATATCATCTTCTGCCAATACTAAGATTTTTTTCTACAGAAACAAGGGCTTATTTTGAAAAAACAATTGTCTTTTAAATATAAGAACTTGCCTAAGACAAGATAAAAATGAGTGCTCCAAGCTTGAAGAGTATTCCCAAAAAAGAACAAAATATAATATGCAGAGCTTATAACAATAAAGCTTCTGATAAAACAAAACTTCTGCGCATCTGTTAGTGCCATAGGCATTATCCAATGTGCAATGAAGAACCATCACATTTATGCCAGACATGAAATAAAACTAGATGAATCTCTGAAAGTACAGTGCATAGGCAAAGATGAAGGATTAGAAGTAACTTCACTGTCTGGATCAATCTCTGTTCTTTCTTTTCACTTAAGCACACCACTAATTGCCATATGATATGTAGCTCAAAGTAAAACGAACAGTAAAAAAGTTTGATCCATAACAGCTGCCAATGAGTTAGTTTTATGCCAATGAGCAGGAGCTGTGTTGGGATTTAGTAGTTCTGCAAAAATATTTGCATGCTGAAAACATCAACTCTATGGAGTTATCTATCTGTTTCTGCTGGGTGTTACCTGTCCGGAAACTAATGCTCACCACACAGAAATGTACTTTACTTTGATACAATTCAGGAAGGAATGTTCTTTGGGGAGAAGGAAAGACGGAAATGATCTGGGAAACAATGATAAATGTTGAAATCAACCATCAAATCTACATACTTATAAATATACTCAGTGTGAGATCAGGAAACAGGAAATGTGCATAGTGTTTATTATCCACACACAGCAGCGAGACCAGCTGCCTACATGTCCTGGAGTGGTCAGGATAATCCTGTAATTAACAGTGCACTTCAATAGGGGAAAAAAAAAAATCTAGTCATCTCATACTTGATGATGGATGTGTGGAGGAAGAGGGCAGCAAAGAGCATTTGAAGATCACTGTTAGGAATTTCTGAGGAGCTGATTCCATGCCGTGTTCACAGTCCAGTTTTCCTGCGCACAAGCACATCCTCAAGTGGTCCAGATACCTTCTAGAGGTCCTGTGTCAGTACATCCTGTTTCTTAACAGCAGATATACAAATTGTATTTCTCTTAGAAGCCAAGATATGCTACTGTAGAGTGTAACACTAGACCTAATTCTACTAGCCTAGTGCCAACAGAGGTATACAAGTATGATAGATATATAACATTATGACTAACTCTGTAAAATATTTTTTTATGCAACCACCCCTCACCATGAATAGAAAAGGATTTCTGAGATCTCAGTAGCCAAAATGAGGGAGATCACTACAAGGGGAGATCGCTTTTGTAGGGATGGCAAATGCAGAATTCCTCTCTGGGAGACACAAAATTGCAAAACCATTTATTTTTTTTTTAAATGTGTGTAATGGATACTCTATTCATCCTCTATGCATTGCAACTTCTAAGATGTATGCTTTCTTCAACTTTAAAATTCAATATAATGAGACAAGCCTTTTTGGAGAACAGGATTAAATCTGCAGAACCACTAGCAGGTTACATCCTTTACTCCTTCATTCACACAGACAGAAATGTTGCCACTGAGCAACAGAACATCTTGCGGTTGATTGAGGACAAATTTCTTTTTGATTTTTGTTGGATACGAGAAAGAGAGTAGTTTGATGGCAGGACTACATAAGGGAAGGCACAGGTTCAATGATTCATGACAAATGAGCCATACGAGCAGTATTTTAAAGTGAAAAAAATCAGTTCATGCAAAAATTGTCATATCCATGCCTGTTTTTGTAAGGCTTTTTTTGAGTTAGCCATCTCAAAACTCACATTATGTAAAACGTATAGTAGTCATGATTATTGATCTGTCAGAGAGCAGCACTACAGACCAGCCTCACTGACTAAGCCAAGCTGTGAAAATGAGCAGGAGGGGTAACATTTCTGATTTTAGGCAGAGATAGCCTTAATTCTCTCTCTACTTGGTTTTCACTTAACCCCAGATGTTACCTTAGAAGAAGCGCAGCCCAGCTCTTCTGATGCTGAACAGCAGAAGAGCTAGTGTAAAGATATAACCTCCAAAAAAGTATAAATCCTACCTTTTTTGGGGTAAGGCTGTCAAACATTGCATTTTCCAGATACATTCCATGGATACAGTTAAAACCACTAAATGATATTTCCCTTTGCTCTGACTGATGGCGGGCAACTTAAGTCATTTGGGGCTTCCCTCTACTACTTCCTACACCCACAGAGGACATTAATTTTGCTGTTTATCCATCTGCCTTGATGCTGTATTTTGTTCCAGACTTGTGTTCATGATGTGAATGTCAAAATCATGTCATTATGACCAAAAGCAAATGAACATTTCACAAATTCTCAGTGAAGTTTCACTTATATACTGTAATGGAGATATGAGAATTTAAAAATACTATGCTGTACTCTGCTCCAAGTGCCAGCTAGTGTAGCAAGAGATGAAGGGTTAAAAATTTCTCCTTTTCCTTTCAAAAGTTCTGCTTTGTTTTTAAGCTTAAAATAGCCTCCAGTTCATCTATGTCTCCCAAAAGGGAGCTGTTTGCAAACAGCTTTTTCCTTTTGTCCCTGTCTATAGCCCTGCCTGCATAGACCAGAGCCTTCATTCTCCCAGCCAAGGCAAATGGATTGCAATTCCCCTTGGACTTCATCCACAAATCCCCTTAATTGGCAGGAGAGATTGCCATTGAGTGGTGTGAAGGACTCTTTCCTCCACAGGGGTTGATTGTGCTGCCGCCACAGGACTACCCGCACCTGCCAGCCAGCAGAGCAAGGAGCCAGCGCTGGTCATCAGCAGATATGAGCCTCCTGCCTGGTTAGAATACAATGCTTTAAAGAGCATGTAGAAGACTACGTGGAGTGCACTTGAATATAGCATTATTTTTTTGCGACGAGCACTATTGCGCTTGGCACTCAAAATGAGTCAGTCGTTGCAATACAATGTCCTTGGATGGACTGTGTGCACCAAATAGTGAGTACTTAATGCTACCTAAGCAGTAGTGTCATCAAGGGATTACAGCCAGAGTAAAAGCAAGGAGTAAATGACAGTGTATCAGAGGTCAGCACTTTGTCTTCCACGTGTATCACCCATGAGAGCATCCTTTGCAGTCCTACTAGCTCCAGGACAGTAACTGCAGGAGAAAAGGTTTGTCCATAGAGGTATATAACCATGGGGAAAAGCAAGCAAGAGAAAAATTCTCAATAGCATCACTTTCTCAACTGGAGGGTACTTACCAGCAGTGAATGTGAAGAGCCATGTGGGTTGGCAGCAGTCAGTTCTTGCTTTCAGGACCATAATGTTCAATGCACAATAGTAACTCTTTTCAAGCTGGTGCAGCTGTTCAGCTCCATCAAGCACCTACTGAGTTGAAGGGTAAGTGCTCTATTTGAACACTGAAGTCTCCATTTCGAAAGGCAAATGAATTTCCTGAAACCTGCAAAAGCCTTAGCAAGTCATGCAAATACCATACATGAGTTGGTCATGGTAATTTGAGCACTTAATTTGGATACCCGTTTTCTCAATTAAAAAAAAAAAAAGAGGAACAAAAAAATCCCTGTATTCCATCTGTCTCTAGCTAGCTAGCCATTTTCAGTCTGTTTGTAGGTCCACAATATGATGCAAGCTTGGAAGGCAAGTAGACTAACCAGCTTTACAAGACTAAATAGAAACAAGCAAATACTTTGTAGAAAAACATTCATTTGGCAAATTTCTTACTTTAGGCATTCACAAAAGTCCTGCAATCATATGCATTCAGGGAAAGTTTTTCCCAAATTGTTCCTGTGTGTAATTCTTTTTTTACACTTCACCTGACAGAAAGTAGTTGGACCTCTATAACATTTGCAATGTGAAATTCAAATTGTCCTGTTCAGGTTTTGTCAGATGTACAGGAATTACACTGAAAAATATTAGCTAGCTCAACTCATCCTCCAAATTCTCCATTTAAACATATTGGTGGATGGTGGAAGACTAGGGCTAGCCAGGTATCACAGTCTTGAGTCTATGTGTTTGAATGGTTTCCACAAAGACCACAGATCCTATTCACAGTGCAATGGTCATGACCTGCTTTCAGCTGCCTTGCAGTTCATGCAGTAATTGTGCTAATGTCTAGCTCAGCTGTGGATCGATAGTGGAAAGGAACATCTCACCTGGCAGTCAATACCTCTGCCAGTGGCCATCAAACATCACTGTCTTAGGTGAATCTCTGGTAGCAGTGGGGTTGAACTAGATGATCTCCAGAGGTCTCTTCCAACACTAACTATTCTGTGATATTGTGATGCTGCTCAAACCAATTCTTGCACTTTGATGAAGGAAGAGTTACATATTTTAAAAGTCGTATCTACTGTTCATTCTTGCATCTTCCATGTTATGCCACATAGTCACTGATAAATGTTAAGTCCATCTGTGTTCAACCATCACAGAAACGATTTCACATTTGCAAGTTCAGTCTTTTTTGGTTACATGGAGATACTCACTTAAAATGTATATCTTCCAGCAATAATCTGAGGCAAAAAATGAGCAAGGAGTGCAAATGGAAAGCAAGGTAAAGTTGAAAAAAAAAATATGTGTAATGTCCATGGATACTGGAGAGGAATGTTGGCCTTATCCCTCATGATGACACACCACTCATTCTTGAGACAGGAGTTAAAGCTCTCACTTCTCAAATGATGAATATTGAAGCTTCTTTTCCATGTGTGAGCAAGATCTCTTTAGGACGATTTGAAAATTAGCAGAATGCTGCTGAAGACTGTTGTGCTGTTTGACCACTTACCCCAGAAATATTACATGCAATGTAAGGTAATATAAGGTCCCAAACAGGCTCGTTGCACAAGAGAAAATTTTATCCAAAGACAACAGAAGCTATGAATGCTTGGAAAAAAGTGCTGCTGCATAGTTTTTCTCTGGACTGGATGTAATTCTATAGTAATGTAGCAGTCTTGTCAAGAGAAAATAAAGGAAATCAGTTTTAGTGGGGTATTTGTTTTGTATAGTTTTAAATCAGAGGACTATTTATGATTCTAAGATTCTATGAACATTATGTCTCAGCAAATAAAGCTTTCAGAAAAGAAATTCAAGTTGGCGCAATAGGCACCTTGAAAGATGGAGTGGTTAATAATTAAATAGGATGTTAGCTATTGAAAGAATTATTTTCTAAATCTGGTTTATCAATGAGATGTGATTTTATTTTTCTTTTACCATAAGGCCTCATAGGAAAAAAAAGGTGGAAAGGAGGATGTGGTCACAAAATTTTCCCTTGACAATGCCCAGTGATACAACTTACAGCTCCACTTCTGCAAAAACAACCTCTCTCCATCTGCACAGTTTCAGTTATGCCAGTCACAGCTTATACAATTCATACTCATATCCTCTGTATCTACATTATATATATCCTCACTGAGAATTAGCTGTTAAGGAATTAAAAAGGAATGCAGAAACCAAGGTACTAGAAAGGAGGGAACAGATTAAGAAATACAGCTCTATTACTGCAAAGGGAGGAAACTCCTTGTAAATTGACCAAGCTCCTAGCTAGGGATTTCAGTTGGGCTTAAAAGTCAAAAGAAGTTCACCTTTTTACACATCGGTAAGAAATTATGTATGATAACACAATTCTGTTGAAAGTCATGGGTAATACAATAAAAACAAGAATTGTAAGTCTCTTTCAAACTTCTGTTTTAATCATCCCATTATTTCTGTCTTGTCCCAGTGTTGAGTTACTGTTCAGCCTATACGTATGCATCCATGCAGTCTCTGATGAGGTCTTCAATCACATTTCAGGAGGCCAATGCCCTCATCAGTGCTTTCTTCTTAAGATAAGAAGATTAAGATAAACAGTTCATTCACTAACACAGAGGTGTGCCGCAGTTTCCTTGCAGTTTGGGTGAAATAATACGCTGCACTTGTCTCAAAGATAAAATTCATCTTTATTAAAAACAATTGGGATTTTATTGATTATAAATCAAATATCACTTAAATAAAGCAGTTTTTCAGACCATTTAATATCATTTTCAGGCTGTAAGTTTTTGCAGCTACAGCACTACTGTTGCTAAAACTCTACTGAGGATATTTGTATATATGAGAAATTACCTTTATAATCTCATTATCAATATTGTATGAGCAGATACCCTGATTAACCTGGCGAAATTCCTTCTGAAGTTTAATAGCAGTAATTTTATGTAGTTGTATTTGATGTTGTAGTTGTGTTTAATGTTGACTGAAACATGCAAGTTTCAGCCACCCATTGACACATTGACATCTGAAACTTCAGCTGGGCTAAAACCCACTATTCAGTCCATTAAGTTCTTTTTTTGATAATTCTCACTTTAATCTTTTCTTTATTCCTTTGTTACAATCATTCAAAATACCATTAAAAAAAAAAGAAGGAAAAGGTTCTCTTAAATGTGAAGATAAACATAGTAAGCATCTGTGAATATTTGTTGTCTCTGTCCAAATTTAGCAGTTTTGACTGAATGATTAAAGGTGAAAGATTGATAGATGAGAAATTGCTTCTTTTTCTCTCCTAGTACTGGACTCCAGTTCAGCAAATCAAACTAATCTATTCATGCTGCTGTGCCACTTCTCCATTTGTTCATCAGTATGTCTGTTACTCACTATTTAAAATATTTATTGAATAAAGATCACTCTGGGCCACAGCAGTGTGTGAAAACTTCAGTCATTGAGAAGAAAGCAAAAAAAGCAGGTAGTCAAGAATTAAAAATCATATTTTTGTAACCTAAGTAAACCTCTTTAACCTAAATTCCATCTCCTAATAACATGTAGGAAAAAAGTTAGTGACTACTTCTATTGTCGTGCCAGACTCAATGGGTGGTTAATCCTAATTTGAATTTTAATTCAGTTTGTAATGAAGGTGAGGAGTGTGAAATATTGGACTAGAAAAATTTATAGTGAAATAGAAACTCCGGGGCAGCCTTCATCTACAGATGCTTTTATCTGGATGCAAAAAATATTTACTCTTTATAGAACATTTTTTTTACTTAATTTTTTGTCATAATATACAGTGATTATTCTAGAATATCATAGAAGCTTTAACACACTATTACTTAAAAGAAACATGGCTGTGTCAGAAGCAGTTAAACACAAAAGTGTTTGGAGTTATTAAGCGCATTTTTATTTCTGTCTTACTTTCCTGTACTTTGTGTGTGTGATTTAAAAAACAGGCACTTTGTCAGAATTGCAATTTCATGTTTAAAAAATAGGAAAAGAAAAGAAAATAAATGGCTTTGAGTACCATGCCTTAGTATTGTAACTGTGTGAAGGAACAGCATTCCTCAGCATGGTATCCTAATTTCTTACCTGCTGAGTTTTGAGGCATGTAAAATCATATCTGATTCTCCAAGACACAGAAGGCATAACAGTACAGTTTACAAGCTGCTTGGGGATTAAGTACTCTTTCCTAGGCTATAGGGGGCAGTCAGGGAGAGCCTAGAAGGAGCCCTGACTGCTCCGGGACTCTAGAAATAACAAGACAGCTGAGAGCCGTGGTAGCCTGAGAGCTGGGGCAGAAACAACAGTAAGATAACTACACTAGACAGTGTCAAAAGACAGCAAACAACTATGCTCATAGCCAATATACTTTAACTTGGTTAAACAATCTAGAGACACTAAGGACCATCTTATTCTTTGGCCACATTATTTTCAAGCAATGTGGCTGTAACACAGTAAAAAAGAATAAAGTAAAAAATTAATATGAAGATGAAAAAATAATTTAAATTTTGCGGGTCTCTTCTAAAGATGAAGGTTTGGAATAGTACCCTAATCTATTTTTTTTGTGCTACGATCAATCAGACTGTAAAAGTAAATCAACCAACCAAACAATAAATATAATCTACAAATTGTATGTCTGCTTGTAAAGTAAACAAGCAGATGGACAAAACCTTGCTGTCTGATGCTGTGAGATAAGACAATATATACTTGTGCACTCGGCCTAGTTTTCAGAGCCAGTGGACATCCCATTGAAACCTGTTGCAATCCACATGAAGGAAAATTGCAGGTGTCCACCCCCAATAGTCATCTGTGCTGGTAGCATGCTTCTGTTGTACAGGAGTTACTGGAAAGCATCATCAAGGTAGATGTGGCTGCTCATTGGGATTATGAGGTAACTCAGCTTTACAGTGAAGATGTCATTTCCCCGGGACGATTCTATACCAGCAGCTCCTTGCATTGCATATGCACTCATTAGGCTAAATTTTTATGATAGACAGCACAAAACTAAAGGTGAATCTCAAGAGATCAAGAGATCCTCAAAAAGGGCACGGTGTTGGGGAACAAATGGCCTGAAAGGAAATGAAGTTCCTACTTCCTTTCTTTCTTTTCTCCCTTTTTCTCTTTAAAAACAAAACCAAAACCAAACCAAACAAAAACAAAAACAACAAACAAACAAAAAAATCAACCCCTCCCCCCCAAAAAAGGCCTCATCTCACCAGGACAAAAATATGCAAGTTTGCTTATTATCCAGCTTCTGGCACAATGTGGCCCTGGGGAGCAGGACACAGGTGTGTTGCACAAGACCCTGAATGCAAGCGCAGTCGCCAAGTGCTGTTATTTTCCAGGAGCTCTGGCAGCACAGCCATTTATAAATCTACCCTGCAGCAACAGGTGTGTGTAAGGCAGGAGCATCCTCTCAGGGACATATGGGCCTTCACAGGCTCGTGATGAAACCTGGGGATGCAATGATCCCACACACAAACCCCCAAAGGGATCTGCAGGGAAACTCACCTGCACCCTGGCTTGAGCTGGATCCCTCACATATCCCACTCCTGACCTGCCTATCCGGTCCCAGCATTTGTGCACAGGGGTCTTTCTTCCCATGATTGACTTTACTGACCTCTGGTCTTCCTTGCAGCCTGAGGGCTGCCTTTGTCTTGGCTCTTATCTTGGCAGTCCCTCGTCCCTCATCCTCCCACTGTAACCCACCAACCGGAGTTTCCTGTTTTCCAGCCCTGCACACAGCAATCTCTGCCTTATCTCCCTGCTGATTTCATTCTCAGCTCCATCTGTTCATTTGACATTTATGAACCTCATCAAGCTTTTGTTTTCAGACCCATCCAAATTTAAATACCTTCCATTGTATTTGTGCTTGCTCGGTTCTCACATTTGTCACTGGGATGATAACTGTGCTGAATAACCTAAATCTGGTTCTAAATTTGGTTCTGACTTCAGCTTGTATCCTTTTCAAAAAGCCTGCTGTGCTGTCAAAGCCTCACAATGAGGTCTCCATGGCTAAAACAGTCCTTGTTTTGCTCAGTGCCTGTCAGGCATTCTCCAGATTCATGAAACTTCTCATATACGCATAGATCCTCATCCTGCCCGTCTTCTCTCAGCCATAAAATGTCTTTATTTGTCTTAAAACATCATCTGATTTTGTCAGACTCTCTCTTAGTTTCATGCATTTAGTGATTTACATTCCTGTGAGAAGCATTTTTTATTGTCTCAGGATGATTCTGCCCTCTCTAAAATCAACAGGAAACATTTCCTTCACCTGGCTTTACTTCTCAGCAGAGGACAGGTTTGAAAAGAGAATACAATTTTTAAAAGGATATTTTTTAAAACATATATTCCCTCCTCACTTATGGTTTTATCTCTTGGATGCTTTACTCTCATCTGAAAATGTCTCATTCCTCCATAAATTTTTTCTGTAGTGAAGTGTTACATAGATAACGGCAGGAAGGAAATACACCTAACTTAATTTATCCTTATTTTTATCTCTAAATCTGATTTAAATCCCTCAGTTATTAAATCGGCTCAATTCCAAGTATGCCACCTGCACAGGATACTACAAGAAATATGTTGCAATCAGAAGGCCAGCTCAGGGGCTGAAACTTAAAGAAAAAAATATCCTACAATTCCCCTGCCCCCAACAAACAAAACCTTGAAAGCAAGAAAAACCCATTTCAAACATGCAATGTTAGTGTAGCCTAACATTGATATCCTAACTTTCCAGATAATTTAAAACTCCACAATCCCTAGTACCCTTACTAAAGGATCCATAGAAAATTCATACCTCAGTGTTGTGGGGTTTTTTCAACTATAAACTAGCTGGGTTGGTTTTTTTTTTTAATATTATTCTAGGTTCTTAGGTTTGAGTTTTTTGCAGCATGCAAGTATCCTTCTGACTAAAACAGCTATCAACTTTTCCTTTTATTTCCAGCCTTCAATTTTTTGGATTCCTGTGTTCCCTAAAAATACCTGCTTTGTTCTTGTCCAAATGATTCTCTAGACAGACACTTTTCCTTCCCAAGTACATAGTAATGGTTCAAATAGGTTTAGTGAATATTTTTGTCTTAATCCAAGGAATTTTAGATTCATTAGCAGCTTCACTGCTCATCACTGAATTTTATTTAATGTATCTATCTTTCATTATTTTTAGGACTGTTTAATAATCTTCATCAAATAAATCACAACTCTTTATCTCTCTGATTTCCCAAAATGCTATCAAAAGTTTTGCTCTTAAAGATGTTTTCCTCCTTCTCTCATATTTTCCAGCTTAGTCAACAAAGTGATCCAAAAATAGCCAAAGAATTTTCACAAACTCTCTAAAAATCAATGACACTCATTTTGCCAAGCTATAGAACGAAATTATGATCACAGCAGATACTGCTGACACTATAAAGTCAAAGGAACTCAAAACTGTAGAAAATTAATGAGAGTATCTTTCTGAAATTAAATATGGCAAAGAGCTACAAGAGTAAACACAGACAATGGCATAGTTGTGAACTTGTTATTTCATGACCAGCACGTGATCAACTAGCAACACCTGTATTAATAGCACAGCTATGTCAGAGTTGACTTCTGACATTTCTGACGTATAACATGGGGCAGCAGGATAGATTTGTGCAATTAAAATGCAAACACCTGGGCTGACTTTTAAAGACCAGATGTGCTTCAATTAAACAAGCCCTAAGGTTTGCTTAAAACTAGCACCTGCTTCCTGGTTACATGCAGTCACCTGGGTTTCTGTGTAAATTTTAAATTTTGAATGTCTTTGGCTCTTTTTGAATGTGAAATGCCTCTATTTAGGTACTTTGCAAGCAAGTCAAATTACCTTTTCTGCAAGGTATGTTCTAAATTTAATTCTCACCCTTCATCTTCCTGCAGAGGTTTGCTCCTAGATGTTGTAAAATAGCCAAGAGCTAAAAGCTGCCTGCTGTGCTGTCCCTCGGTACCTAGTTTTTGATACTTTTAGTTGCAGTGAACAATGGCAGAATTGAAAGCAAACCTCTAATGAGTCAGCACAGCTGGTTAAACTACAGCATCCCTTATGCCACAGGAAAAAAGGCAAAGTTAGTCAGCAGCTGTAATCTAGTTTCTCTTAGCACCTTGCTGACATGTTCATAGGCTCTGCCTGGCAGCTCCCTGGTTTATAACAACACAGACTTGACTTTGGGGATGAGCACATATGCACCCTCTGACTAGGGATTCCCTTGTGCCATCTGTTGTGTGTCAGCTGTACTGAACCAGCACACACTAAAAAACTCACACATTTTGAGACTTGCAGGTAAGACAAAGCTGACAACTGCCTCCTGTTGAGCAGATTCATAATTAGAGGAATAGGGCTTTCCACAGATCCACAAAGTGAGCTCAGTTGTTCAACCGAATAAATCTCAGGTTCTTAAAAATAAATCTCAGGAATCTTAAAAAAATATTCCTATAGCATATTTGTCAGGTAAGAAATAAGCCAGATGACATCTCAGTCAGGATCTCTTTCAGATATTGGAAATATGAATTATGATTTCTGTGTAAATCACTGCCTGCCTGCTTTCCTCTCAGCCTTATTCAGTGGTAGCTGATACAGACAAGAGTTTTAAAAACATTCATTTTTGAGCAAATTAGTCCTGAAGAGCCTCAGCTAGATTAGGAGCTGTTTGATTTTAGGGTGTTCTTACTGCCTAGTGGGATCTATGACAAAGGGGTAGGGAAAGAAAACAGCTCTCAATTTTTTTTCTGAGAGTCTTTTCAACAGTTAGTGGAAAACTTCACAATTGGTAAGCATCATAAGCCAACTGGCCTTGTAAGTGGTCTAATACAACAGAGCAGAAATATCTCAGTGAATGAGCACTTTACAAGGCTGTCTAGTGGCAGAGGAAAAACTGCAAAATAAAGCTGCAGCTGTATTCAGCCTGGTGAGGCAGGCTGAATTTTTATGTGGGAGAAACTTGCTAGGGACTTCCAAGGTAAAACAAAAAGCAAAAGTGTCCTTGGTTCCTCAAGGTGCTTGTCTCAACTCCCTAAAGCATTGTGTCACTAAGTAGGTTGACATCATGGTTTTCAAACTCTCTTAATTTTTATTCTAACTCCTCTTTTGATTGTTCTGCTCAAAAAAAAAAAAAAAAACCAAAAAAAAACGAAAAAAAACAAACAAAAAACCCACCATCCAAATAAACAAAAAAACCCAAAACCAACCAAACAAAAATCCTCTCTTATGTCTAAACACAGCTTAGAACAAAATCACTTCTCAATTTGCAAAACCTGTTGTATCTCCAAGGCTGCCAAACTACAGGATCAATGAAGCAGTCCATGACTATTTTTGTCGGGGTGCCTGTGGGGAGAACAGATATTTGATGATTTGCCTGGAGTATCAGAAGGCTTAGCATCAGCTTTCAAAGCATAAGATAGACAGAGAGGGACATGAAATATTCAGAATATGTTAGACTGGTCTTCTGCAGTTTCTGATGGAACTATGGGCAAATGCATAATTCAGTTTACCCAAAGATGTTCATCTTGCAGAAGCCAGAGGGAGCTGATATCACCTCTTGATATAAAGACTGAGCATAGGCATGAAGATGTTATGGTTCTCCATCTACAGCATTTTCAGAGGGCCTGACTTCATGGCTAGTAATCTTGACAGGTTTTTACCCAGATGGTCATTTCTAGAAGGCAAATAACTTACACACCTCAGTAGCACTTAGTCAATTACATTTTTTTCTGCTAGTATGTAAAAGACATACACATGGTATAAGCATGCAATTTTATATTCCTAAACACACAGAAAAAATCTTTAAGAAAAAATGTGGAGCTAATAATGAGTTTAATTTGGCTGTCTTTTTCTTATTTTAATGAGCATGGTAAACCTCAGAAACACAGTATCAGGAACATCAAAGCAACAAGAGAAAGGATTTTGTTGGTATTTTGATAGTGTAAATCATAGAAATAGGACTGAAAGGATCGTTTATTCTATTTACATAAAAACTTCCTGTTTTGTGCTAAGTGACCTGAAGCTGTAACTGGTGTGACTGTGCTATTCATCTGAATTAAGTGCCCCACATTGCTTTGTCTTGTTTGGTGATGTCTAGTTTAATTTTAGGGAAATTTTAGGGAAAAGGTGCTCAGGTATTTAATGCTAGGATGCAGGTTCTCCTTTACCAAGGAAGCATCTGAAGAAGTGCACAGAAACCCATCTCTTCTGTCTCCCTCTAGCACAAAGTTTCTGGTGACCAGCCCAGGCAACAGGCAAGCTCTGCCAAGGACCCTGCCTGCCACTTCTCCCAAGATATTTTTCTTCAGCTGCACCCTGCTGATCCTGAGAGCATGATGCAGCTTGGGATACAGAACAGGCTGTGTCCTCTCCTGTGGGCAAGGCACTGCCAGCCACCAGCACTGTACTCTGCTCCTCTCACATCTCCATGGACTGCACAGAGGTATGCAGAGAGAAGAGGGAAAGCAGATAGAGAAATAATTCAGAGAGGGAAATAAGCTCCAGTTCTATGCAAATGGAGAAAACAATGATGTGGAGCTCTTTGCTCCCAGAAAGGAAATTCCAGAGATGTGAGCAAGAACTGAGTCAGCTCAGTAATTGGCATGTGCAAGCAGAAATTATCCAGTGGAGGCCAGGTTTTGTAAGATATTTAGGTGGCCACAGATAATTGGAATAATTTAGTATTTACCTGTCTCTAGTAAAATTAAAAAATCTTAATGGAGTGTCAACATCTAATTAATTCCTGTGGGTTTGGCCCTTGTGTGTTTTTAGAGAGGAGGCCCTTATCAGATTCCTCAGGTATCTACATACCTTTACAAATCTGTCCTCACTTGTCTAAGTAAAGATGTGAAATACAGCCAACACTCATTTCATTTCCTCTAACCTGTATCAACAAGTCTTTTTTTAACAGTTAAAGCCCAAAACTTGCATAACTGTAACTTAAATCCTGACTGAATTGCTAGTAGGCTGCTCCTTTTTAACCTCCACATTTTAAATTGTTTCTTCTATGAGAATTACTGGCACTGGTCCATAGTTTTTCCTTCTGGATCTCATTCCCTTCAGTAATAATCCTTCTTCTCGTATTTTTGCCTACTATCAGGACTGAATTATCTTGCTTCATTTTTTGAAATTAACTAACAGTGACATTTTTTAAAAAGGGAGCAAATATACATGAAACACTCATACATCTGGATCTGACAGTCAAGAATCAGTGTTGCCTTATGATCACATGTAATTGTCACAGATCCATGTTACAGAACATAGCTTCACATTCTGCGGGTTTCTCCAGCATGTATGAGCAGTCCAGTGCCTTATTTTTTTCCCTGCTGTCAGAGCAACGCGCAGACAATTACCTAGTTTGGTCTTGCTGTGCTCATTTCATTTCCAATGTAACTTCATCTCACCATTCCTCTGTTAATATATTCAATGATTCAGACTTTAATTTGTCTTTTCTTAACCTTTGCAGAAGCTGGCATTTTGACAGCCTTTGAAAATCATCTGTTCAGGGAGTAACAAGTGCAGGCAGCACTGCAACATTTCCCAATCCTGTTCAAATAGGATACACAAGTCCACAAGAAAAGCCGCTCTCAGCTCTAAAAGCTCCTTCCTTGCTCAAATCATTCAGGTCTTGCTTTCCTTTGTAAGGCAGCATGCAAGCATGGACTGGTTAATGGTGGCTGCAGTGGTACCTCTCTGACAGCACCCTAACATGGGCCAAATTCCTGATTTGTAGAAGACAGCATCTGATGGCAATATATTTTTTTGTCACAACTAGTTTGGATTTGAACCAAAGACCTGGAGATGAAAGGCGATATTTTAGCCTCTTGAGACATTCAGTACACCTTATCTCCCCTTATCACTATATATTTTCTTAAATCTTTCTGGTTTTTTTCTTTTTTCTTCCAAATTTTTATTCATCCTCCTTGAACCAGAATTAGGCTCCTCAATAGAATATGAATTCCTCTGGAGTATGACCCACATATTCCAGAATCTCTACTGCAACTTTTGAATTCTCTCTCTCGGTATCACTACGCTTTCCACGGACCAGAAGAGTTCCATGTCTTTTCTGTTCTTTGTCTACTCTCTCTTAGTGTAAAACATCCTATAATACTGCTGGGTTTGGTGTTAATGGGTACAGTTTGATTCTGACTCTCTTTGACAATGCTAATAAACTTCCTGACCATGGGGAAGGTCTGACTGTATTTCGTCTTGTCCTGCTTGAAATATGGGCCATAATATTAAATTAAATAAATGTTGTCTCTGTCAGAAATACATGACTTTAATGGCAGACTTAGCTACACTGAAGTGTGGTTTAACAGCAATGAAGGCCCTTATAGCATCCAACCTCATTATGAAACAAATTAGTACCTGTCATAATGGTATGACATTGACTCCTTTAGACAGGGTCCTCCCCATTGTGTTTTTTTATAAATTCCAGAAATAATAAGAAACAGCTTCTAAAATTTGCTAGCTTCATTTTTTTTTTTCTGAATGCACTAAGAACACTAGCAGATAAGATTATTTTGGCCACTCTTTGTCAACGGCCTCATTCCAAAATAAGTGAACCATAGATATTTTTTCTACACTTTTCTCTACTAGTTACAACTTGAAGAAAATAGCAACATAATTTACGGTATCCAACCTGTTAGAATTTCCCCAGTTACCCAGCTATAGCTTGGCATGTCAAGTTCATGTGAGTCCCGAGTTCTCCTGATCACAGTGCACATGATTAAAACCAAGCAACATGATAGAGTGTTGGAGAGCAGTGAGCAATTGAAAAACAAAGCCTATGACATCTGGCTGAACACACTGTCCTTCTGGTGGAGATAATTTATGGTTTGTTTTCATTTCTTCACTGAAGTGCCATGGTGTAACCTTTCTGACCTCACATTTATGGGATTTGTGGTAGTTCAAATCATCATCAGGCCTTCATAAATGCTCCCACAAGTAACAACACAAAGCAATTCAACAGGAATTTTTTGAGGAATTTTGATTAAGTCCTGAAAATGGGAATGGATTGACCTTTGCAAAATTTTAGCTGATAAGGAAAATTTCTTGAATCCTAAGGCTTCTGATATTTTCCAAGAAATGTGACCACAAAAAAAAATTCAGTTATTCCCTAAAGCTTAAGAATCATTCACTTACAGACATTATATTATTTTTATGCATGATGCCAGGTTAATATAAAGTACTTGTGCAGTTATTTTCCTTTATAGTTTTCTTCTTCCCTTCTTGGAGGATTTCCTTTCAGGTTTACGTAGAATGTGTGTGGGTACTGCAACTGTTATAACAATCATATCTAGTAATTTCTTTTTACAATGTTATACACAAGCTGTAAACAAAAGAGTCATTGATTAAAAGAGTGACAATTATTCTCTACAAACTCTGAGTATTACTATTTTACCCATAGAATACAAAGAATTTATTCATGTATTCATGTTACAGGCACTAAGGTCTGCTTTCTAAGGAGACAAACTGTTTAATATCAAAGTTAGATGCTATTATCGAAGGATAGAGAGTAGTTTTTCAATATTATCTCTTTAAAGATATCAAAATCCTGGACAGGAAATATGTCTTAAATTATGGTGGGTTTTTTTCTATCGGTGCAGCAGAGCATAAGAGTGTTGTCCTTGTCTTGCCTGCTTTCTTCCCATCAAATATCTGAGACTCAATGTTTTATCATCTTAATCATTTCCAATACATTAATATACTGCATTGATCTACCATTCATCTGATTGTTGAGAGGAGGACATTAATGGTTTCCATTAGTCCATTTTCTAATTTCCATGAGTTCTGATGATAATAAATCTTTGCCTCATCCATTTGCAAGGAGCAGCTGGTTCCAGCAGAATGGACTGCATTGCAGATAATGGAGGTTTCTAGAAGGAGAAAAAAAGCACAGAGCAATGACCATCTCTTCAGCAGGAAGAATGGCAGGTTTTTTGCAGAATACACTCATGAGAAACAAGAGGAGGATGTGAAGACAAGCTATGAAGCTCAAGCTCTACGATGTGATTGGAAATCTGGGGACCAGCACCAGCCTTGTAAAATCATAAAGGAGGGGTGAAGGATGAGGCTCAGTTTCAGGGTTCAGCAATGTGTCCCCCACATGGGAGCCAGCTTGAGCCTAGGCTGCTCAAACTGGGCAGAGTGATCACATACCTGCCTGAAAACTACACCACGGAATGCAGCTGTAATTCCTCATGTATTTGTCATCCCCTTGTTGTTGGCTTTGAACTATCTTATTCTCTGATTAGCACTGAGTTTTAACATTTTGTGCGGTTCTTATATGTTATCTGAAGAAGAAGGGTGGGCATGAAGTTGAGTTGAACAAAATATACAAGCATGGTGTTGATTTGATAGACCAAAAGAATAAACACTGCATGTATTCACAGGCTTGCACAACACTAATACCATTAATTTATCTTCCTTGCTTTTTCTTTACCCCTCAGACTTGATCTAGGTATCTTCACTCCCTGGCTTTCCTGACAAAACCATTACAATGGCAGTAGTTATCATATCACTATTCCAAAATCTTGTTTTCCATTCTAAAACTTCAACACCTTGGAAAAGCACTATGTTTTGGAGCACAAAGTAGAAAATTTGAAATATTTTCTGAAGGAAAACATCTAGGCAGAATAGTAATTTTGAAAAAAATGCACATTTTGTTCTGGAAGAAAACAGTGATGTCAGACTGAGCTATAAACTCCTTGATTCAGCCATGACATCCTCTACTCTTTCATCCTGAGAGAACTGCATACCCAGGACCCCTCAGAGGCACCAAGGAGGCTCCCAGTGACTGATGGAGGTCCTGGCTTCACAACAGGGGGGCTCTACAGGAGTCCCAGAGCCCAGGCTTCTGGCTTGCAACAAGACTGCCACAGGACTAAGTATCCAGACTCTTCACCTCATTACTTTTCTTAGAAGCTCCTTGCATTTCAAACATTTTAACAGATGCTCATTTTCACTAAAAACACATATATTATGTTGAGATCTGTTTAGATAATGGCAGGAAGAGGGTGTATAAATTTGCATCTTCTCTTCTTGTGATCAGATTTTGTTCATTTTCATGTAACCACCACATGTTGAAATAAGTGAATTCTATATAGTTCTGTGAATTCTGAAAGGTATAAGAGTAATGTAGGCAGGGTGGGAATGAGGCTCGTACATAATGCAAATTTCTGTTGCTATCTAGGAGTGGGACAGGAATATGCCTGTTTTCTACATGCTGTTCATAAAAAATGTTGCATATTGTACTATAGTGTAAAAAAAAATAGCAAATGAATCACCATAGCTGCTCCCTGTACCAGACTTCCACATTATAGAGAGAATCCTTCTTTGAAAGAGAATGGATTAGTCTGATCTGCTCTGTATCTGAAAAGCAGATGCCACCTCTGCTTCATCTGTTTTCATAGTGAAGGCCTGTTGCAGCAAAGAGTAAAGTAAAGATGATTAGAAGAGCTTAGAGGTAAGATCCATGGAATCATCATTAGTCCTTTAGGAGCAGATAGTAACAAAAGCTGATGAAATTGTTTTTCTTGGCAAGATTTCAATGTTAAGTCTCTAAAACATAATGATTTGATGGTCATGACTTGGCAAATCATCCTTAAAAGTATCTCATGGTCGCACATATTGCTCAGTTTGAACGTGGCCTGACATCATTAGTTTCAAAGGACATAATATTCAGGGTTTCAGAGTTTATTGTTAAGAGGAAAAGAAAAAGAAAGCCTGATCTTTAAAGGAGGCATTCACCTACGTCACAGAGAGAATATGCACACATGCAAACCTGTGAGACAGATAGGGTAGTATAAGGCAGGAATTCTAATGCAAAATAAACTGTGTTAAACAAAGCATCTACTACATGTGCAGTGTACATTTTGCCAAGGTATTTATTGGAAGAATAATTTTTGCTATAGTTTTGTACACAGTGTTTTAGCTAGCAGGTTTTGAAATTGCTTTGAAGTAGATGGGAGGAACCCAGACAAAAATGCCAAGAAAAAACAATCATGAACTTGAAAGAGTTTTCTACCCCTACCTTCACCATAAATACTTCAGGAAGTTCTTGACAGATTGTCAGACTCTGAGGACTGCCTCTTAGTGAAAAAGCTGGGAATGAAAGAGTAATTAAAAAAAAAGATAAAACCAGCAAAAGGATAAAGATAAGAGCGAACAATAAATGTTTAGCAGCACGCTACCTCCCAGAGCAGTTGACAACCTATGTTGCACTTAATACTGTTTAAGCAGAGCTATTCTTGAGTTCAGCCACTGAAATAAATCACAAGTGCAACCAATAGAGTTGCCATGGCATGAGAAGCAAGTGCTATATTTTATGAATTGTACACTGATTTTAAAAGCTATCTTCAATCTATTTTAGCTTGAGATATGAATGCCTAGTCTGAACAAACACTGTGTTCACTGGAGCACCCTGCAAGCGTATAGAATCCTCTTGGGAAGAAGTCCTGTCAAATGAATGTGTGAGCTTTGGGCGGGTACTTCTAAATCAATCTTTTCAATCTGATGGATAATTATGGCCTTTCCCAAATAATTCTGTTTGTTAGTCACAGAGTGATTGCAGAAATGGTTTCTCCTGAATGCTGTAGTTAATGTGTGTTCAAGCAGAAAGAGAAGAATTGTAATTGCAGGCTAAAGGAAGAGAGTAGTGAGAGACACAGCCTGGGAGGTGACCTCTTTCCTGTTGCTGGGGGATAAAAAGGAATTTGCACTTTTGTCCTGATGTTAAAAATCTTCAGCTTGAAGAATGAAATATGAAAGGAAAAAAGAGACATTGATCGTTCACATTTACTATAAGCTTACAAAATTCTACTGGATCATTTTGATCAAGGTTTGTGTAGGGGTGACAAGGACTAATTGTCTAGTCCAGCCCAGTGTCATCACTAAGAAAATGGAGAAAGATATGGGGGAGAAGATGGGATGGGTGAAGGCAGAGAAAGAGGGACTCTGAGGAGGAACAAAATCAGATTTGCACTGGCAAGTGAGATTCTTCATACAACAAGAGCAATGGTGTTGGCATCACCAATCAAACAAGAAACAAGCTTTTTAACACCTACGCTGGTTTTAAAGTCCCTCAGCAGCCTCGGGAAGCTTTGACAGGTTACTTGACATTGTAGTGTTGCTGCCTAGCTTTTGAGCTACGCCTCTGCGGGGCAAGCATGAAGAATAGATCAAGAAAAGCTTAGTGGGAATTGACACAAAGTTGATTTAATGTCATTGAGCTTAAATGGGTTGTCTCAGATCACCATTCTGTTCAGCAGAAAGTCCTACAACTTGTGCTCACATAACAGCAGAAGGCTACTTAGTTAAGCCTAAGTCTGTCTTTGCCAATGGCATGCTTGTTGTTTGTCCACCTGTAGCCATTAGGATGTTCTGATTTTATTTAACAGCAATTAATCTCCAGTCAGAACCATATATTGATTGAGCGTATTCTTTGAGCTACAGTGAACATCATGACCCACAACTTATGATTTCAGTGGTTGGAAATACACTTACACCAACTAAACCAACAATAATTATGCAATTAATAATTAGGATCATTGATCTTTGTTTCATATTATATTGAGTTTTATTCCATACACTCTGTTTCAGCATCTCTCCGTGACTCTGTCCTTCCCTCATTGGTATAATAACATTTGTTCATTTCAGTTTGCAGGCAAATTGCAAACCATAGTTCACACTGTTTTTACCCATTACAATTGAATATACTGTAAGAATCAAAGATGGATGGTGCTTGAGGAACTGTACAAAAAAAATAGCATTAATTCTCCATTGCCTTAAAAATCAGGAATACACGCTACTAAACATGCACAACATGCAAAGGCTTTTAAAGTAGTAGAAGAAAGGGGTTAGCAGTGGAGAAACAGCTATTCTCAGGAGCAATAAAGATTCTGGGAAGAAAGTCAGAAAATATTAATTTCTAGTATTTGTATGTAGGATGTGTAGTATTTGGAGTGTGTGAGAGGAATTGGCTTTCATATCAAAGATACCCTGTACTTATGAACCGCTCACAGATCTTAGGAAAAGACATACATCTGAAAAGGGCCTAGAAGGAGAGCTAGGAGAAATTAGTTAGAGATTTTGTAGCAGTAACCTTAAGGAAAGAACTTTTAGAAATATGGCAAAATTTCAGCTTAATGGAAAGCAGCAGTAATGTAGTCAATACAGAGGGAAAATAAAAATTCATTTGATGTAGATGGGTGAGGAACAGGAGCTGTTAGACAGTTTATTCCTCATGGTAAAAAAATGTCAGTTAATGGTTTTAAAGGAAGAAAGGAAATCAAGAGCATATGCCATGAAAGGATATGTTACACTAAACAAGAAAAATATCTAGCAGTCATAAGTGTGTGCCCTCTTTCAGTTCACAAACAACTTCAGAAGACATATCCAAAAATAAAAGTGTGACAATTGTACAAACTGCAGGACTGAAAAAAACCAAAACAAATCATACCTGTTCTCTGCAATTTTTAGTTTAAATTAGAGGAAAATAAAAGTCCTAAATAATGAAACCTAATATTGCAAAAAGTAGCTTATGAGTACAAATTCCTTGAAACACACCTACAAATAAACACACACACGAAAAATCATCCTTCACTGAGTATATCAACTCAATCTTCAAACCATGTGGATGTCTCCTGGGGTGTTCTAGTACAGATTGCTGATCAAGTGTGATAGCTATGTGATAGTATATTGGCTATTCTTCACATGGAGGCTGGTTTAGAATTAGATTAACAATTTCATTTTCTGTGAAACTTGAGGCTGTGTTTTGAGTATTTTCCAAAGACTAAAAGGTGCAACAATTAGTCAATTACTCACATGGGGCTATATTACCTCCTCTCCCTCCAGATTTACCTTTACTTACACAAGTGTGCTCTGATAAGCTTGGAGCTAGTTAGTAAGAGGTTTTATTCTCCCATCAGTGTTTATGATTATCACACAAGGGAAAGTCCTCCTCCTCTTAGCCATTGCAACTGTGGAAAATCCACAAGTTCCCATTTGTGAGAGAGTCTTCAGGAGTTCATTTCACATAAGTCTTCCATGTAAACAGTTATTCCCATATACAACAGATGAAAGACATGTAGGTATGTTTTACATCTGCTAGAAATACACCATTACCGAGGGAGAAATACCACTGCTCAGGGATCTCCTTTGAGGAGCACAGCTTTAAAACTGGGACACAGCCCAGACCCCCTAGAGCAATGTCAGAGCAGCACCTAACCAAATCTTGAAGGACATGCAAAGAAAGATAAGCAACTGAAGGGCTAGTCACATGGAAATGAAAGTCTGATATATTTTAATATTGCAAGTATTATGCATTTGTTGTGCAACAATAAGTAAAATACGGAGAATAACTCAAATGCCAGATGCCTGTGACAACTGCTGCTGATTCAAGGTAAGATTTCGTATGGATGATGAAACCATTGGGGAGATACTGCAGCTGAAATAAAGAAAACTGGAAAGTGTATAGAGGCAATCTTCTCTAAACTCGAAGTCATCTAGATTTTCAGGAAGATACTCAACCTGTCACAAGACCATCTTAAATAAATGGGAACACATGGCTGAGCCCCAGGGCAAATGTTCTTTGCCCACAGTAGGTGGAAACGAGGATAAGCCATAAGGGAGGACGATGGAAACATTTTCGAGGCATGCAGAATATTGTTAGAAAATTCAACAATTTAAATTCAGCTAAGACTGAAATTGCCAAAGGATACCAAGGGCAGAAAGATAAACCTCTTTGCACAACTGAATATAAAGAATAAAAAACAATCATGTCATCATGAAGCAAAATGAAGCACTTGAATTAGTGACAGTGGACATGCCAAAGGATGAGATTTTGTGTTTACATTTCCTTGGTCTTCACGGAAACAACATCCCATGTCTACCCTGCCAGAGCCCCCCGGAAGTCTGCTACCAGCAGTGGATGAACATTAATTCTGAACTTAGTTTGGCTATTGTGGTAAAAGACAATAAAAATATTACTGTACATAAATTCACAATAAAAGAAAAGTCAAGGAGAGTCTCTATCCCTTATTTGGTGATGGTGGGAAACAGTGACAAGGAACTAGGAAAAGGCTGAGGTACTGAATGTCTTCTTTTCCTGAGTCCTTTATGGTAAGAGCAACTGCTCTGTCCAGCTCACAGAGCTGGAAGACAGAGGTAGGGAGCACAATGAAGCCTCATAACCCAGGAGAAATGGTCAGTGACCTGTTAACACCTACAAGTCTACAGAGCTGGATGGGATACACCCCAGGACCCTGAGGCAGCTGCCAGAAATGCTTACTGAGCCACTTTCAGCCATTTCTGAGTGTCCCTGACTAACTGGGAAGACCCCAGTTTACTGGCAATTTGCCAATATGATGTCCATCTATGAGAAAGACCACAAAGAGGATCCAGGGAGCTGCAGGCCTGTCCTTGGTGCTGCAGAAGGTCATGGAACTGATTATCTGGAGCATCATCAAGTAGTAGATAGATGTAGAACAACCAGGTAATCAGGTCCAGCCACCATGATTTCATGAAAAGCAGGTCCTGCTTGACCAAGCTGATCTCCTTCTATGACAGAGGGATTCACTTGTTAGATGAGGGAAGCGCTGTAGATGTCATCTACCTGGACTTCAGTAAAAAGTTTGCCATAATGTTGCACTATCTGGTGTAAGGGCCTGTGTCCAGCAGTCTCACAATTCTTTTCTTAGCTTTCTTTGCTTTGTCTGTCATAATTTTGTAGGGCTTTCTTCCACCTTCTCCCTATGTTTTGTAAGTCTAAATAGGATCCAATGTTTTACACGTCAGTTATGTTTCATAGATATGAAATAGCAAGTACTTGATGTTGAGCAGTTCAATGTTCACAGTGCAATGACTTGCATGACTTTTATCACTGAGAGACTTTGAGTGACTTTAAATGACTATGAATTCAATGTTCTTGATGCACAAGTTGTCCAGCAATAAGGCAAGCACTTCAATTCTCGTGCTGAGATGAATTGTAGGAAGACAAGGATTGACACACGATGGATTAAAACAGTAGCCTGTTTAGACTAATTTCTTTCTTTTGAGAGCAGGAAGTAATATGTGCTTTAGAGGAAGCTGAAAAAAGGGTAACCAAGGAGAGATTTTTTTTCCATCTACCATATGTGGAGCTCCCACTAAAGTAAACAGAATGTGTACATATATGGTTTTTTGGTTTTTTTTTCAATCAAGTCTCACTTCACCATGGAGTTATAGGTCATAAGTGCAGTGCCCTTCATTAGATCTCACTACATGTAGAACATTTCATGTTGGTCTTTAAAACAGTGTCCATAAAATTAAGAAGCTAGATTATCATGTCTAAAGAAATAAGAAAACTTTCAAGTAAGATGTGAGCTTTCTGGTCCTGTCAGTCTCAGCAGAATGTGTGTGATTTCAGCTCTTCTAACGACTCATACACAACTATTTATGTATTAAAAAGAAATAGAGAGGCCTATACTCAGCCACTCAAATTAGCAGTTATTTTTTATGTCTTCAATCCTTGCAATGACTCAAACTCACCAGTACCTGTAGACCCTCTGTTTTTTAATATGTGTGGGTATTTTTCATTTTTTTTCCTCCCCTAACATGTAATCAGCCAACTATCTAATACCAACTGGAGCACTCCTCTAGATATAGATGGCTGACCTCTTTTTTAACAGCTTTCATTCTGGTTTTGCTGTCTCTCTTCTTTTCTCTTCTTACAGTGGGGAAGCTAAGATGAGGTACAGCAAAATTCTAGTTAATTTATGGTTCTTTCTTTTCAAGTCTCTTCTGGTAAATACACTACCCCATTGTACATAACTCCTTAGTTTTTCATATCTGCAATTGACTACATCAATCCCATTCTCCATGTCCTCTTGTAAAACTTTGCCAGTGTGAGGGTGACTGCAAAACACTCTTGTTTGCAGGTGAAAAATGACAGGCTTTACATTAAGAGTCTTCCTCTTTTCTATCAATTTGATGCAGCCTTTAAGAATTAATTTTTAAAGTTTTAAAAAACACGGAAAAAAAAGAAGGAAAAACCGTTTCATTTCATTGTGCATTTAGGTGAAATCTTTAAACCCCTTTGCATTATTTTATCACATCAGACTTGTCAAGTCACACTCATTTGAATGAGTGAGATTTGAAAACTTTTGAGTGTTATATTACATTTTCCATTGATATATGCCGTGAATCTTTACCGCTGCATGAAAATGAAGCCAAAAGCAAAAGGAGACAGCTCACTTCAAATAAGTGAGACTGGATAGGTCTGTCATATGTTATTTCAGGTGCTCAAAGGATAGCAATTCTACACAGAGATGGGTGATGGGGTTGACAGGTTTGCATGGATTTAGATAAAGAAGGGAAACTTAATCGCAGAGACAGAAACAAAAAGCAATGATTGCAATAGAAGAGTCAAATCCTTTGAAAAATAAATTGAGTCTCAGCCCATACTCAAAAGAGTTGAAATGTCAGAGCTGAGGGCCCTTCTGGAGGTGCCCTTGCACCCCTACAATGACAGAATTCTTTGTAGGAGAAAGCTGGCATTACTTTCTCTGCAGGTCATTCTCCTTGGCTGGAAGGGGGAACTGTGACCCCATAGCCACCTCCTCCCCAGTTCATTAAGTGCTGTCACAGAGTCTCCTAATGAGAAAATGTCTGTGTGGCAGAGACGCTTTGCACATCTTGCTTGCACATTTGTTCAAAAGCCAGCCACAAATTGGACCTTATTCCTAATTTTCAAGAATACTTTTCCTCTGATTATGCATGCAGAAGTTGACTACATAATCCTATATCTTGATTTTATAGTGCTCAAACAGTCTTCTACAAGTTTCTCAGAGGCTTTTCAATGGAGATTTGATTTTTTGTGCAAGTGAGGAGAGGAAATCTGGTACAAGACACCAGATATGCACTTTGTAAGGATGCGCCTGCAAGCTGATTTTTTTCTAGAAGAGGGGAAAACACTTCAAAGAGCTCATTACCACTTGCATGGCGTGTTTAGCAATGCACAGTTTGAGCGAAAAGGATATATGAAATAGGCCAAAGGGAAGCTCTTGCATTTAATGGGTTTGCTCCCACAAAGGGAGCACAAGTGCCGGCTGCGCTCAGGGGCCGCCGGGACGAGCTCCCAGATTATCCCCCCAGGATCGCCCAGCCGCTGCACCGCCCTGCCGGCAGCAGAGGGAGATGTCGGCATGCCTTTCAGTAGAGATTTGTCTCGGCTGGGATTTGCACTTCATTAATTCAGTGCTTGAAATCAAACCAGCGTTTAAACTGCGCTGCTATTAATACGCAAGGGTAGGCATGCAGTGTGGAGAATTTCCACTAAACTTGCCATACAACCAAAATTTTTGAGTACTTTTGTGGGATATTTTTGGATAGTCTGTAAAACAGAGATACTCTTACAGCAAAATATCCTCAGGAAAGAGTTCACTGAAGCATTTGTTCAGCTCTTCTGAGACTGAAAACAAAATATGATGATTTGTAGAGGAAGACAGAATCAAAGTTAAAATGTGTATTTTTTTGTTTGGATATGTGACCCATTGTAACCACTTTAATGGAAATGAGATATGGCGATAAGCATTTTTGAGTAATATAAATACAGTGGATAAATATATGGGTGTATTTTGATGCCATGGTTGTGGTGAGATAAAACTTGATCAGTTTTATCTTGGCAAGCAGCAATAATAAGAACAATAAAATATAATCTTTATTCAGTTCAACATAGCCAAAGGGCCGCAGAAGGTATGTCAAATTTGTACCAGACAAGAATTTTCCCTTTCTGTCCAGATTTCATTCAGGAGAAAAAAAAAACACTAGTATTCTCACATTGTTTTCTGTTTGGGAAGATTATCTGCTAACTTGGGATGCTGAACTAGAGCAAGCATTAACTCTTGTACTTCTTTGAAGAATCAAATGGAAGTTAGATTTGTTTTCAGATACCAGGTGGAAGGAGAAAAACAGAGTTGATTCTGTTTTGGCCAATGACAGTTTCTAGCAGAGAGTGCTCTGCTGAGTTGATAGTGAAGGCAAGTGTGAGAAGGGTGAGGTGCTTCTCTGCTGCTCCAAGGGAGGAGAAATGCCCTGTGTTGATAGCTCTGCTTTACCAGCCACTCTGCAGATTTGCTTACCATGCTGTTCAACTCAAAACTGTAAAACATGAACAAAAACTGGGAAGAAATAAATTTAAAATTTTTGTCTGGAAATAGTTTTGCTTGTATTTTTGAAACTGATTTTGAAGGCACATTCCTTAATTTTGGGGTTGCTCTTACTGATCGCTTTTAGCTTCTTGGATTTCCTTTAAGTGTAAAAGAAAGAAAAGGCTTAGGTATTTCTTCCTACTGAATTCTTTTCAGAGGAAAAAGATAGAATTACCTGAAGATACTTACAGAGGTGTCACCCTGCACTGATGCAAGAAGAACATGTTATTGACCACTCAGCTCCTTGGGGAGGTGGTACTTCAAGCCAAATAAATTATAACCAAGACTTACAATTTAGGCACTTAGACTGAAGCACAAAGCTGGCTTCATTCAAACTATGCCTGCCACCTCAGGCAGCGCAGTGCAGCCACACAGCCCAGGCTCCCTCGGCAGGTGATGCTCTCCCATGGAGGGCGGCTGCTGCCGGCAGTCAGAGTGTCAATGGGTGCTGCAGGCTAAGATCCAGCAAAAGTATAACCATAGCTCGAATGGCAGGCAAAGTCCCCTCCCTCCATCCCCTGTCCCATGTTGTGCTAATAGCTGTTTTTGGGAAATGATGTTTGCATGAACTTTGGAAGCACAAGGGCTGTGCTTTTTCTGCATTCTGGTATTTCACTGAAAATTACAGCTGATCTAATTTTTTTTTCCATTTTGTCAATGCAAAACTGCAGCAACTTATCCAAAATCCACAGAGCTTCTCCAAAACTTATTGTGATGCAAGCAAAAGCTATGGTAGGCCCTGAATGTCTACCAGGCAAAAAAAAAAAAAAGATTTCTACTCTGCCATACTACGAAGTTCAATGGCAGCCTCCTACACACAAGTGTGTGGGAGAAAATGTGACGCGACACATAAACTAATGTCTAAGAGAAATGTGAGGGATACAGCCTACAGATTTTTTTTAAAAGTATCTAAAATATAGAAGCACTATGAGAAAAAAAGGAATAATTATAATGAGAAAATTCTCTGCATTTCCTGGATCAAGTTTTTAAGTGGAAAATTGTAATCAGAAGACATTGGGATAAACTTAGCATTACATATAGTATTAATTTTAATATTAGCTTTTTTATCTTTTGAATTATAATATAAAGTCAATTTAAATTGTAAATAGTATCCAGATACTACTAGTTTCCTGGCTCAAATTCTTCAGCACATATGGCAGAAGCATAAGCTTGTGCCAGTCTGCCTACTTTGGGTAATTTTGCATGCAAATAGTTTAGTCCCTATACTGAGGTGCTAGAATGTGTTTAGTACACTTGAAAATATTTGCATTGCAAAGGAAGAGCTAATCTCCTGAGAAAAATCAAATTGATATTTTATATTAAGGGACTGCTTTAGACTTTGTGTGGCACTGTTATATGGAAAATTATGTTTACAGTACAGCTAGAATTTTTAATTGACCTTCAAGAGAGAAGGACTGACTACTGCTTTGCCAAATTTGAAAGCTACTGGAACAGTCTCTACTTGTCATTCACCACAATGCCCCTTTTCTATTCCTGAATCTTTCTGCTAAAAATTTCATAACTTTGATAAAACAATTACTCATAAACAGGTTTATCAGTGAATGCAATGTTTAATATGTACTCAAGTGGTTGGATAAAAGAAGGAACTCTTATTAATGGTGTGAATAATTAGCACACCTGAGTCAGTTCTAGCTGCTGGAAATGTCTGTTCTGTATTGGACATATTTAGAGGCTCCTTCATGGCCTTGTTTCCCATCCAAAGCAATGGAAATATATACGTTCCCATACCAGTAAGCTGATATTCAGATGTATATTCCAACCATTGCGTGGCACACAAACACACATGCCTTTCTCTTACTTAAATTCACCTCTGAAAATAGTCATCTTTGAAACAGGATGTGACAGGTGAGGGTAGCATCTAACTTAGTGTTGGTTCATGTGCTCAGTCTATGCTCTTTGCAGCCTGTCCCTGTTGTATGTGGCTGGCTGTGGTGACACAGGACTGACAGGACTCAGCTCATGCAATTTGTCAAATTCAGCCAGTACTAGCTGGACTCTGTGGCAGTAGTGACGCTGAAGTCATGCTTCCTCTGAAACCAGTCTCTCAGGACACTGGAAACAGGTCTGGATTCCCAAATATTTTGAGTCCCATCACACGTATGCTGTTTGTCAAGAAGGAACTTAAAAGGTGCTCTTTCTGAAAGTATAGCTGTAAGTTCAGCCACTCATTTCTATAGTTTCAGCACACTGTGTACATGTATATATTTTCATGAATATAATTTCATATGGTTTTGTGTTGGAGTTACATTTTTTAATTAACTATAGTTTATATAATTGCATTACTCGTGTGTAATGCTAGTCTATTTAGAGAAAAGCTGATGAAGTTACAAGTAAGCTTTTTTTTTTTTGCCTTCTTTCTTTCAGTTTGAGCATAGATTTTATTGCCCCGTTTGCTGATCTACATGCAAATACAGCTGTTTCTGCTGCAGAAAAAGCTCTTCTGGGGCCTAATTGTGTACTGCCTCACACAGCTGTCATAAACACTCAAGAAGAAAGGTGTAAGCGCCTTTGGAAATTCCTGAAGAAGCCCTTGACATGGCTGATAGCCTGGGACAGAGCAGGTGGGTGAGGGATGGTGCAGAAGTCAGTGTAGCAAGGTGCACGACTTCAGGGTCTCTTGCAGTGGATTTAAAAGGAGTAGAATTCATTTGTGGTAACCAAAGCTGTCCTGTATATCTTATTTTTTTCCTGATGATATATTGACCAGGCAACTGATTAGTTAAGTCCTATGTTGTCTCTTTTTAGTGTTTGCTTAATAATTGTAATGGCTACTAAAATAATTTTTAGACATTTTAAAATTCAGACATTTCCATTATCTTTATAAGGAAGTAAGTTTTCTTGTTCTGTGTCATTCACAATCCAGACTAAGTCACCATTCATTGTAATATAATTACTATATAATCCTCCAAAAATCCATTAAATTATTCTATTAAATACCCCAGGTACAAAACTAATATCAAGTTGCAATTTGTGGGTCTTCAAACCTTCAAATTCTATATTTCAAGTCTTCTAGCTTTTTTATTTGACTTGCCAAAAGGCAAACCTTACATCCAAATTTCGAATACAATTTTTTGTGATATACAAACTTTTGCCTCCCAAATTTTTAATTGAATAATGCTTAGATCTTGGTTTTGACACCATTTCTGAGAAGGTGCCATACTTGCTAAATGCTGGTGAGGCAGGAAATTTGGAGAGAAAGCTCTCTAGTAACTACCTATCACTCTTTGGTTGCACCTTATTAAGGCTTCAGAGCACTTCTGTATGAATATGGGCATGCTCAGGGCCTTTTGCCATGTATTTGTAAACTAATGTGAATTATTTGACAAGAACCCTGTAATACCATGAGAATATCCCTTCTGTTGCTATTTCATCCTCAGAGCTCTTTTTGTAGGTGCTATACTATCACTGAAATAGCTGCTGTATCACATGATTACTTTTGATGCTCATTTCTATTAATGTATTTCTATTTGTTGGTGAGTTTGAGTACAGTTGGTTTTAAACATGCCATGTGCTGGTATGATAGAAGAAGCCACAGGGAACTTCAGGGCTCCTTCTCTTCAGGAAAGCTTTGGAGCTGTGCTGAATTTTTAGTTATCAACAAAGGAATTCATTACCAGTCATTCAATTCAAGGTGTTGATAATTTTTTTGTGTGATTTTTATGTCAGAGGAAAAAAGTTGAACTCTGCATCAGCCAGCAAACATCCCCTTCTCAATACTAGTAGCACAGTTGACTATATACTTTGTAGCTCTATTAAGCTACCAGTAAGTCTTGGAATAATAACAACAAAGAGGCACCAGCAATAAAATAATAATGACAGCAACAAAAGCAGTTCAGTCTTAGATCTATTTGTCAGGCTGACTGCAGACTCAGGCCCCTGCTCTCTCACATTTCAATTATTATCCTTTCAGACATAAGGCAAGCMTTTAATATTTCTGATGAAAACTGAGATTCTCAAGTACAATTATTCCAAAAGTTAAAATAAAGAAAGCATCCATTTGAGCAGCTGCGTAATGATATTATGGGTCTTTGTATGAACACATCTGTTAGCATAGATACTTCCATTGGTATATTAAATATATACTTTCATTGGTATATTCAGTCCCATACTAACAATATGATACCTGTCTGTACAGCAAGGTGCCAAACCAACTATAGAAACAGTTTGATGAGCAGCAGCAATGGTTGATTTGTGAGCACTGAAATGCTCTCTCTGATTTGCAGGGGACCAGCTGGTTAGAATCTGAACTGAAGCAAATTATGTGCACTTTGGAGCACACCGTCAGCTGCGCTGCTATTTGTTCTTCCATTATGTCAGATCAAGGGAAGCATGGTCAAACATTCTCAATATAGATCTGGGATCTCTTCCTTGTCTCATGTTATTCTTTTCTGTTGCTGTGGCTTAATTTTCCAATTATATCCCTTCTATGAAATGACCTGTGACCAGTTTTGCAGTGGATTGTGAAACTTGCTTAGTTACATTTGTAAAACACTTAGAAGATCAAAACCCAGCAATAACAGCAAAACAGTCCCAGGCTTCTCTAAGGGAAAGCAAAAGATTCTGATCCAAGCCCCATGCTCCAGCTGATTTGCTCTGATTTTCCACCACAACCCTTTATTTGGCTTTAGTTCTTCCTGTTGTCAGAAGCAAACCTCCAGAGGTGTGCAGCCAGTTGGAACAGCCTGCCTGGGAAAGAAAAGAAGGTATGGAACCAGCTGAATCTTCACCTTCAATATTTGCTCATGTATAGTCACATACAGGTTTTACAAAGCCTTTCTGCTTTCAAATATATTATGATCTACCAGAAGGTGGATCAAGAGAAGAAATAAGATAATGTTAAAAAGAAAGATGAAAAGAGATAATAATTGTGAATGGTGAGTATGAGAAGGGTGGAGGAGCAAAGAAAGACTGTGTGATACTGAATGCAAGCACCTGCTCCTCTCTGCATGAAACTCGCTACTCCCAGTTATTCCCCTCTTTTAGAAGGGAATATGCATCTCAAAATTAAAATGAGGTAGATAGATAGCTGCATGAAGCAGCAGGCAATGTGAAGTCTCCATTTTAGTAAGTCACGCTTTAGTCCACTGTGCCTACACATTTCTCCTTTTAAATATGTAATACCAGATGGGATTGTAATAATTCTCATTCTTAAGTAATGCTCTACTACATTTGGGAAAGTGCTGTCTGAAAAACCTGCATCCTCTGAGCATCCAGGCCAGTGAAAAACACTGCTTGCATTCCACAGTGTTATGCAGTGTTTTGTTTGTATGGAGACTGGTGTAATTCACAACTGCCTGGTGTCAGACTCTGTTTCAACAGATAGGCAGCCACAGGTACTGTATGTGTGCCAACAGGAAATTATTAAAAACACAGAACAATAAGGAGTATCTGACTTAGTATGTTTGTGAAACTCCTGTCTGTTAGCAAACCATTTATTTTGAAAAAACAGAAATGAGGTTTCTCCTTCCTGGGAGATGGTAGCAGATCAATCAGTCCATTAGATATGTAAATAAAACAATAACTGAAGAATAAATAGCTTCTAAAATCCACAAATAAAATCTTCAAATATATATGTTACCAGAATGAAATGACTCATGAACAATTTGGTGGCTATACTGTATCTTCAAACATGGAGGGGGGGAATTTTTTTTAAAAAAAGGAAAAGAAGAGCAGTGCCAACTGTAAAAATTTAATCTCTCTCTGATCCTCAAAGTCTTTCCTTTACTCCTTCTTATTCACAATCTACCATAATAAAAAGAAAAATAAAACAAAACCAAACAAACAAACGAACCAAAAACCCCAAAAAACCTCCAAAAAACAAAGCAAAAATATCCGGCAGCACATTTCCTCTAGCACAGAGGGTGGGAAAATAGCTGTCTTCACAGCTGATGGCACCATTAATTCCCAGTACTTGCTTGACTAACCCAAAAGCACATGAGCCTCTGGAAGGCACAGCACACAGCTCTACACATAAAGTGCCTGGCTGTCTTGGTGCTGCAGCATTCTGTCCCTCAACAGCAGACATGATAGGTATAGGAAACCAGGCCTTCTGAATGATTCTTTCCTTATGTTGCATAAAAAAACACCAAAGAAACTATACATTTGGCAGTAGGTAAGTGCACAGCAATTCTTTTTAAGGGGGGAAGCCAATTTAGAGTTGAAGCTTTTAATTTCCATGTAGTAATCACTGACAATTTCAGTAGGTATATTTTGTGCATTGAAAGCCCTAAATGAATCCTTTCAATTAATTATTATTGCTATGATTATGAGTTACTGTTGATAATCTTACAGCTTTTCAGCTTTTTGACTGGACTGTGCATCCCTAGTCCCATTAATGAGATCACATACTCGAGACAATTGCATTTCTTGTGAGGTGAGATAGTTCTAAGAAAGGCAATAACATACTTAAAATGAAAGTGATTGCAGTTGCAAAGCAATGTGTTGAACAGAAGCCTAAAAATGAGGTTCTCATTCATATTACAATATTCTGGAGCCAAGACTTTTGTGGATTGGACCCTAAATTGTTTTAGTATAGCTTAAATACTCACTAATTTAACACCATTTAAATTTGCAATAAAGCCACCCCCAACTGTGTTGAAATGTCATCCTGTTTATGCAAAATAGCTTCAAATCTTAATACTAACTATGCTAAGTAATGCCACTGGGATGAAATTGATAGTGAATGTGTGCAGCTTTTTTTTTTTTTGAATATACTATGAGGCAGTCTAGCCAAGTTTTTTTAATTACTAGTACTACTTTAACATCACATAGTTACTTCCATAGTATAAACACTGGAGGGGAAAGTATTGTTCCTGCAACAACTTTGAAGCAAGAAGTCTTTGTGGTTAACCATTTCCAATTCATTCTGTTCTCTGCCAAGATTTAAACAGTGCCTCTTTACCACCTTGTAGGTATGTACCTTCCTTTGCAATTTGCCAAAGGAGTTTTCTCTTGTATAATTGCTTTCTTTACAGTCTGACTTGCAGGTTAACCACAATCACCTTATGTTAAGGATGGAGGTGACATTCAGTGGATAAAGCGGGCAGGTACAAGAACTCCTATGCCTATCCCTGACAATCAGTCACTGAAGCATTTAATGGAAATTCTGACATCTGAGTCAATATATAGCTGTGAACCTTAATAATGAAACACACCTTGAGTTTTCACCGTGTCTGGAAGTATTCCAGAGGAAGGGTAAATACTCTTAAAGGAAACAATCCGCACTTGGCAGCATACTGAATTGTGGTTGAAGTTCCTTGCTTATTCAAATGCTTCACTGACCCATTTTGCATAAAGGAAGAGAGATCATGATGCCCTATCAAGCCAAAAGGCATCTCTTCAACATCTCTGGCTAACATATGATCATTCTACATTCTCCAGAGACTGGGCTGTTGCTCACTGCTGTCACTACTGGGAGCTGACAAATACGCTATGTTGCTATATTCTACATGCAGAGGGGGTTGTCCCACTTTTGCCAAGATCCCCATAAAAAAAGGGAATCAATCTCTGTGATGACTTAAAAAATTAATTACTGGCACCAATGTCTAGGAGTTCCTTCTGCTGTAGCAAATTTATAGATACTTCTTGATATTCAGAAAGAATCACAGAATCATAAAAGGTCCTGGAGGTTGGATGGCCCATGGAAGGTTCTACAAGAATCCACAAGGATCATCAAAGTCCAACTCTGGCCTTACATAAGACAGGCCCAAGAGTCACGACAAGTGCCTGAGAGCATTGTGCAAATACTTCTTGAACTCTGTCAGGCTGGTGCACTGACTGCTTCCCTGGGGAGCTGTTCCAGTGCCCAGCTACGCTCTGAGGGAAGAACATCTTTCTTATACCCAGCTAAAATCTCCCTTGACACAGCTTCATGCCATTTCTTGGAGTCCTGTCAATGGAACACAAGAAGTTCTAGAACCCTGTGAATTCTCAAACAGAGAGAGACAGATAAATGAGTGAAGAGAGAAAACAACTTTTTTTGTTGTTATTCCATCTCAAATGCTCTCCTTTTATGTCTTTCTAGCGCTCTTCCTCTTCTTTTCTCTAGTTGGGTAGTCACACCTTGGCCTTTCCCCAGTCTGAAGTCAGGCACAATTTTAATGTATAGGTAGCAATAATTTTCTTAATTCCTAACCAGAAAACTAGTTCTTTCATTTTTTTTTCTTCTTTAAGATATGTGGAAATCTGTCTGCAAGTCCAAGGACAATGAATTACAGGAGATTCCAAAAATTCCTTTTTCATCCAAACAGTTCCTGCAGTTTTGAGTAGCACCATGAGCATTGACAAGGAGATCTAATCAGAAGTTTGAATTGCTATAGAAATTATGACAGCCATGGTTATAAAACCATGACAATACCTTTAGGACCACTGTCAGAATATCTACTTTGAGGACATTATTGACGGATGCTTATTCAACAAATTCTTAAAATGCAGTATTTTAAAACTTCTATATATGCCCTGTTTTTTTCATCTCTTCATATTTAAGAAAGCTTTTACTGATAATCCAAGCTAATTTTCAACCCACTCTCTTTCAACTGTCTCTCATCTCTCCCCTCCCCTCTGTTAGCCATCACTAAAGCAATTGATGACAGCCTTTTTTGTAAAACCATTTATGTACTAAAATATTGTCATTGTGTGTCAGCTTCTTCTCAGGTTTCCAAACTGTATTAAATACACTTTTCAACTCTTTTCCTTGCCTTTCATTCTTGTCATCTTTATTTGGAAAATGACTGTATCTTCTTTTTTTGTTCAACAAATTCTAGCATCATGTAACTGCTACTTTTATTAACTTCACTATGCTTATTTTACACCAAAATGACATACTGGAATTTAAACTATAAGCTATTTCAGCATAAACTGTGATAATAAAAAATACAACCAAAATATTGTTTGGGTTGGTTTTATTTTTCGTATCAGCATGAGCAGCTCAACATTTAGATTAAGAGCAGAACACATAGACATGTAAGGGATTTTAAAATATTTGCCAGAGATTTTCATATGGCAAAAATAAAACAAACTTAGTCCAAAATTTATAATGGACTGTTAGGTAAAATATTGATTATTGGAGAAAATTTAGACACCTGCAGCAGTAGAATTTTAGTAAAGTAATACCTGGACACAAGTGCTTTGAAATGAATCTCAAACCCCCTTTCCTAGAGGCAAGAAATATTTTTGAAAATGTTACTCCAGAGAAGAGAAGAATAAGGTTCAGCTACCAATTTTCTCCTTCCAAGAATGCTCTATGTTTGTTTATCCAAATGTTACCATGATTCTTTGTCATAAGTCAGTCGCAATCAGAAGGACCATGTTATAACTTAGAAGATGTATTAACACTTCACAATAACTGCAGTGAAAATGTTCAGCCAAAGGCTGTCATAACTGAGCCATGTTTGTGCTCCAGCTCCTCTTGCCAAGTGTGGATGACCTAATCTGCCTTTGCTTAGTTTAGCTTCCTATTTCAGACTTCCCAGAATTTATGCAGGAGAAAAGTTCCTAATAAGAGGCTGCACTTATGTGCTGTCATGAAGTCTTATAAAAACATGATTCCCAAAGAACGGCAAATGTGTTATTTTGTTGTAGTCCACAGATATGGGTGCATTTGTGGTGCTATGCCTCCTGGAATACCTATTCAAAATGTATTCCTGTAGTGTTTGTCATGACCAAATACATCATATTTTTGCAGTGCCTGATGTGTCAGCTCAGTGACATAATTGAACAATCATAGTTCAAATGACTGTGGATGCACACATCCTGTATGGAATATGCAGTAGAAATACACAGTACAGTTTATCCTTTAGGTTTCTCCTGTATGGAGCATTTACACCTTTTTTTCCACAGGAAGTTCTCCTAATTTCCAGCTATGTTTTTCTTTTCTAGCCACTCCCAATTCATACTGCCACATCCAAGAAACCACTTTATTTTAAGGATGGAGCGTTTCTGTAGAGATCTTGAGAAGACAGATCATACTTCTTGCTCCCATTAGGACACTTTCTTTGTGATAAAGAAAAAGTTAGTGTCTTGGTACAACACAATTGCAACATTGCCATTCAGGTGTGTGTGCCATTTTAAAACTGCCATTTTTAAAGCATTTAATGATAAGCCACAATAAACCTTTACTGGCAGGGAAGCAAGTCTTGCAACAACCATGAGACAGTAAGGTTACTTCTTTACACCCACACCCTGTTAAGGGAAATTACTTCAGTACTTGCCTTATAATTGATGTATTAAATGTTGTTTACGATGGAACACTCTCTGACTGATTTCTTAAACTACTGAATTTGTATATAGAAGAGCAAATATTACTCTTTTGCTGAATAAGGTTCAATTTATAGTGAGTTGTTCGCAGTTATAAATGGAGGTTGATACAGCTGATATAGATTTATCTCCTGCCAAACTAACGCCTCTGAAATATTCTATATGGATAACATAAAGTAGTGATGAAGTTACTTTCTTTACCATTCTTGTCTTTCTGTTTGCAGTAGACACATGTGCCCTACAAGACAGTAAAAATGTAATGTATTCTGTTTCAGATTAACACATATGTATTAATAGGATAACTAGATCCTGGTCTAACACTTCTGACAAACCCTTTACTCAGTAAGTAAAATTAAGTACTTGTCTTAAAAGCCACTATTTTGTTTATGTCGGTTTGTGAGCACAATAAAACCTTAGTATTTGTGGATATATCTGGCAGAAAAAAACCCAAAAAACCAACAAAACAACTTTTGTAAAATCTCAAGAGAGGATTAGAAATATCATTCATTTAAAAGAAGCTTTCATCATTTAGATATCTACCACAATACAAACACAAATATTAAAAACAGAATGAATCTTAATAAAAAGGAATAAAGCTGAAAAATACTACCACACTAACATCTAAAATGGTATAATTTGTTTTATAGCACTCTGTCTAGAAAGAGTAAAAAAGATTTTTGAAAAATTCTCCCTTCATAAACTATGGATGAAATGTTTCTTTATACCTTTTATACCTGTCACTGAGAAATCCACAGTACAGAACTTCTTTTTCTGATGTTGACTTTTTTAGTTGCATTTTTTAAATCCATGCTGTCTCAAGAAGATAATTACCACTGAATCAGCAAATGCCACCCAATGGAGAATGGTGACTCTTGGGAAATGATACAGCTCCTCACTTGCAAAACAAAAATTGATTGTTCACTGGATGGAAACTGAGTGTCCAATTTTCTTTTAATTGTTTTTATTAAATGGGCAGGTGGAGTTTTTTAATTTTTTTGAAAAGGCTACTATAAATTCTTTTTCACTCAAGTTTAGAATGAAGAAAAATGTGACTGTGGGATATCCATCTTTTGGTATTAGATGCAAATTGATTTATATGCCATGGAGCAGGATGAAGGAAGGGGAATATTCCTTCCTTCCTCAACTATGAATTCAAATTTCCATCACATCTTACTCTTTGCATATGGCCAGTAGGTTAAGGTTCTCCCCTTCCACTCAGCCCTCATCAGACTCCACCTTTAGCTCTATATGTAGGTCTGGAATGCTCGGCACGTGCTAGAGCAGGTCCAGAGAAGGGCATGAAGATGGTCAAAGGCTGAAGCAGATATAATAAGGAGACAGGCTGCAAGCATTGGGGTTGTTCAGCCTGGAGGGGAAGGCTCTGGGGAGACCTCATTGTGGCCTGTAGTTAAAGGGGGCTTATAAAAAAGATGGACAATAACTTCTTACCTGGGGTGATAGTGATAGGGCAAGGAAGAACAGTTTAAAATTAAAGACAAATTTAGATTAGATATCAGGAAGGATTTTTTTTTTTCAAAATATTGTGAAGCACAGGAACTGATCATCTGGAGCAGTAGAGGATGTCCCATGTCTGCAAGTACTCCAGACCAGGCTGGATGGAGCCCTCAGGAACCTGATCTGGTGGGTGGCATCCCTTCTCATGTCAGGGGCTTGGAACTAGATGATCTCTAAGGCCCCTTCTAACTCAAGACATTCTATTATTCAGTGATTGCTCAATATGTGTACTCCACCCTTATTAAGAAGGTGTAACAGATACTGGACTCACTAAAAAAAAATATTTTCTCTACCCTGAAAAGCATTACTTACTTCCCTAAATGCTTTGGCTCTACTGTAGAGCCACAGAATTTAAGAGAGATTACAACAGGCACAATATATTCTAAAGAAGACATATTGAAAAGAACTGTATTTTTCCCAGTGGACTGTGATGTCTAAATTCAAGTTAAGATCTGGGAAAGGGTGTTTTGTTTTGGAAGTCAATGATTCCCTAATGACTAAGTTATCACTGTAATGCTCTGTGCCATAGGGAAGTTGATGTTGTACACTGGGATCATCAGGGCAGTACACAGTGGCTTACAAAAGTTGGTTATATCACCTCGGATTTCATTAATTCAGCAATAAAAATGTAATAAAAATAATAACAAAAAATCTAGACAGTTTGCATTTTAGAGGAAAAATAACAGTAAGGTGTAGGGTGAGTCCATCATTCACATGATAATTTTTATGATGTCATAAATTCATTCACAGTGATCTGCAATGGCAACAAACTTGATGTTCAGTAGGGACTGATCCAGTAATCTTTAAAGGAGAACATTTTTAAAAAAGAGGAATACATATTTTCTATATATATTTCTCAATAGATCTTTCTATTGTTTGTAGGGACCTGGGAAACATAAATGAATTTATGTGGCAATAAATCTACTGATAAAGCATATTCTGAGTAATATTCCAACTATTCTCCTGTACCTTAAAAAAAAGCTGCCCATCCATGTCTGCCCATCCATTACTCTGGACTTACAAAACTCTGGCAAGCTGAAGATAAGTTCAATAACTAGGTGCTTTTTGCAGCTGTGTTAGGATAATTGATTCTGTCATGCAATGTCTCTTCCTCAAATACGTGCCTCTACTGTGAATCATACCACATATAGTTTCTGAGACAGAGATAAAGAGAGACCATAGAGTATTCCACCAAAGTTTTAAAACTTGCATAATTCTAAAAAGTGTATAAGAGCCTTAAGATAAATACAAATAAGTACTATAAATTCAGTCCTGATGCAGATAAAGCTAAAACCATTTCTACTAAGGCCAAGTTACAAGAGTCAAACCAGTTTTTGTAAAAGTTTTCATTAAAGGAGCTTTATAAGTCTTCCATCTTTCTGAAGATCTTTACAAATTATGCCTTGAAAAATAATGCTATACTTTAAAATATGCAGTAATTATCAAGTCTCATTGTCACTGAGTACAGTCCAAGGGTGGATATAGTCCAAGGGTGGATATTTAAGCAGTCCTGTTGATTTCAGTTTTTTTCTTAATTTCATTTCTGACAACCCACTCCCCATTTTTCCTTTGTTTCCAAACTTTTCTAGTTTGAAAAAGTGTGGAGGACAGAATGCAGGCTTCATTGCCATCATCTTGAGATAATCTTCATTATTTCTATAAACACTCTGTAGCTTTCCAAAGTTGGCAGTTTTAAAATGTATCAAAATGGGAAAAAGTAAACCAAAACCAAACGAAAAACATCCAGACAGTACATTCAGCAGCTTCATCGCCTAAAGGTTATGAATGGAATTCCCTATATTGCATTCAGTGAAAACAAGAAACAGAAGATAAAGAGGAAAACTAGAGTCCAAAATACTAAAAACACATGGCTCCATCACAGACATAAGGAACATTTTCCATTATTGCCATTGCTTAGTGAAGAGCAACACTCATACCTGTCATCCATCCACCATTCCCTGAGATGGGCTAGTAGAGAGCAGCAAAGACCACATTTTCATAGGAAACATGTTATTCCCCTCCCCTCTGCAGCTTTTATACTTTCCTCTGCTAACTGTTGCTCTTTTGACACACATTTGTCCATGCAGGTCATTCCCTGTATTTGTGATAAAGGCCTTCAGAAATATGGCAAGACATTTCTGTCATGCAGTAAAAGAACAGCTATCCATACTGCCCACATTGTTCTTCTTAGACAGATTATCTTTGAATTCTTTGATCAAAACGCAGCATCACAGAATACTGTAAAAAGGCTTCACATTCAATTCAGCTTCCTCACAAAGTATTTAATGCACTTGTACTTTCAAATGACTTATTAGTTTAATGGGAAGAATGAAAATGTTCCAAGAGCTGGATCCCAAGATTAATTTCCGCCAGCTTTTGAAAGTCCTGGACTTTTCTGTACTGATTTATAGAAATTTATTCTGGATGAATCTCATCTAAGTTTGGTTGTCACCTCATAATGCATTCCACAATTTCAAGCTCAGAATTTCAGCAGGAAAAAACCAAGCATTTATTCAAGATGTGAGTGAGTAAAAAAAATAGTAGTGAACAGAAACAGCATTTGCAAACCTTCTTAATCTAGTAAATTTTTATTCTCTTTGACATCTCTACTTCTTTGCTACATCTTCTATTACAAGTCACTTTACCCACTCCATCTTCCTCTATTAATAAATTGGACGAAATGTTCAGGCCAAGCCTTGGCTTCCATGTCAATCAAATTCTGACCTTGTTCAGGATATTTATTCTTCTGTGCCTGTGGGTTGGGATTTATGAACAAATAGAACTAGTTCATCAAATTCTGTGTTTGAGATGTATGAATTCTAGCTATGGAAATTTTAAACATCCTAGGGCTTTTTTTCCCCCCTCTCTTAGTGGCCTTTCCTGATGACAGGCCAGATCTGCCTTTCAGGTGCCTCCCTGCAGGATGCAGAGGACAGACATTTATTCCATACTCCAGCTTTGGAATAAGCATCATCCAAAGGTGCTGGAACACATGGATTACTTGATGGCACACAAGATATGTCAGAGAGCTTCCAGTGCAGGAAATCTCTCCCTTTTCGTTATGCATCTAAGTGAATTTGCAAGTGCCCTATAGAAAGGAAGAAACTGCAGATATTATTATTATGTGCAGTTTGGGAAATTCACTTTCAAACTGGGAAGTTTGAAAATGTATAAATCAAAATTAGTACAATCTTGCTCACCAGTCAAGTTAGTCATAATTTCAGAAAATAAGATATGGGAAGGATATTGCTAGATTATCTCTGTACAGTCAGTGCTGTTATTCTCTGACTGGGTGCAGAGTCAGAGTAGAGAAAACTGGGAGGAGAGACATTGGTCATCACAAGGTAAACTGAGGATTCAACTAACTCAACCAAAATAATCTCGATCGCAGTCTTGCACTGCAGTGATCCGCTTGGATTTCATTCCCGTGTTCAACCACCAGGAGCACTTCCAGCAGCTGCAGCAGACAAAGGCCACGGTCTGTCAGCTTCCTCCCACAGACACCTGGGGAGGATTGCTCAGGTCTCTTCCCAGCAGCCAGCAGATAGCCAGGGCTGGGAGGGCTGCTGGCAAACACCAGTTGCAAACAGACACTGTGCCCACCCTGCTGCTGTCTGCCTGCTCATCCCACCCTTTGGCAGAAGAAAGGGATTAAAGGGTGTCCAGTGCAATCAACAGCAAGAATCCCATAAATCCGCTGGGAGCAGGCTAAAACAGAAAGCAGATCTTTTGTGCTCAGCGTTTACAGGGTACACAGTTACAGAGGAATCTGTGAATACAGTTCATGGGGGGGTATGCTGAAATAAAATCCAAGTGCACTTAAATTTCTTTGGGTGGGAGGAGTGGACATTATTTGATTTTTTATTTGCCAAGGTAGGTGGTGGCATGCCAAATCCAGGGGAGAATGTAGATCTTCTTTAGAGATTCTTAGAATTAAAACAATTTGCATTAATACAGTGGTTAGATTTCATCAGTTTTTGCTGGAATTTTTCCTAGTCAAGTTGGGTTTGTATTTTGTATCGGGTTTTTGGGGAGAAAACAACTCAAACAGGCTGCCTCACCATGCATCCCCAAATATTTTAAATCTGTGTATAACAATGCTTAAACCACCATGGCATTTACAATATATATTATTTATATTTAAAAAATTTTGATTGGCACAAATTATTAACAACACTACTGTCAAGGTGCCAATTATGAGTTCACAAGCATTAAAAAACAAATCCAGCTTGAATTACACTAAGCACTTTTCCTTACTTTCCTTTAGCATAAACATATTTTTTTAAAAAGTAAAATAAATAAACAAGTAATTAACCCAAATTTTTAACTTTGTAGATGTCTGATGTATTAGAGTTGATTTGGCTTTACTAAACTTAGACATTATTTCAATCCTGATATTTTCCACTGTATGTTGTGTGCTTCTTCACAAAGATAGCCCTCTCCAAAAGAAAATACCTACAAACCTTCCCTTCCTCCCAAACTTTTTTAGTCTTTGAGAGATTTTTATTGTTCCATTTCATTGCTATTTAGGGTAAAAGCTCATTAAAATATTATGAAGCTCAGAGCATAATTGGGCAGAAGCACTTGTCAATGAATAACATCTGCAGCAATGTGTATGTGTATTTATAATACAGTAAACCTAAACCCACTCTTTTTTTCTTTTTTTAAATTTTTTTTTATTTCATTGTCTGCTTCTAAATTCTTTGTCCCAAGTAAAGCACGAGGCAAATATATAAACCACACGGGCTACAGTACAGTCATTGTCACTGAGTGCAGTGCCAAATATGATTTCATCATTTAACTGAGGTTCATGCCAGGGTAAACTACTCTGTGTTAGATGTCTGCAAAATGCTATTTTCTCTTTTTATTATATTATTATTTTAAACTTATCTGTGCTCTTTGGGCTCTTTCTGTGTGTCTGGTTTTGAGGCTTACTGTCTGTGCATGTGATGTCCTAAGTCGAACTGCATTGGAAAACAAGCAGAGACTATGTAAGACTTACTGCCCTCTCCCAGTCTGTCTCTTACAACAAAACATAACTAGAGTCCTCTTGTAATGAAAATTTTGTCAATAATAAGAGACAATCCAATCCACAAGTATTTGGATAGGCACAATGTCATTTCTTCTTGACTAATTTTATTTGTGGAGTTTGGTTCACTGAAACACAATCATAAAAAAAGAGAAGGAAAGTGAGTTGGTCTCTTATTAAAAATAAAGGCTTGTAACAGAAGAGAGAGAATTACCACAGTTTGTGGCAGACACAATAGAGCATAGAAACCCTTCTTAGCAAAGTATGTTGACCTAGCCAGCCTATATAACATTGTGCACAGCCTTGGAAAATTATGTCTTTAGAGAAAGATATATAGAGAAAGTATAGAGACATTAAAAAAATGCTTAGAGAAATGGACTGCAACTGGAAATTTTGTGGTGCTAAGGTCTTTTCAGGACTGTGTTCCTCCCTCCCTCCCTGATACCACCCAAGAGCTCAAGCTCTGATATTTGCCGAGAATCTGACATACACCTACCCGTCATGTAAAACTGCCAATTGTTCTCATGCTTATAAATAAATAAAATGGATTTCCAAAAGAATTTAGATCCTAGAAACTGATAACAGATCTTAAAAAGACTCTGACCGTAGTTTGTGCCTTTAATTCTCTCATGTTAATCTTCCTATGGAATACATTGTCCTCTGGGAATTCTATTGGAACTTTCCCGGTTTCCATTTTTTCCCTGCTTTCTCTGCCAATTTTTTTAGATTGAAACCATTTTGCTAGACAATTACAACCATATGCATTAAAAGTATACATTTTCCTGAATTAACTAATAAAATTTATGAAAAATACAGATACTCTTTGGGAAGGTTTGTATGTTCTCATGCAATATCACTCAAAAAATGTGTTGATTAGGGAGAAAAGACAAGGCAGAATCCTTCTCTTAATATATATGTTTAGAAGCGCTGTACTTTGCAGTTCTGACCTAAGCATTTTGGTATTTTTCACTCAAGCCCAGAACGGATTCTGCATTGCACAGCTCTCATCACCAAGTCTTCTCCAAAGTCATCACTACAGTTCTCATTTTGAACCTCCTCTGGACTGTCTCTCACAGCCTCAGGTGATCCCATTTCCCTCTCTTATTACTAGCATGCCTCTCTCCATATGTGTTCAGAACATCATAGTGTTCAGGGTGAAAGAATGGAATTAGGAGGTTTTGTTTTGCTCCAGATTAAAAAGGTTTGCAGACAAAATTAAAACAAAAATGTAACAAAAGACAAGTAAAATTAACTCAGAGGGCTCAGAACAGAAAGAAAACTCCAATTTGCTATTTGTGGGCCTTTGAGAATAAGCAGATAAAGGCTTCAAACTATAAATCTGTTCCCTCCTATCTTAATCAGCTCCAATTCTTCTAGAGCATCAGACCCGAGTTGGGAACTGGTGAAGGGAGAAAAGATATTCTCTATAAGAGAGCTGTCTTTCCTTAGCAGAATTCACTGCCTTAAACTGGCTCAGACAATGCATGTTTAATACAAATCTGACAAAATTAGAGCTCTTAATGAATTTTTATATTACGTCTTTTAAAGTCTGCCAAACTGGTGAAGCAATTTTGTGGTGCTTCAAATAACACAAAATTAAATGCAAGAGAAAACAAAGATAACTGACAATTTATATTGGAGCAATAAAGATTTGAACAAGAGCAAAATAAATGAGTCTTCCATTCCTTCCTTCTCCTCTCTTTTAAAATGTATAAAGATAGAAAAGGATTTATGTTGTATAAAAATAAATACTTATACTTTCTTTTATTTTTTACTTGACACACTCAAAATGTATAATGTTGCCAGAACCACTTAACTTCTACCTATGTCATTTCGGAAGCAATTCCAGTGGAAAAGCCTTGTTAGAATTTTTTTCAATGCACCTCATTTTCGTAAAAAGGGAAAATTCAACAGTCCACCACATTGTCCAGAAATTTAAATAGCAGAAATCTACCTCTCATGTGCTAGTGCAGGACTGCAAAATGAGAAAACTCCCAAATTAAATTTATAACTAGAATCTGGGGAGAAGAAAAAAATTTTTTGACTGTCTATTTTATTTTATGGCTCAAATTTTCCTGATGGGATGTAACTCCATGTACTGAAGAGAGCTACATGCTAAAACATATAAACAACTTTTCTCAAGCTTTTGGTGTTCAGTCATTGCAAACAGTCTCTCTTGCAAAGTGTAGCAACAGCTGGATGCTCCTAGAATCTTTATCAAGATGTTGACCCAACCCTCTGCGGAACTGGGAATCCACAGACTTGATTCCATCAAAAAGACATATGATGAATAAAGTAAAAGGAATTCAGGAAGACACCAGTGCTACTATGCAGAATAAAAACTACTTCCCAAGAAATCCTGACAGACACAAGAATGGTATTTCATTTCTGGATTAAAGGTTGTGGTGCATGCTCTTTCCTTATTTCAACATGCTATGTTACAGGATGTGAAGAAAAAGAGAGTCTGTATTTCAATAATTTCTTAGCCAGGAAAAAAGGATGAATTTTGGTCAGTTATGTGCAGGCAGACAGGCCCTGATCATATATGGCCCCGTAGGTTTGTGTCTTCAGATTTGAATCACCATTAGTCATCAATGTTTTTCCAGTCACCAGATGCTCTTTCCAGATACAGAGAGTAAAAGAGAATATTCCTTCCTTAGACTTATCAAAAAGATGCATTGAAAAACTGTTTCTATATTAATCAAAACTAGCCACCAGAAAATTGGATGGCAAGTATTTCAATTATATCTAAGATAATGCATTTCCAAAAAAAAATCCATGCATTTATTTTCCCCCTATACATCCACTTTTTAGGTGAAGCAGTCGGGATAGATATCACTAATGCACACTCCAGCTTAAACTGCAGAAAACAATCCTGCTAATTTAATTGCATATGTCATAGAAACAGTTAGTGAAAACCCAGGAAATTCACAGCATCCCCTGCCATTAAAAGAAAAAGACTGGTGAGATTTTATCTTTTCTCTAATAAATTTCAGTTAAGACTTGATTGTGATAGGCAACCCAAGATAATTAATTCCTGTTTTGCATGTGGCTGAACTGATCAAAATCCGAGAAGGGAATGAGCTTGAACAAAGGACTGCACAATAAATGTATGTGCAGTCAGCTTTGGATTACCCATGGTTATCTCATCTGAACTAGTCAGTACTTAGTGCCATATGAGTAATAAGCAAGCTTAACTATTCTCCTGAGCTCTGCTCTTTCTGCTACTTCTGATTCTTTCATTTTTTCTGGACAGAAATTTTAAATTGCTGTGTATTTTCTATGTCTTCATTTTCACACAGGCTGCTCCATTCTATACCCATCTATATTCCCCAGGATGACTGAATCAGCTGTTTCCTTCCCAGTGTTACCTTCATTAGTTTCATTCTGGTTTAAAGTCTGCTAGCAAACTGTTTCAGCAGTTAGAAGAATCTCATTCTCAGTCCTAGTTACTGTTCAGTTTAGTTTTACTGAAAGCTGGATGGATCCTTTCACACCAGGTAAAAGACAGTGGAGGGCTGAATTTTGTCTCTGCTGGTGAAGGATTACTGTGTATTATAAGCCTTATTTTCATTCTTTCTAAATCAAGGCTAAATCCACTCAGGTCAAAGAAGGTAAAGAAGCACAGGCAAGAGAAACAGGACCTCAGTATATAATTCTTCAACATCAAAAACAGTGAGTCAGTTCCCCAGTGTTACAAAAGAGATGGTGTGAAAATGAATAATGTTGGTGTGATGCACAGCACAATCACATCACATCTGCTGAGAAAAACAGAAAAGGGAAAGTGGCAGCCAGCTGCCACTGCCAGACAGATTCATTCCAAGGGCTGCACATCTGGATCCTGCAGCTGCCAAATTTATACTGATTGATTGCTTCCAATCTTGAAGTAATCAGAGGTTAAGTAACAGAAGCAGCACCATCCCAATGCAATCAGAAAAGATATTGTAGCTATTACTCATCAGTAAAAAACTATTTCGTTTGTTTTCTCCACATTCATGAGATGTCTACTAACACGTGAGTATCCAAACCTCTAGAGCAGAGAATGGTGAAGGCTGTTTTTCAGTGGCCATTCTCTCAAATATCACACCTGTTCTTAGCACAGCAACACTCTGTATGATCATGTTTTCTGGTTCAAAGAAAACGAGTCCTCATTCTCTGACATAACTCCCTTGTTAGAGCTGGTCTTAACCTGTTCCCTCTCTCTTTCTCTCTCCTGCTCATTTTCTTGAGACCTAAAAAATATAATAAACCCCCACTTATTTCCAATTAGAAATCAACATTTTTCAACAGAAGCAATTGCTTCACACACAAGTAAAATTTAAAATAAATAGTAAAAGGTGGGATTTTTTTTCCCCAAAGTTCAATTTAATCAAAAACTAAAGCAAAATAAATAGCAAAAAACATTACTTGAAAACAACTCAATTCTTAGTATATTCAGAATAACTTCTGATTTGCAATACAGTGAAATCTGACTCAGACCATCAGAATGATTTTGCAGCTTTTCCCAATGTACACTTGTGCTACTATTTCAGAGCAGTTAGAGACACTATATATGAGATTTTTAGGTTTCTGTTTTCTTTTCTACATCAGTACAGTTGCCTAAAAATATACATTAATCACATCTGGTGACCATAAACATATTTTCAATAAAGAGCATGCATTTCAGCTATTTAAATATGCGCACTGAAATATTGATTTCTTTTTCTTCCCAACAAGATAAGGAATGCACAAGTGTTCTGAGTGTGACTAAAATGTGCTCATACCAGTGAATTGTAAGAGTCTGAAAGTTTTATGCATCCTCTGAATTGGGGTACATCTTTCATTACCTTGAACAGTTAGAGGTCCCATCTAGGAATCAAGAGTAAAACACACTTGTACTGTGAGGTGGATAAAGGTAATTGTGAATCCTATCTCTGAACAGCTATCAGTAATTCTTAGCTATCAGTAAAACCCAGCTATCACCAATTCCCAGACTTCATTTGAGTGGTTTAATATTTCTCTGTGACGGTGCAACTGCAAGATGCTGCCCTAAGGATTACAACAGTTCCATCCAAATATCCTTGTAATCCTTGCAATGTTGCTACTTTATATCATTATGTCTACATCATATGTACTGGATAAAATCAAACATTTTTGAGTATCATTGACAAACTGTCTACAATGGGAAGTACACTGAAGCATATGTAAATATTCAGGATGGCAATGTTAAATTAGAAGCAGTGCAATGTATTTGAGTCATAGAATCATAGAATATGCTGAGTTGGAAGGGACCCACAAGGATCACTGGGTCCAAATCCTGGCCCTGTACATGACAGCCCCAAGAATCTCAGCCCTACCATGTGCCTGGGAGCATTGTCCAAATCCTTCTTGAACTCAGACAGGCTAGTGCTTTGACCACTTCCCTGACTTAAAATGTGCTCTGTAGTGAATCAGCATCAAAGCTATGAAAATAATACTAAGTACGCACAGAGAATTTAAGGAAATTTAGCTGGTTATGCAAGTAGGAATTTAGAAATAGTTTCAGGCTGCTTTATCTACTTGTATGCTTTGTTCAGTTCATTTCATTTCACTGGACTGTCTGATTTCCAATATCCAAAAGGATGATTAACTATTTTTTTCTTCACCACATGCACTTGAGGTAGGGAAGCACTATCCTGATTTAAAGACAAAAATTTATAAACTAAGTGAATTGCATCAGATCAACCCAAATATGTGGTATGAGACGGGATTTTTATGATGTCTTCAGAATCTTAGTTCAACAAGTTGGCTAGACTGGAAGACCATACTTTAGTTATTTCAGGGAGTTTCTGCTTGGTTGTTTGGATGCTAAGTTTAGCCACATTCAGGTTATTAATCCATAGCTTTATGAAGAATTGCTGGAGAGAATTGAAACGTCTGCTTTGTGTGTCTGAAGGGATTTTCTAATATTTCTGGTTTAAAGTATGTAAATCCTGGCATGCACAATGCTAATTTTTATTCCAGTTTAACTAGAGGAAGACTTAGAATGAATGACCATTTCACAAATTGTGTAATCAGTGTAGAGGTGAAAACAGTGTAGAAGTGCCATGAAATACTGCTCCACAGTGGGTTCTGTTTGCTGCTGGACTACTTGTGTGCTGGATTGAGGAGTCTAAATGTGAGATTGGCTATGGCAGCTAAAGTCATGCAGGAGGAAGTCATATGAGCTACTTAATCATAGCTGCTAGGACTGAGATATTCTGTAAGTGCAATGTACACAGCAGATTATGTGTGTAAATACCTTTGCCCATGGCTGGGGGTGCTTTTTTGACTGATCAAAGATCCTCAAGCAGTCAGGACTGCAAAACCAATAGCTAAACGGCCCCCACTTACTTCTAAACCATGAGTTCTTGTAAAGACACATGCAGGACCAAGCATCCTTAAAGAACAGACTAATATTGACACAGGGGTATCACTTTTCATTTCTTGGTGTTCATACTGTAAGTCAGACCTATTTTATTAATCATGGCAAAACTACTTGCTTGCTTTATCTCCTACCAGACATCTATCTTTTCCTGTGTTAAAGATGTGACCCTTTGAAAAGTTAAAGGACCAGAGGAAGTCAATATTGAGGATCTCCAGCAGCTTTTTCAAAGCAATAAAAGACACCTCTTAGCAGACAGTCACAGTATGATAAAAATAGAGACAGACATCAATAGAGTCAAAAGCAGTAATGACCAAAATTGCATTACCTGCTGTAGCCTTACACCAAATACTCTCAACTACCTTTCCCAAAAACATAACATGAAGCAAAATGTAGCTTGTTAGTCCCATGTTTCCTGTCTAATGCAAAGGCCACCTGCTTGATGCCTCTGATTAACAGCACTTCTTCCCTGCATCAATGTTCTTTCCTTCAAATTCCAATATTTGCTAGTGTCTGTGTCCCTGTTGCTGCATAAAAATCATAAAAATCAAGATTATTTTGAAGATGTGATAATCAAAGAAGAAATTGTCACCTGGATTTATTTATCATATGTAAAGGCCATTTCTGGTTTTCACAGATGGTGACACATCACCAATTGTACATGTCTCTTATGCAGAATTTGACCCAGGGAATTTAACAAGAAGGTTTTGTCTTCTTTTTTTGTTTGTTTCATTAATTACACAGTGGAATTCACCACTTTTCCCACAAAATACATCTTAAATTTTGTTTATAGTCAGAAGAATAACTGTAGAAATTATATATATGCAACAGAAATGCACTATGTTTTCATTGAGTTACATGTGCTTTGTGTTTTGAACATAAATAGACTTTTTTTCTTTTTATTTCACAGAAACTGATCCATCTAGGAGACAATAAGCTCATTTCTTTCATGATTCATTCATTATCAACACAGTTGTTAAGTGTTTAGAGTTGCAGATCATTATTTATTGCAGAAAAAGGAATTAAATTAGTAATAAAAAAAATCCAGCTTACATTCCAATTTCTTTTTAATATCCAGAGAGTACTTTTCAGTTGTGTCTTTTATATTTGGCTAGAAATCACATTTACATTAAACAGTAAAATCTTACCTTACGGTTAATGATAAAAATGTGGAAGATTTAAGAAACAGAATACGTCTAATTTATAAATGGAAGAAAGGACAGTTTTCACAACATTTATTTTCAAAGCAAACCCTGTATTTTACAAGAATTTAGTGAGGACATTTTAGGATGTTCTTATTACTCTTTTAAGTTTCTTGGACTAACAACAATGTTCTTGGTCTGTTAGTTTAATCCAGCTCTAGAAACTAATTTTGTACTTGTTACCCATCAGTGTCTTCAGACAGGAAGATTAAACCAAAAACATGGTATGGAAAATCAATGGCTCTGTGGTAACAATACAATTTGCAGAGCAAAATTCACATCTTATTTCTTTGGCAGGGGAGGGATTTCACAGAATCACAAGGTTGGAAGAGACCTTCAAGATCATCAAGTCCAAACCTGTTCCCTGACACCTCAACTAAACCATGGCATCAAGTGCCACATCCAGTCTTTTTGTAAACACATTCAGGAATGGTGACTCCACCACCTCCCAGGCAGGCCATTCCAGAACTTTATCACTCTTTCCGTGAAAAAGTTTTTCCTAATATCCAGCCTGTATTTCCTTGACACAGCTTGAGACTGTGTCCTCTGGTTCTGTCAGTTGCTCCCTGGAGAAAGAGTCCAACCCCACCTGACTGCAACCACCTTTCAGGGAGCTGTAGAGTGATAAGGTCACCCCTGAGTCTCCTTTTCTCCAGGCTAAACACCCCCAGCTCCCTCAGCCGTTCCTCACAGGGTTTGTGTTCCCAGCCCCTCACCAGCCTCGTTGTCTCCTCTGGATGCGCTCAAGTGTCTCAAGGTCCTTCCCAAACTGAGGGCCCAGAACTGGACACAGCACTCGAGGTGTGSCCTCACCAGTACAGGGGAAGAATGACCTCCCTGCTCCTGCTGGCCACACTGTTCCTGACACAGGTCAGGCTGAGAAGGACATCTCATCTGAAACAGATTTCCTTGCTGTTCAACACACATAGGCTGAGCTCACATAAAACAATCTAATACTGCTTGATTACTTATTAGTTCATTAACCTTCTTTCATATTTATTTTTCTCCTAGCTGATTTTATCTCCATCATTACTTCCTTTAGCAAGGTTTGTTTCTTGGAATACAGGCAATGCAGATCAACCAGGACTACAGGTTAAATTTATTATCAATGTTAACTGTACCAAGTGATAATCTTGCTGGTATAAATCTTGCAAAAAGTTTGGAGTAGGAAACATATTTTAGACTGTCAGCATCTGTTACTTTGTTTATTGGTATGCATTTTATCAAAATTCACTTTAAAATTAGGAAAAATGTACTCCTGTTGGATTTGTATTATCCCAGTCCTGTTTCCAAGGACAGTTTCATAGTTCAGGAGGTTTTTTGTTGATTGAAGAGTGTGCATTGAACCTCACAAAAGCCCAAACAAACAAGAAAATCCAACTCATGGTAACCGGAGGATTGTTGGGAAAAATCCTTTTTATGCAATGCTCCAAACATGTGCTATACTAACATTTCTCCCAAAAAATAACATAAGCTTTTTATGGATTATTATGAAGCTCCCAGGAAATGCATTTTTCCTTGTCCAAAGTGAGAGTTTTCTGGAGATTTTCTGTGTCTTAAAAGCCTCCAGCACACGTTGCAGGGAGTGTGATTTTTGGTTTCATTAGGTAATACTGTACCTTTCAACAAAACTGGTTAGGTATGTATTAATACATGCCTTGAGGCATGTAAACAGCATGCCTATTTCCTTTGCAATCTGAGCATTAACTGAAAAAGAAATAAACCATCCTTCAAGTGGGAAGAAGACTGGATGTTTATTTGAAAGTAGTATCTTCAGGGAACATTATGTATATGTAGCTTTCCATTCTTAAGTCAAATACTGTCTCACTTTAAACACATGTGGATAGAACCACTCTTGAAACAAAGCAGTAATTTAATTTTGGGGGTTTCCTCATTTGATTGCAAATTAAATGTGATGGTAGAAATGCGCTCCTTAATAGTAAGTTTTGTAACTTGTAATTCATGAAAGGTTTAGATAAACAAGTTTCCATGGTATGGGACCAGTTTAAGGCCAGCGCCTCTACCAGCATTTGGTCTTAAATCCAGTATTTAGCTTGGTTAAATTCTAATAGGTGTAGTTCTGTTTGCCAGTTGACAAGCTTGCAGTTCACAAGCACAAAGAGCGGAGAGAAAAAACCAACCAACCTCAACCAACCAACCAACCAACCAACCAGCTAAAGAAAAGCCTTTTCCAAGACAGGAGAGATGAAACTCTGCTCTAGAGTGAAAACAGTCATTAAAGCAAATTTGTGAGATTGGAACATTTTTTTTCTGCATTTTTAAGAGGGAAGAGTTTTAGACTTACCTATATTCAACAATAACAGAATGAAAAATACTTGATTTCTTTCCTAATAAGAGAAAGATAGAAGCTACATTTATTAAAATGACAAATAGACCTCATATTCTCTTTTCTTGTTACATTCCAAGCAAGTAATCATGTGTACAAACATTGGCTGTAACTAGGAACTTCATCAAAACCAACAAAAAATTACTTGCATTTGATTTCTCTTCATATATTTTCATGAATGACACTGGTTTAATGGTCCTAAACAAAAATCTGCTGGAAGGAAGCTAAAAGAAAACTCTCTGAATAATAGACTAGGTTTAGCAATCCCATTTATAAATTTGTTCATTCTTCCCTCAGCATTACAGAAAATAGCAGCTCACTTTGTTTTCTTTTAATTTAGAGACTTCTAATTAGGAACCAATTTAGTTGTTTGGGCAGTAGAATAACAGCCTGATTAAAATGTTATAAGCATATTCAGAACAATTTGTGATGAAGTACATTATTTCTCCACATGTTCGGAACAATACTTAGAGGTTAACTGTATGCTTTCACAATCATCAATGCGGACATCAGTTTCTACGTGACAGGTTTAAACACAGTATCACCTGCATGTTCTTAAATATTTACTAATTACTAAATGTCTCCTAAATATCTACTAAACAACAGCCAATGAATTTACTTAGCAGATTTTTTATCAGTCTTAAAACATGTTAACTTTTATGTCATGACTATCAGGTGAAAAAAACCACTCTTTAGAAACCATGAATTGTATAGATCTATCCTTATGTAGGTAGAATATTTTCTTGGGCATCTGAATGTGTTAAAGTTAGTAAAATGAAATAGCAGAATAGTGAGCTTTAGAACAAATAAATCAAGCTCCTATACCTGTAAAATTGTGAGAATGGTTTAATTACTTGACGAACAAATACCATATTTGTATTTGTTTAAATATTTTGTGTATGTCTCTATTTTTATTACTTTATATTAGGACTTTTTTAAAGTCATGGTTTCTCTTTTTATTTATGAAGCCTGACATGAATTTAAGTAATAGCCAAAATATGTCTATTAATTTTTGTTCTAAAATCAGCAAATTGAAGACACTGTCCTAGTACTATTAGGTTTTTATGATTTCACTGCATCTTTATGTTTTTTAAACTGAAAATCCTGAAAATATTTTTTTTAACTTTTATTTTTATTAATTAGTGATGTAATCATGCATTACAATGACCTACTATAGCTATATATCTCCTAAATGTATTTCTAATAGATAATTCTCTGGGAAAGGAAAAGAGAAGTGGGGTTGGGTTCAGAATTTATTCTTTTTATTTTAATATCAAGGGCTATTTATTTTAGGAAGGACAATTGTGGTTTGAAGCCTGATCATATATTATCTGTTTTCCCACAGAAATAATTTGAAAGTAATGACTCTTGATCATTTAGGTTAAGAGAAAGTAATTCTCAGATGAATGCTGAAAACTGTCGTATTTCGGGGGTTTGGAAAATAAATGCTGGAAGAACAACACTGATCAGATATTAAGAAAGTCTTTTAAAATCCTGTGAAATTCCCATCCAGATTGGAAGAGACCCATGAGGTGGAAGCTTACTGTCAGCACCACCCATGTTATAAGAGCTTTCTCTGGCTGCACCATTGCACACTAGACTACCTAAGGCTTGTTTACCTCTGGGTACAAAATTCTGTAGGGTGTAATAGCAAATTTCATATATACTCATGTTGAATGTTCTTCTGATGGTGGCTTGCTTGCTAATGTGACGTTCCATAGACACAGCCTTTAGTTTGACAAATTGTGGGCAGGTATCACACATAATCAGCAGCTTCTTTCAAGTTGACTGTGGACCTGTCTACTGCGCTCCTAAATCAAGAAGTTCTTTTTATTTTACACACTTTAAGTACTTGAAATCCACTAAACCCACAGCAAAATAGCAAAATTTAGTTAGCATGCATACACAAGTTTCCTTTCTCTTTTTTTTTTTTAATTAAGCACTGAGACCTACTTCAAACATAGCGCAAATATGCAAGTCAACTTTATGATTAATAGCTTCAGACTCAAATGTGCTTTTATTTTTTGTCTTCATGGAGAATCTACCATTTCCACTGAGATTTTTTCAACAACTTTAGCTGTATTTAAAGTTAATGAGCTTTTTCAATTAAAGCTTCAGATATTTAGCCTTTGGATAGCATTTAGATGAACCAGGGTGTATCTAATTATGTTGGGTGAATTCTTAAGAGGCTCTGCACATACTTCATTCATAACAAGCACATTTTATGTTGTGGGCACGTACTGGACTTCAATCTAGACTGAATGCAAATCACCCTTGTGAAAACAGTGTTACCAATAGGTCTGAGAGTTCGAGGAATGACTGCACTAGCAAATGCCCTTGAGAATGTACAACATCAACCATTCTGAGTGGCAGGGAAACCTTTAGGATAAAAACTAAACAAAGAAAAGAAGGCTGGGTAAGGATTTAAGAACATTGTCTAAACTGGGCAAAACATGTCAGAACAGCATATTGAAATCTTACTGCTTTCTTAAAGAAACTAGCAGTGAAACCAACAAAGGAATTAAACTGAAACCCCCAACAGTTTAACATGATAAAAAAGAGGGTGGGGGGAAACTCTGTGGTTTTCAAATTGTGTACGTTGGTTCAGATGTAATGTGGAGGAAACACAGCTTTACACACTGGATTCCTAGGAAATGATATTTTCTGCTTGGGGAGTCCTTTGTTTCTAATCACTCCACCAGACTCCTGGGTGCAGAAGTTATCACACAAGATAGTCTGACTAGACTAGAAGACTGGCACATGAAATTAAATTGTTGACTTTTATTCAGGGCAGACATTTAAACCTGTCTCATTTGCAACTTTTACAACCCTGAGAAGATCACCTATAGTGTCCCATTCTTGAGTCACCACATGCACAAAAAGAGGGCCTTACATCTATAAAACACCAAATGTGAGGATATTTGCTGGAGCAAAGGCCTTGCCACAAGGAAAGAGTAAGATTAATACCTATCTAAGCAACTAATAAATAGCATTAAACTACAAAATTAATCTCCAAACTGGGATTTTTAAGATTTTAAACCTAGAGACCTTGGTTGAGCAATGGCCTGTGTATTCAGCCATTCTAATGCATGGCTGTCCAATTGTCTGCTAGAAATGCCTTCAAATAACAGCATTCCAAAACTCCAGCTCCCTTCTGTAAGTCTGTGTTTTAAACACATAAATACAAGTCTCTATGGATCTTTATCTAGTGTTCAATGTGCGCAGTTTTCTCAGCTCTGCTCTGTGTCTCTTTGCAGGTTGTTTGAAGGTTGGTTAGATAGACTTAGCACACTCAGGGTAGTCTCTGACTTGTCTGGGCAAACTTTTTTGATGGGGCATCCTGTCAGTATAGACAGGGAAATGAGTTGCAATTTTTTGATCCTCTCTAGAGAAATGCTGATAAAAGCATATTATCTTCTGCCTTTATCAAATTTTCTGAAGTTGACCACTGGCTGCAATACTGACAGATTCAACAGCTAAGGCAGGCCAAGAAACAAAACAATGTAATGGTGCAGCATTTTTTCCCAAGTGCTCTTGATAAAGAGAATTTAAAAGCAAGGACAGAATTTCAGTGGCCATAACTGTCATAATTTTAATCTGACTAAAAGAACTACCACTAAAGTTCCTGGTCTCATTTCTGTCTTCCATCCAATCTTGCTTTAGCAAAGCACTAGAGAAGCTGTACTAGGATACAGTTCTAAAGTCAGTACTTGTAATGCAGCTTTCTGATACTACTGCAGTGAATGATTAAAGAAGGAATTGCTGTCTTTGTGACTGAAGCCTCTGTCTAAATCAGAGCAAAACTGACATCTGCTTCTTCAAGATTATTCTAACAATATATCTGATCCAAAAAGAAAATGCCACTTTTCTCATCAGCAAATGTTGCATTGAAGTGGAAATATAGCAAAATTCCAACTGAACTTGCCAAAATTGTGAGAGTAAAGGTATTTGCCTTAGGAAGAAAAATATCCACCATGTTCTCAGCACTGAAGCATAAAATGGCTGTTTTCCTTCCATCTGAATTTCCTGTGGTTTCTGTTTTGTTTTATTAAAAACAAAGTAGAAAAAATCTTGGAGGCTAAAAAAGCACACTTTCATATTATTTATTTTTTTAGGATACTTCATACATAGCATAATCCAGATCCAATGTCACATTTCTGCTTGTTATCCATGGAATAACAGAGCCTGTATCACTAGTGCTGACTTTTCATTGCTAAGTAGCAAAGCCATTTTTGCTTGGCAGACATGGTCACAACATAGTCATCTTCAGGGACTGCCCCAATGGCAGGAGATGTATTTGTCCTGCAAAGCCCCATCCTGGACAGTTAATCCAAAGGCAGCACTAGAGTGCACACTGGGTACTAAAGCCAGGCTTGGGCGTTGGAAGGGAATGTCTGACACTAAACTATATTTGAGAAGCCACAGTCTTCATTTGTATTTGTAGTCATAATCACTGATTTGGCTTTTTGAAATGCTTCATGTGACTTGATTGCTTTTAGGAGCTACTTGGGTTAAACTGCACTGGAAGCAGAAATACATTAAAACAGCAAGCCCAGTTGGAGCTACAAAAAATTGAAAAAGGTGCTTTCAGAACTTACCAAGATACCTTTGTCACTGGTTTTTGGGCTCCTGTCCCAATGACTTCAGCTTGAAAGCATTAAAATTAATTCCTTATACATGCTTTGCAGGTGAGGGTTTTTTTGAGCTTTAATTTGCTGCTTGATTTGCCCCGGGATTTTCAGGTGTTGCATGAGGGAGTAAAGAACAGAAAGTACCTCAGTTCTTGGTTGTCAGCCATTGGATGATGGCCACAGCATTATTAAACCATCCAAGCATGCTGGGTCTCAACCACAAAATTTAATTTTCCCTACTGCAGGGACTAATCAACTACCAGAGGCACTAAGTCCTAAGGAGACTGTTTTTTATCTTTTTTTTTCTCTTTCAAAGACTGAAACACAGTTAATTTTACAGTTTCGTCTATCCTCAGGCTTACAAACAATGACAGAAATGCAGCTTGATGAGAAGCAGATAAAAATTAGAAATTATGCTTACGCTATGACATAAATTAAAGAAAGATGAAAGGTTTAAATAATTAACAGCACCTCTACAAGTCAGATAGAAAGACCCCAGATTCCCTTAAGTAAAGGAAAATAAAAGGACAGAAAGGGGAATAAAGCAGGCTGAGAGCTATCTGCAGCTATCTCTTGCTTCATGTGAAACTGAGAAGGTAAGTTTGTTCTTAGTGTGATTGTTCATYTCCACAAAACCACCTCCTCTGACAAACTAAATTCACATTTTTAAGTCTTCAGAAGGCATTTACAGTAAACACACATTTGTATCTCAAATTTGGTATTCCAAGGAACTATTTGTCATGGATTCATGGCATAATAGTCCTTTAGCTTCTTAAGCAGTTGCTAAAATACTGTTTTTTTCAGGAAATCTATGTGTATGTTCTCTACCCTAGAAATGTGACTAGGCAATTGAACCATTTATATTTCATTTACTGAGAAGTATAGGGTTTCATCCAAAGAAGGGAAATCTGTGAGGGAAGTAAAGACAGCAAGGAAAGGAAAGAAATACTGCAGCTCTGCACAACCTTAATATTAATCTACATTGTTTTTAATCATAGAAACTGTTTCTTGGAGTTCTTCCAGGAAAGGGGGGGTAGGGGGGGAAACTCCACAGTGAAATAATGATACCTTAAAATCTACCAGTACTGAAGATAAAGGCTGTACTATGCACATGTTCAATTTATCAGAAAAAGATGGTTGCGAGGAGCAGTTCACATGACTAAGAGAGAATTCTTTCAAAGTGATGGCTATTCAGGCTTTATAAGAAACATTAGCTTAAAAGAAATTTGGAAATAGAAGAAAGTTCCAACCAAAGAAAACAATTATAAATATTCTTAATTGCCTGGAAATAATTTGTCGTACAAAATTGAACTGAGATACATTTATACAAAAGCTTCAGATGTGTTGATGTTGTAATGCCTTTTAGGAGCCCAGCATATTTTTGCACAGAGTGTTCCAATAACACATTGCAGAAAAGGATATGACTTTCACTTTTATCTTCTGTCTCCCTTCCTCCCGCCATTCTCCTCTACCTTTTTTCACTTCACTTTTCTCTTTCCTTGCTTTTTTAATTTTTTTTTTTTTTATTTCTCAGGGCAGGGGGGAGCATAAAATAACTGGAAGACACAGTAACTGCTACTTGGTGTATTTTATTATTTCAGGAATTCATTCCAAGATGGGCTGCAATTACATCTAAAACTTGAGAATAATGGGCTATTGACATGTATATAGTTTTAGAAATATAAGACCTCATTTTCTCAGCTGGAATTTCCCCACAATGTGCATTTGCATTACATTAGAGATGCTCTTTCTTAAAAGAGCATAACGTATTCAGACACTTTGACATTATCTGGGTCAGAGGCAACATTTAAAAGCAATAGCCCTACATCTACTGTGAATCTCTTAGAAGCACACACAATGCATTAGTGAAAATGAGGGGAAAACTGAGAGGTTCTCCATATAAAGCTATAGTTTATGACATACCTGCCTGCACCAGACATTAATCTGCAGGAGATGGATTGTCATGGTCATGGTCCCTTTCTCTACTCCAATTGCATATCCATTACCTAAATTGAAATCTGCACTTCTTCACACCATGTGCAGTTTGATGTGACCTAGAAATGGTAGGATGCGTAAACTAGCAGTTTTCATGGTGCATATAATCATCTCCATTTCCCTTGTATTTACCTACATGTACAGAAGCTGCAAGTTTTTTCTTCTGGCTTAACAGTGAGAACTTTATTTTCCTTTAGCTTAGCTGAGGTCTAGTTAGTTTGTCAGGCTCAAAATTGCATGGCAGTGGTAAGGGATAGAAGGAACTCAGTACCTTGCTTATTCCCAGAAGTGCCTAAGACATAACAAAAAAAGAATGCAGAAGTTTTTCGCCTGTTACAATTGTTGTATAAAGCCCTTACAATGTATTCTTTGTCATCTTGTAAGAATGGGTCATTTATGATGGTAATGCTTATACAAGTGTGTTTTATGAATAGAGAGATCTGTGTAATTGGTGTAGTATTACAAGTGAAAGCCCTGGATGTTGCACAAGATGTATTTAACTTTCTAATTCACTACTTGCAATATTTTCAGATATCAGATGTTTAATTTGTCCTTCACTGACATATTCCATTCTAAATGAAAAGGGCTCCAAATTAGTACTACCCAGTTGTAATTAATGAGATATTAAAGCCAGAGTATGATATGGAGTTTTCTTCCTTTCTCTTTTCATGTCTCTTTTCTAATATTTCTCCCCACTCCCACGTCCATCACCACCACAAATTTTCGCTTTTCAAATTCCCCTATTTTTATGATATTCTTCTCCTCCCTTCTTAAAAATCAGGCATCATCTTTGTTGCTCTCTTGGCCCTTGACTTTTTCTAATCCTGGCCAATCCCTAGCACACAATGTATTTCCCTTCACTTTTTCTGCTGTCTTCAGTTGTTTTTTTCACAGCCTCTCCTCTCTTTCTGTTTTCCTGTTCATTCTACTGTATCCCTTTCTAAGCAGAAAAACCACAACTGTCAGTCCCTTTACCTCTTTCTTTTCCCTATCTTTTAACTGAACCCTGGATTTTCTTTGATAAACCAGTCTTTCTTAATCACCTGTCCCCACCTCTCCTCCACCAGCTCACAGAAGGATATTTATCTTGCATTCCAGTGCTTGAATTTCCAGCTTTCTCCTCTCTAGAGCTATTGAGCCAACAACCATCAACAAGAAAATCTTAGCAGAACCACAGAAATATGTCCAATAGTAGATGGCAGTCCCCTCCTTGACTTCTGGAAAAAAGAAAACCCTAAAATCAGCAAACTTGCAAGGAAGCTCTAAGGAGGACATCCCAGAAGATGAAGCTTGTAATTCTTCCAATTAGGTAAGGAGGCTAGATGGGATATGTAGAAAGTCCAATTTGGGATGTCCTTTTCCCTGTCTCAGTGTCCAGAAGCATCACTTTTCTTCCAACCTCTGCCAGAAAGTTCAACTACCTCTCCCTTGTGTTTGGAACAAACCTAGGCAAAGGTATGTACTTTTCTTCTGGGGAAAGGATCTGATGACTCGTGGTGCAGCAGAGAGGGAAGACTTGTTTACATACAACGCTGGGTTCCCTGCTGCACCAACATGTGAGAGTCTGCATCACAGTTTTCTTTCCACAAGGCAAAGAAACTCTCACAGGTCTCTCTCTCCTAAGTGGAGAAGGTGTGGGAAAGTGGGAACAGATGGAACAGTATTCTTTTTTTCCACGGCAAGTAGGCAGTTTCTGTTCTTTTCTTTTCCACAAATTTAGCTAGCTGGCAACCACTGTGCCTGTGAACAAGCATTCTTACTAACACATTTGTTTCCTATGCTGTGTCCCATTAGACAAGATAAAGTGGTTTCACGTTGCTCCACCATGAAATACCAACACTTAGGCTGCCAGGTTATGCTAGGAAGCACAAACTGTCTCTGTTTTTCATCACATTTTCTTGCAGGTGAACTCAATACCTGATGCTCCACCCAGGCCTGGGAGAAAATACAATTTCTATGTATTGTATTGTATGTACAATTTCTGTGTATATGTATTCTATTAGCAGTACTACTCACCCCAATGCCTTTGTGATGAAAATTAACCCCTTTAAAGAAGTTATTGACATTTTAAACATGATTTTGTGGATTTAGCACATGACAACTAGAGTTTTAAATAGAAATTGTGGCTTAAAATATCACAGTGAGAAACAAAATGACCTGAAAAAGGAAAAATGCAAGGAATTATATGTTAGCGACTAAAAACCAGCAGCAAATGAAACAGGAAGTGACAGTGGTGATTAAACAGAGACCAGAGGTATAGAAATTAAAAAGCTTTTCTCTTAGTAAAAAGTAAAATTCTTTTTTTCAGATTGAGAAGGAAAAGAAAACATTTTATCATTGCTTTTAGGACTTTGTAAATCCAAAGTGAAGTAGACAGATCTGTTCATAAAACGTATACAACACAAATTGGAGGGAAATTCCTTTGAAGCTATATGACACGTTGTGTAAAGAGAAATTCTCTGATATTCCTGGGATTAAGAGATATCCCAAACATACAGCAAGGTTTTAAATTGCTGGTAAAACAGCAATAGCAGATTATTTTGGCAGCTGTAAAGCAGGGAAATAAATATTTCAATATTTTTTAGCGTAAGCAATTTTGTTTGATCAACAAGAAAGTTTGGGAAATTCATGTGATCTGACAATAGAGAACTTGAGTTCTTTGTCACCTGTACTATCTGATATGGCATCAAAAAAAGTTCTGATTGAGATTAAACAGCACATCACCGAAGATCTCTGAGGATGACAGTGTGGCCTGTCTGCTGTCTGCTTTGTGCCTGAATCAGTGCTCCAGGAAATATGAGCACCATTCCTTCATGTAATTTTGCTCCAGGAACAGATCTTTTTGCATTTAGCATGTGAACAACTCTTCCTTATTTGTGTAAAAATTATTTCTTGCCATCAGGAGTTTTCCAAGTCCCTTCTGCCCTCAGATGTTGCCAAAATTTTACTGTCAACTTGGAGCTCACTTATGCTGGCTTTGCTTGATTTTCCTTTCTTCCTTAGCCCCTTCACTGCTTATTCTCATAGTGACTGGGGCATTTTCTCTTCAATAATAAGTTATTGCTTCTTTTAAAAGTAGAAGCTATTTGCTATATGTGGAAATCAAAAATTATGCCCTGATCATTCCTTAAGCATATTTATAATCTAAAACTTGTGGAAACATGGTTTAGGCACAGTTAATCAAAGCCAAAACTGCTACAGTAGGTAGAATTTAGGCAGAGGTATTATGGCTATGATTAAATGCTACTAAGACAAACACTTGAATCTGGTCACATTATAGATTGAAAATGGAACTTTTCACTTGTGCAAATGCAGATGCAACTGACGTGGAAATAAATTTTCTAATTTTTGACAAACACATATTTTATAGGCAGACACAATTAAAAAAAAAAAACCAAACAAAAAATCTTTTCCACAAGAGTGTGCCTGTCTCAATGAAATTACAAATATGGGATGTTATTTGTTCTTTGAAATAAAATTGAAACACCCCCAATGAAAAACAAAAGTTAGATAGGCTGGTCATTTACCTGATAAAAGGAGACATTTGCCTGATGAATGGAGATGTGGGAATTCAAGTCATGTTCTCCACAAGTAGTGGACAGTTTCCAAACCACTTCTACTGGGATGTAAAACAAGAAAATGTTGAGGGAATCAGCAGATAAACTTAGTTGCTGGGAAATAGTCAAGGGAGTTGGCTTATTCTTTTCTGTGATAATATCTCAAAGATACTGCTGACTGAATTATTAAAATCATGTGTATCTTGAGAAGTGTAAAAATATACATCAATTAAAATGGAAAATTTAAAATTACCAATACTCCAATATTTTTTCATGTTGAAATAACTGACTAATTTCCAATATTCCTGATATTTATTCTAACATTTTGCCAAGAAATCAATAAAATTAACATAAAAATCATCTTCTGTTTTGTATAAACTTTAACCAAAAATTGGAATTGCTGATACTTTCTGAAGACCATGTTCTAACACCTTTATCTGGATGGGATATTTCATTAGCATACAGACATCACCCAATCTTGTAAGTTTGTCATCATTTTGAAAAAAATTGCAGACAATTATTTCCAAACTCTGGTTAAATAATTCTTTGCATTACAACAGTCAGAACCATTCTAAGGGTTTGCAGTGTAGTAAAATATTTGTTGATATTTCAGCTGAGGAGAATCACAGGCCTTCCTACAAACCATAATCCTGCAAATTCTTTGTGTCCAGAGTCAAAGGCCTATTGCACTCTTCCATGGGGACTTCACGTTTCCCATCTGAGACGGCCTTCAAATGAGCTGCCAAGAAAGAATCAAGCAAAGATATGCATAAAGGTACATATCTGTATTTGTATCTACATGTCTAAATCCATACATGTAGGGGTGCACAATCACACAACATACACAGAGAGAGAGCACAGTTTGTATTTGGAAAATATCCTGTGGCTTCTCATTTTAGCATTGGATTCCACAGCAGTAGCCACAGCTGGAACTGCAAAGAGGTTACAGGTTGCAGTCTACTGCAGATAAGAGCAACACTCTAAAGTCATTCTTGTAAGAATTTCCATGTAAACAGTTGTGAAATCATGTCTGATCACCTTTTCTCTGCTTTGTAAGGGATTGCAATGAAAATCCATCTTATTCGTATGCTATTTCTCATACACAACAGCAAAAATCTTTGAGCTTTACAATTATTGGTCAAATAGAGAGCAGAAAACTTAGGAGACTAGTAAAAGAATAATTAGCATTGGTAGACTTAATTGCTAAAATTATTTCCCAGTGGCAGCTCGCAAGTGTAGCTGCTAAGACAATAAAAAGCAAAATGAGAAACTGCTTTTACAGATGTCATGGAATAGATAGATAAGAGCAAAAATCCATCAGTGTAAGAGTGTGTGGCAAATAAGTGTTCAGACAAGTTCACCTAAAATTCCTGTCTCGAGGAATACTATGCATTTCCTTAAACCCCTGCTAGTGCGAGGGGATTTGTCTTCCACTCATCTATTCCAACACCAACTTAATCATTGCAAAAACAACAAAAAGGCACAAACAGAAATCCTGAACACCTATTAAGAGCATTTCAATCCACTTTTATAAATAAATCAGATTTGGATCTAAACAAAAGCACAGACAGCATCTTAGCCACACTACATGGATTCATAAGATGAACACTTATACTTACAAGTGCTGGTCTGACTGATAAATGAGACCAAACAAGAAGGATAAAGAACTATAATTTCAAAATAGGTATGTCATATCTTTCTTGAGCAGTAAAATGATTAGTCCAATTTAATTGTCTACATAAGGTCATTCACAAAATGGTGAAATACAAAGTAGATATTCCAGAATCGATTTCCTACAGAGTCTTTCCTTAGCTGGTAACATTTTAAAATTAGATCTCTAAGAGAAGATTATATCTGCCAGACTCTGTAAGTACTGCACACTAGGTCTTCTCTAAATTGTATTACAGAAGAGGAATAAAACCAGATGGGAACATGAAAATAGGTCTGTAGTTGGTTTTTTGTTTTTTGTTTTTAATATATTAAAGACTTAGTTTATAACTTACCTTTGAAGGAAAAATATCAGAAGATGTCTTCAGCCAAATATGATGATTTGGGCCCAGACAGTTTCAGCTGAACAGAAAGACCGTGATCTGGAACCAGAACTGGAACCAGGTTGGAGCATCAAGCTTGGAGTATGCTGGTAAACCACAGGAGGAACTGGATCAGGCAGAGGATGCTAGGCTACAGTTAAGAGAGAGGCACCAAGAAACAGGTGTGCTTAGGGTATGAGTTTGTCAGATATAGAATCATCATTAAGTTTGAGACTAGAAGGACAAATAAGGATTCTAGACGTGAAGATAAGAAAGAGTACTAGAATGTCTTAGACATGGAGAAGTTATCTTCTGAAGGGAGTTCACTTGCTGTAGTAGTGCAAGAATAGGAATTGAAACTGCTATGGCTCACCTGACTTACTGATTTGTCAGGAGCCACCATAACATTAGGATTCATCTGGTTCCTGTGGCATGTCCATGACTGGATTTACAGCCTTTATTAAAAGGTGTATTATTATGTCTTCAGTGCTCTTTTTTTAAAATTTTTGTTGGTTTTTTTTCTCTTTTTTTTTTTGTTGTTACTGCAGAGTCTGCATTCAGATGATGTAAAACAACAGCAGATCAGTCTCTGTATATCTAAGGACTTTACATATTGTTCTAAAAATTATACACAGGCCATGCCTACCATTTCTAGCTTATTTTTTTTGTAATGGAAGGACGCTGATGTGGAAAATTAGATATATTAGGTATACCTGGCTACCGAACAGACAAAATAGCAACATTTACAACTACTGGTTTTATTATTTGTTTTTGTTCTTCTCTATCTGTGCATTAGCTGTCCTGCCTGCCCAGAAGTAGAGAAACAGTATGTATCCTGGAGAACAGCCATCTACGTGTTACCTATGAACACTGAAAAAAACCACAGAAGCAATGGGTTCTTTTGAGCCTTTCTCCATCAGTTTCTGGTAGTTCTGTATATCATCCTTTACCATCCTATGATATACCTCAGAGAACTTGCCATGTCTGTATCACCTGGAGGACATACCTTTGCATAGCTTCATTTCCATCTTCCATGTCCCCCACCCTGCCTTTTATTATTTTGAAAAAAAAGAAAAATATTTATGATGTTCTGTGGAGCTCAGCTTGCATCCAGTACTCATTTCCCCAAAGTCGAATTCAGTTTTTATAGGTAAATAAACCTACACTTTCAATTAGAGCATCATTTTGTGAGGGCATGGAAAACCAAGATAGGGCCAGAGGAAAAATTGCCACAAGATGTTTTTATGTTTTGAACAAACATACACAAAACTGGCATATGCTTCTAAGCAGAATTTTCCTCAGAAGAAAAACACTGTGCTTGTTATTAAAGTCTGGGGGATTTGCAGCCATAACCACATCACCAAAGTCTTATGGAGTCCAACAACATGAAAAGCTAGAAACAGAGAATATCCTTACAGACACGCAATCAGAAAATGTGATTGAAACACAGGAAACACAAAGCAGGCAGAAAATGGCAGAACAGATCCCACTGAGGACTGTGCAGCTCTGCTCACGCTACAGAGCTACAGTCACAAAGGATGGGAGGGAGAGGGATAATGTACTCATGAGTGAGTTAGGGCAATGCCCACTCAAAAAGACAGGTATTTTTATTTCTGAAATAGTTGTAAACTGGGTAACAAGAGCTATGCTGTAGTTTCATAAAGACTAGCTAAATGCAAAATCTCAGGCCATCCTGAAATTAAAAGAAATTGTCTTTATTCTTTTCCACCAGACCAACTTTAATCCTGGTGTAATGAAAAATTCCTTTTCCAGTCTACCATCTATGATTTTTTTTTCTATTCCAGTTGTGGTTTTGGAACAATTATTCCTTTGTGTTTTGTCTGGCAATTACTTGCATTATGCCAGCAATGTTATATTTATTGCTATTAAAAAGCTCTATACCTTTTGCTACTGCTCTACTATGAAGACATTTTTTTCCACCAAAGCTTTTGCCTGGACTCATCTATTGACTATTTCCCATCCGGGCACCTAGATCACTGCTTCTGTAGTCTTCTCTGAATAAAAAAGAGCTTCTTGTCATGAGTGGGAAGGTGAGTGGGAGGTAAGTCTTCAGTCATCCCAGCCCTCTCAGATGCAGCTATCTACAGGCTATATAACATCACTACATAATTTAGCTTTTAGCAATAATTTTAATTTGGATGAAGTTCACATTTCTCATGAGTTATTAGCTAACTTCAAAAGCAATAGATTCACAGTCCCCTCAAGACATAAGGACTCTTACACAATTACGGAAGCTATCACAGAGGGCACAAGTATTTAACAAGTGGCATATCTTAAGGTATTTTTCTTACATTATTTTTCTTACATTATTTTTCTTACATTATTTTTCTTCAGTGAGGATAAATCTTGACAGTGAGTAATTCACAGTCAATATGTCCTTAGGAATAAATGGTTTCTCCTTTTCATAGGCAGAGTAGCCTATGGAATGGGTTAACAGTAATCAGCAAAAAATTGTTCCTTTGGGGAATGATTGTAAACACTAAGAACTTCTTCCATTTCTTGCCCTACTGTAGTTACTACTTTTTTCAAGAGAGCAGTTTGGCAATCCTGAAACTTTAGCCTTTATTTCTAGTTATAAATCAGAGAACCATCCCCTTACGTTGACAGTTGCTATATAAAATCTGTTTCTTACAAGTTTTTAAGTGGTCCACTGTATGAAATATAAGAAATTGCAGAACACATAAATTTAAGGTTTTTATATTCAAGTCAATGACTCGCATTTAACATTATACGAACAGGACACTGAAGTGTCAAGATTGAAGGTAACAGAGCCATAGTAACAATTATTTTAATTTTTCCTTCTTCCACCTGAGATGGTGTAGAGACATTTACATCTAGTGTGACAAAAACACTTTTAAAGATCTAATTGAAAGATAAGAAATAAATCAGACGTAAACAATACTTGTGTATGGATTTGCAAATGAACTATCAGTGCTCTGATGCAGATTTATTAAAGAAGCCAGAGAATTTCCCTGTTGCAGAGGCCAGAAACTTCTCAGTAGTTAAGACCTCAAAATAATGGTAACAAAGGATTAGGAGTCAACATGGGCTTTCACTGAGTTGTGTCCACATTGCACTTTCCAACTGAGAACTCAGAGCTCTGGAAGAACAGCATATGTCCTTTCCAATATACTGTGTCCCTAAAATATTAGTGTGATGACTAGGATAATCCATTTGTGGAAATAACCAAGAGTTTGCTTCCAAAAGTGATGGAGGAGTTTGCTGGGTATGTGAATCCTCACAGGTGACAAACATTTTATTACTAATATCTCACTTTTCATTGCACCTGAATTTCTATCTATTAACAGTTGGATATTCATTATGTAAATCTGAATGGTGGTTCTGTTCTCTGCATTTCACTTTTCTTTTTAATTGGCTGAAATTTGGCAACACAATCCTGGAACAATCTACTAACATTTCAATGACTTCTGGGAAAGTTTTTAATGTAAGAAAAAAGTGATTTCACATCCAGTACACACGCTGTGGTAATATCCAATAAAAAAAAAAATCTCATTGCTTGAGGAAAGGGTGGAAACATGGAAATTTTGTTGGAATAATCCATTTACACAAATAAAGATAAATGTATCTGTTTGTGCCCTTCCTTCAGAGTCTTCTGACATAGAAGTGAGTATAACCACCACCCTGGGCCCAGAGTTATGAGGTCTGCTCAGGGCAATCCCCACCTCCTGCTGATGGTCCTGGGACTAACCTCTATGGGACCTTAGCTGTATCGGGGGGTTAGACCTCACAGGACTCACCACGGGTCCTAGTCACACAGCCAGTATGGCTTTATTCATCATTGTGTCCCATGGAGCTCATTTGTCAGGAACTTTATCCAAAATAAGTCCATGTCACAGCATCAGGTCACAGCCCCATTGGGCTGACCTTAACCCATTGCACCCCGAGCAGTGCCTGCCCCTCCATTCAACAAATACTTTAATGAGGATCTGGTGAAGGGACTAAGGTTTAATCTTCAATGCTGTGTAATGCCTCATCTGCATGGCAGGCACTAGCTCATCCTCAGCAGTAATTTTCTGCCCCTGCAGTATGGCCAGCCAGGTGCCCCCTCAGGCAGAGGGCAAAGACCGCTGCCCAAGCCCCAGGCTCACTCTTCACTACTCTGGAACAGCACTTTGGAAACAGCAATCTCACAGCCATTGCTGAGACTTCCTTGCTAGAGCTCCAACAGAGTGGCCAGACAGTCACCAAGGGCACTATCTGGTCCATGGAGCTGGTTATGGCAACTGGCTAGGAGGAAGTCCTTGTAGTCCACTACGTGCTATCACTGAGAGTTTCAATTTCCAGATGGCCAGGATAGAGTACCACGGATCTTGTGAGAACTCCTGAACCTGTCACTTTGGAGAGGTACCTGATGGCATGCAAGAGAGTACACCAGAGCCCTTCGGGAAGCCCAGCCACAATTTCTTCTACTTACCATCCAGAGAGGAAAAGCCCATGGAGGCAAGCACCACTCAACCTCATCTCACGCCCCAAGAGTAGGGATGTGGCTGAGGAGGAGGATAATGCCCTGACTCTGTTGAGAAATGCCACTAGAACAACGTTCATGCCCAGACCATTGCAAAGACATACTGGTTGGGAGGCATCTGCACCTGCAGAGCAATGAAGAAGTGATCCTACTCAGAAAACTGAGCAGAATTGCCAAGGTGGTCATTTATGTCTGATATGTGAGCTGAGTTTTCAAGGAAAAAAAAAGATAAAAACTGAACAGCAATAGCAATTGTCTTCCTAAATTTAACCAGTTATCTTAGAAATAGTAGTATAAACAATAAAATAAAAATTTGAATTAAACATTCACTGATGTCAAAACATATCAATAGGCTTTCTAAAACAAGTTGCCAATTAAAATCATGCAGTATTTTCTTTGGTGTAAAAACAGCTCCTTATATGTCATTATTAGCCCAATTTTCTTTGCTAAAATTTTGCATAATTAGAATACACACTGCAGACTAAGATGAAACCAAGACATTATTTTGTAGTTTAACTGCAGATGGATTTGAGTCAAAAATTTGGAAAAAGTTCCAAACTTTTTCAAAGCTTGGGAATGTTTGGATCTGGTTTTGTGGTAGTTTGATACTTCAGTGCATCCTGTGGAAGCATTCTTGTAAGGTTACACAGGACCTGGATCAGAATATAATGTAAATGGACAATACCATAAATTTCTGTATTACAAGAGCATGAATTGTAGGATTCTGTGAGGAAAAATAAATAGAATGTATATACTTTTCTTAAAGTGTATTCAAATTTCCAGCTGAAGAGTTCTGCTTATCTCTGTTACTATGAAGACAGCTATAAAATTGCCATTGTCAAAAAGATGTAAGGGTTTAGGTTTGCTCTATTTAATACACCAGCTGAAGTATAAAATAAAATGTGAAAAAAAAGAAGATAATTTGCATGGTCATTAAATGAGAACAGCCATTATGAACCTTGTCTCTCATAGCATGCTTAATAGTGAGTAAATACTTTGTAAGCTGCTTAATTTCCACATAGAAAAAGTTTTAATAAAAAAAGATACTTGTTGATAAAAGTGCTTGAAGTGAAAAATGAAACAAATGCCTTGTTACTGAAAGTGGATTTTCATGCTATGGAGGAACAGACCTGTTGCAATTTACTATAATACAAAGCAAGAAAAGCTTAAAGGCTCTGATTTCACATTTTAAAATGTGCCAGAATCTAATAATGACCTAATATTAAGTTTTATTTTGGAAATTAGGCCCCAGATGCTTGAGGATCCCATCCTGTAAGTGCTTAATGTTTCTTGGTTTACACTCTATCAACCCAGAAGCAAACATTCTTGTTTCTATCATGACACATTTTCTTTTTGCGCTGAGTTACTTGGTCTTGTTATCATATTTAACATAGTCTGGCCTTCTGGTATACTTTTTATTATTATTATGCTTTTAGGTGCCTAATACTTAAAACTCATCCAAGAAGTGCATTCTACATGTAAAGATCATCAAGTACAACAGCACACAAAATAATACTGTAGTTCAGAGACCATGCAACTGCAAGCATATCTAAGTCACATTATCCACAGGGTGCCTTAAATTTCATTATTTGCCCAATAAAGATCATCATGAATATGGAAATATAAAATAGAGAGATCATTTTCCTGTACAGTAAAATGGAAAGGAATAATTAGAGCCCTTACTTTGCCAAATATTAATCTACAGCAAAAGAGTCAGTAAACTAAAGGGGAAAAAAAGTAACTTTTCCATAAGCAACATGATACAGTATGTGATATATTTACAGCAGGATGTGAATGTTTGAGGCTATAAGTTTGTAATGGGGAGATCATTTCTCCTTTTCCACTGATATAGTATTTCAAACAGTGGATTATAATTTTTGGATAGAGTTCAAAAAGTACAAAATTCAAAGACTGATGACATAAGTTCACTTCATCTATGGTTTCATTTAATAGGCCCTGGCTGTATATTTTTTTATATATATAACTATAAGCTAGTTCAGTTTATAGAAAACGTACCCCATTTTCAGTTTCTTGACTTTACAAATGAACTATTGTACTTTTGTTAGAATGTGTCATCTATACAAAAGTATATACATGTTTATCTTAGAACACTCATTGTTTTAAATTTTAATCATGAACAATAACTGCAAAGTGCCTAGAGTTTCAAATGTTTTCCTGAGTGCTGCAGAAATAAAACCAGAGAAGTTATAGCAATGTTTAGCAGAGATCAATTGCTTAAAAGTACAGTGTTTCATTTTGGAGTGATTATCCTTTCAAATATGTCTTATCTTCAAATCTGTTTAAATGCTCCTAAAAACGAAAAAAAAAAAAAATAGAAGGATATTCGTTCAAGAATAAAAATGAAGAGCAGAATGAGATGACTCTGTCTGGTTCCACTAGGCCTCATATCCATCATCTACACAGAGACTACACCTTTAGCATTTACTTCCCACCGTATTTCAGAACAGACCTCAAATGCATATCACTGCTTTTGGTGCTTGTTGCAAATCTCACACACTCTGGGAAACTTCATCCAGGACACTTCCTGGAAGCYTGCTCAAAGAATTCTCTCCTCATGTCTGGTTTATGTACCGCATGAAAAAACATGGGACTTGCGCTTGGAACAGACCTCAGCTTGGTTCCTAATGAGATCTGTTGAACTGTTAAAACTACACATGCAGATCCAAAGCGAGATCTACACAGCTTGAGAAGGTCATAGGATCATAGAAAGTTTTGTGTTAGAAGAGACCTTAAATGCATATCTGGTTCCAATCCCCCTGCCATGAGCAGAAACACCTTCCACTAGACCAGGTAGTTAAGAGCTCCATCTAATCTGGCCTTGAACACCTTCAGGGAAAAGACAGTCATAACTTCTCTGGGCAACCTGTTTTAGGGCCTCACTATCCTCACAGTAAATATTTTTTTTCCTAACAGTTAATCTAAACCTACTCTCTCTCAGTTTAAAGCCATTCCCCCTTGCCCTGTCACTGCACACTCTCGTACAAAGTCCCTCTCCATCTTCGTTGTAGACTCCCATTAGGTACTGGCAGGCCACAATTAGGTCACCTTCTCTTTTCTAGGCTGAGCAATCCCAACTCTCTTAGCTGTTCCTCACACCAAATCTGTTCCATCCCTCTAATTATGTTGGTGTACCTCCTCTGGACTCACTCCAACATGTCAATGCCCTTTCGGTGCTCAGGATTGTCCAACAAATACATTGAAGGTTTTTGCTTTCATGAGTCCTTATCCTGCCATCCATACACTTGAGGGGTGTAGAAAGAGAGGTTGTCACTGAAGACAGAGGTAAAAACGTCATTGAGTACCTCCTCATCTGTGGTTTCCAGTTTTCCAGCATTATCGGGAGGGTCACCTTCTTTGACCTTCCTTTTTTTGTTTAACATACCTGTAAACACCATTATTCTTTGCATCACATGCCAGGTTCAGTACCAGCTTCACCTTGGCCTTTGTCACCCCATACCTACACAACCAAACTTCATCTCTATACTCTTCCCAGGTCACCTGTCCTAGTTTCCACTGCCTATATATTTGCTTCTTTCCCTTTAGTTTGATGAGCAGTTCCCTACTTGTCCAAGCCAGTCCTGTGTTAGGAAAGATTCAATGTTTTACCCTATGTGGCCAGTCTTGCATGCCATGGTGTTTCACAGAAAATACAATAGATTTACTTATGTTTATTCTCTCTTTTGGAAAGATCACAGATTTGCTTCTATTCTTATCCAAACATTTTGGTGCCTTTGTAAAAAGTTCTAGCTATTGGAACAATTCTTTTGAGAATATCAGTTCTTGTCAGAATAAAACCATTTCTCCCCAGGTTGTAAGAGTTGGAGGAAACAGCTTGAAAGCTTAGACTAGGTATTTTGAAAATCCTACAATGTCTACATCAATTTAATTAACTGAAGGACTGCTCACTTTTACTGAGCAATGGATGTTAAGCCTGAGTTCATTGTTGATTTGTAAATTGTTTTGCACCACACAGCGTTCTGTACACTTTTTATCCTGAGGCAGACTGTATGTTTCCTGCTGAGTCAGAGCAATATTACCACTTTGAAGCAGCTCCTTAGCTCTCCAAACAAGATGCCATTATAAAGATGAGTGACCGATGGAAATAGTGACATGCCTGCATCTCAGCTCTTAATTTCCTGGACATGTTGCAAAAGGAGAGTAAGAATCAGTTGGATATTAAGTAAAAGTTTAAGAAAAGAAAATTCACTGTTATTAAAAATACAAATGTATTTTAATATGCAATATAAACTGAAAAAGTAGATTTTCCTTAAGAATACACAGTCTGCATAATTGGAAAAGCAAGGCATTTTCAAAACTGTCCTGCTTCTAAACGGCAAGAAAATCATCAAGTTAGTTTCAACAATCTCTCCTGAGACAGCAAAAAAAAAAAAACAAAAAAAACCCAAACAAACCCAAAATAAAAACATACAGATTTTGACTCAAAATCATGGTATTTAGAACCAGGGAAGGAAGGATTTTAAAACACAAGCCATATAGAAGCATATGTATGTTGATTTATTTTATTTTGGTTTATTTGGCTTTTTAACTCTGCTCAGTATGGCTTTAGGTCCTGCTTTAACTCTACAGGAAAACCAAACCATAAAGGAAAATATTTTAGGTGACAATAGTAGGAATTCCTTAAAGAGTAGAAAACAATAAAGATGCCCAAATACGCAGCTCTGACTACAAAGTGACACACCTTTTTTCTAATCTGTGGGAACAATAACTATGAAATTACTAGAAATCAAGGCTTTTAGCAAATAATTTCAGAAAAGTTTCCCACCTTCAGTCATGTTTATTTCAAGGTTTGGGGTTTTGCTTTCTATCTTTTTTCTTTTGCCTTTGTGTTCCTTACAATTATCAAATATATTTCCTGTTTGAGTTATCCTAAATAGGCAGCCCAAAACCTCTCCAAAAGTTTCTTGCACAGCTCAGTAATATGCAGCCTGCACTGGTCTCAATGCTTTCTACAGCTGATCTTAAGAAAAAGAACAGAAGATATTTCGCAAAATAACCAGTAGCCCATTGCATTAGTGTATTTACAAATGTAAATTCTTAGCACCTAATGTTTCCTGCTATGCATCTTATAAGACAGCAGTGTACTAAGGTCCTGAACCAGTGACATGGCGCAGCAAAGAAAGAGACTTGATCTGGGGAAACTGCTCTGTTCCCAGGCCCTGGACTAATGGGGGTGGGAGTCTGTAAAAAGCACTTTGCTTGGGGGAAAGAACAAGAGGCATTACGAAGCAGATGCTCTCAATCTCTAAAAGAAAGCTGCCATAATCAGTATACAGCATTCTCCCAGTCAATCCAAGGCTTTAGAGGGGGCGGGGAGGAAGCTCAACGAAGTTCTTTTACCTCAGCATATAAAAGTAAGAGGATTGTCAAACTGGATAGGCAGGAGTCTATCACACTAAAATTTATTATTCAAGTTTAAAGTAAAGCTTTGTTTAGGTTTTAATGAAAGCAAGAGAATTTTAACAACAGAAGTACTGTTCTTTCTCTCTTTCTCTCCCTTTCCACATTCAGTTCCTCTGCCCCTGCACCTGCTTCCAGTTTTGGCTTCTTGGCAGTGAGACTTAAAGAGACATCAGCTGGCAGTGGCAAACTGTTAAAAGCTTCCCTGCAATGCAGCTTTGCAAATGCCAGCCATTTATTCACTGGTACATGCCAGCTTAACACAAGGTTTCTTTTCCTCTCTCTTCTCTGCTCTCAAGTTTCAGTTCCAAACAACATTAGGCAGTCTGAGTCATGGCCTAGCTGTGTGAGTATCCATTAAATGTGGTCACTGCTATCTGTTGTCGCAATATTTTGATCGAAAGGGTGTTGCCTAGAATTTAAAGTATAGCTCTGTTTCTTCTTTGCAGACATTGTTGTTGGACCACAAGTTTTATTTTATTTTAATGTTTGTCCTTTTAAACAGATGGTAGGATAGCTAAGCTGCTAGACCCTGGAATTATTTTGTTAACTTTGTATCTTTCCTCTTCTGCTTTTCCAAGTCCATAATGCCGCATTGAAAAAAGAAATACAAAAAAAAAAAAATGAAGACAAAGAAAGGGGCAAGCAGCTTAAGTATTCAACACAAGATGACTGTTTCCACGCTGTCTTAGAAGTCACTGTTCACTCTGATCTCCAGTGCAAATTCAGAGCTACTAGCAACATGATATCCATTAGACTGACTCCAGAATTCTACATGTGGTAAGATAAAAGGTTCTCCCCAACAGGACATTTTTCAATTTACTGCATTACTTCAGCAGAAAGTGAGAAAGAGCCACAGATGTGCAAAAATTCCATGGTATATTTTCTTTGGAAATTTCAAGTTTATCTTTTATCTGTGTTGTCTGAAGCTTCTTTCTAGGCCATCTGGGGAGATAAGGAATGCGATTTTCATAGTTTGAACTACTGAAGCTTTTCCCTGTATTCCAAGAGCTTTCTACAGGTAGTTCTGGGTGGGAAACCGTGGTCTAGGTGTTGTTAGCATGGATAGGCTAAAAAAAATAAAACTTCACTGCAGCAACATTTTGGCATGGAACAGAAACCAGAAGCATTATGGACCTTTTGATCTCATATTCTCTTTCAATAAGACCTGAACCTATTCCCATTTGTTGAAAGATTTACATTGACTTTCACCGAGACTGGGCCAAATCCTTCTGCGAAGGACTCAGCAAGAGCAGTGTAGCCCGACTCTCTGAGTCAATAAAAGAGGTGGTGCAGAAGAGCTATAATAAATCCATGGGGAATAAAATATCTGAGTGTTGAGAGGGAGGTTGGGAAGAAAATAAAAACCTCAGGTAGATAGGGTCAGTATGACCAGCAGCTGTATCACTCAGCCAGATCAACATTTCTTTATTAAGCTATGAAAAAGCTTTAAAATATACAATGTGGTTGAAGAAATGACACATTACTACTCAAAGGAAGAATAAATATAATGTGTCCTAACACGTATTTATTCACACTTGTGTATGAGAATTTGTGAGTTTCAAAGATTGAGAAACCTAGCAGCCTACAAACCAGTTGCACTGAAAAATCTTGACATGCATCTGTGTTTTAACTCTGGTTGCTCATATTCATGTGCCCACTGCAATATTTTAAGATATTTTCTCCCTATTTTATGTAAAAATCAGTCATTAAGCTTGAAGGGTTTGGGTTATACTATCAGGTTGAAGGTCCATGGACATAACAGCCAGCTTGCAGGCAAATAAGTAATTGAGCTTTGGTTAAGTACATTCAGAGTGGAAACAAACATGGTCCTTGAATCAATGTAAGTGCTCTCCGCTGCCCAGAGAAGCAGCACAGAGTGATTTGATGTGAATTCATCCTCTGAAGGATCAATTGCCTCAAAGTAGAAGAAGAAAAGAAAATAGAACCACTTGAAAAAAAGGCTTTTATAACACAGAATGGAAAAAAAAAAGATCAAATTTAAACAGCTTTTATTATAAGGTGAAAAAGGTTTGAAGGTGTGAGAAGACAGGTACTTTCTGCTTGATTTCTCCATATTCAGAGGGAAAAAAAATTATCTAACTTTTCTGTGAACAAAAAGATATCTGGCTCCGTACCACTGAACAACCTTCTAACCTGATTTTTGGCTAAGTGTTTGAGCCACAAGAACAGAGAGGTAGAATGAGATCAGTAACTACATTTCTGCTTGCAGCTTTGAATGTAAACCCAAATCAATGGTCCATTTACACTAAGATCACAAAATGACTCACACAAAGAATGCAGAAAACAAATGTCGACAATCATATGATTTTTTTTTTTTTTAGTTAAGATGGAGAAGAAGAGCTCCAGCACTCTTTTCACTTACATGTGTTTCAGAGATCTAACTTCTCCAAAATAGTGTAGCAGTAAGTGTGACGTACTCCTGGTTTTGGAAAGTTTATTTTGTGAGGTAGATGAAGCAGATAGTTGTCTTGCGTACTCTGAAAAACAGGAATAGATTTTATAACAAAATATGTGCTTGGCTCAAGTTTGACTTTGTACCAGCAAGAAATCTATCATTTGTACCAGAAGAGCTTGGTCATGTTTGTTGTCCGAGATAAACCGCAAATAGTTTCCTGATCAACAGATAGCTCTGGAAACTCAGAGGCATCACAGAAACCCTAAAGATTTGACTGAATTATTATGATATGTTGTATCTATTCTATCTCAGAACAGTTTCAAACATTGCATAGAAATGAAAGGCCTCTGAGCCTCCATAAACAGATGACTGGAAAAGAATTTCTGCAGGCCCATGTGGACTACATTCCCCAAATTCACATTATTTTGATCTTTTCAGCCCCTGTCTACAGTAGGGTTTACATTCCTGACTACTTCTGACGTCACAGTGCAAGAATGGCCCATTGGGCCATGAGGCCCACAGCTGAATTCACATCTAACTGCAATACCTCTGGTGAGGTGAAGAAATCAAGCTCTTCAATGACAATTTTTATAGTAATATACAATTTTAATAGTAATATACAATTTTAATAGTAATATTTCAATAGCAGTACAGGACATGTTTGCAGGCCTTTACAGAACCAGAATATCAAATGCAGCAGTTTGGCTACACCTGTTCTTATTTTCTTTTCAATTAGAAATAAAGCAACAAATTCTGAAATTTCTCCCCTTGTAATTTTTGGCTATACAATCAGCCATAGTCAAATCTCAGTCTAAAATAGCTGTAGTGAGCGTAGGCCTGAAAAGGGGATCTTTTCTATCTAGTGAGTAATCTAGATGCTTTTATAGATGCAAAGAAGAATACAGGTAAAGGCAAAATCACCTTGGGTAGATAGAATGCATAAATTTTGTTAATGTCAGCTAATCCTAATGGAACTAATCACAATTTTCCTGATGAATTTCCCTAGACTTGAAAAGTCAAAAAAGAGGAAGCAGTCAGTTAAGGTTCCACTACCTATGGTAGGCTAAAGAAGGGAAAAATCCCCAAAGAAATATCAAATTATTCATACATTTTAAAGACCACACAGGAAAAATCCACAGAAAAATGCCTTGGCAATGGAATGTTATTATCTGTTCTTCTGATTTGGGTCTCATACTCTATGTATGAAATGTAGAATTATTTAACAGGAAAAAAAGTCAGGCAAATGCATATTAATAATTAATGTATTTGTACAAATTATTGGCAAAAAGTTTTATTGGTAAAAGACTTTTAAAAGACTCTCAAAAAAATGAATCATCTCTCTTTTGTTACTGAAGGTATTACTGTATAGGGTGAGACAGTTATCAGGGGCTTCCCATTTATTAATTTCAGTTTACATATAAAAATTTAGAATCAATTTATCCTGATAAGTTTGGATGCAATGACAACTTTGGAAGGCATGTTGAATCTTTAATCTCCAATGGTTACATTTGGTGGAAGAAAAAGACAGAGGAGCTTTAGCCAGTATACCTTCCAAAGTAACACTGATTTCATGAAATGCTTTGGAAGAGAGAGAATATGTAATAACAGCTAGAATTACTAGATAATAACACTTTATATCTAAAAGGCAGCATGCAAGAAGAGTGGAATTTAAAAGAATCATAGCATATAAAATTAATCTTAATTTTCACTCAAAACCACATGCCTTCATGCAGGTAAAAACTAAAATATGTGGAAGGGCAATTAAGGCTCAAATGAGTCCTTGGAAAAGCAGTATCAAGATGAGATATTATTAAAACTTAAAACCAGATATGTAACACTACCATATTTTGTAAAATTAAACAGTGTTTGGAAAACAACATTTTTCAAACAAGGAAAGAAAATTTTAATCAAGATAGATTTTTTTTCAGTTTTAGTGAAGTTGTCTAACCTTTAAGTATTATGTATTTCAGTGAAAATTAAATGAATCAGATGTTTTCTAATTTTTTAATCAAATTACAACATAAATTGCAATGTTTCATCTAAAACCTGCTATGCTTTGAATTCGTATGTTGTGTTATTCACTTCTCCTTATATGGAAGGCAGGGTTAACTGGGCACTGCTAAACAGCTGGCACATTTCAGCCTAGAGGTGGTTACACTTCAGAACAAGCTTAAAAGTAAAACAGGATGGTTTCTGCAATGTTTATTTTTTAAATTGTGCTTTTAAGAAGGCTCATGAGAATGTCCATAAAATATTGGGTTTCCTTTCCAGGGACTTAGGTGGGTACCTTAAGTGGGTACTAAATTGCTCAGATAGTTTGGCAATATTCATCACTAGTATTTGCACTCATTCAGAGCACGTTGATTAATCATATGCCAAATTTTCAAGCAAAACCACATTGATTTAATTCTAAACACATTTATGGCATTTAATTTGCATTAGCATTCCGTCTACATTGATAACTACCCCACATTTACATATTCCTTCATCTTGAAGAGCCTTGAAGCAATTTGCAGCTCCAGAACAAGTTGATCTGAGACAAGCCATACAAACAGATCTCCCATTTTCTGCAAGCAGTTGAGGAGGGGGAAGAGTATCAGCCAGCTGCAGAGCATTGGATTTCGTCCCTGAGACTTTGAAGAACCCTGTACACTAAATATGATGGCCATGCATGGGAAGAGCATAATGAGAACCCACATTCCTTTCCTACAATATCAGCAGGGAATTCACAGTAATTCAGGCTGGTTGGGGCCCCAGAGGCAGCCCTGGCCTGTTTTTTACTGTATGTCTTTTTTCCCCTTCCACTCAGACCTACTTTTACACTTGTGCTGCAAACCTGAAGGGCAGACCAGACCATTCTTGTTCAAACTGCCTCTAGTGTGGTGTAGCACGTCCAACATCCTCCTCTCTAGCCAGAGAGGTAGGGCCACCTAAAGGACCTGGCCATTTCCAGCCTCTTATTCTTCCTGGGAGGAAATCTAGGAATATGAAAAGCAGGTCAAACAGCTTCCAGTAGCTCCTTTGAAGACACCCTGCTTACATATCTGTTCATGCTGGGTGTTTTTATTTTCCCAGATCAATAACTGTAACCCTTAAAAAATATGAAGCCTATATCTGGCATTCTTTAAATGGCCTCTGTAAGACTTTCATGGTTGATTTCTTAAGGCATTTTTCGTTCCCTTTGTAATTTACTCCTCTGGGAAGTACCAGAGGATGCAAAATGGTAACACAATACATGTCCATGCAGTATTTTCAAAGAAAAATGTGTCATCTTTTAATTTTTTTTTTCTGGGATACCAGGATGATCTCTCTTTATTAAGTGTTTCATGTGGATTTCTGAACTGTTGCATTTCTGTGTTAGGCATGGACAACTCTATGTCTTACTCTTTAAAATTTATCTTTCAAGGACAGTTGAAAAACATCAGCTTCAGTTCAGCAAGAAATCTATCATTTTTTCATGTAATGAAAACAATCTAGTACTCACTGACCAAATGTTCTTCAATCAAAATCTCTTTTTCTCTCTGAAAGTGGGGTTTTTTTCTGTGTTTATTACAATAATAAATACTATATTTTGAAAGGAAAGCCAAAAAGTAAATAAACAAGTAGTTAATGCTGGTAAAAAAGCAAAAATGAATTTCACCTGTAAAATTCCTGTAACTTTGGAGTGGCTACCTTACTATAAGCAGAGGCTTACAAAGCATCAGATTGGAATGCAGCTTAGAAGCTGCTATTTTCAGTTCTTTTGACATGATCCTAGAAACATCTACTTTGTTTATACCAAATAATGCTTCCAATTCTACAAGTCTTGGGTTTTTTTTTCCTTTTCTTTTACCTGATCAATAACTATCTCCTCATAAAACCCCAATATCTTTCAGTTCATGTTGCCAGCACTGGCTGTATCATGCTACAGAATTCTGCATGTTCAGGAGACCTGCCAGCTAGAGATAGTACCAGCTGTCCCTCAGCAAGAGGAATGTCACTGTTTGCATGTTTTGCTTAGGGTAGATTTGGCAGGTTAAGGTGTGTCTCAGAAACCTGTAAACGAGAAAAGTAAACACAGTAGATGGAAATCAGCCACAGGAAGCAAGAAGGGTCACTTCTCTGTGAATTCTCCTTTATTTCCCTTACTTTGTTATCTCAGTTGGATTTTTTTTCCTTTATTGCATGTAATCATGGTGTGTACATAGGTTTGTCTCTTGTACACACTCCTTACTGGTGAAATTTTGGTTTTAGAGAGGAAAAAAGTAAAACAGCTGACTGAATGTATAATGTTCCTGAATATGTAAAGACTGATTTAAAATCCACTGATACCAAAAGAATAATTCTCACTGTCTTAAGCCAGCTCTGGAAAGGACAAAATAAGATTTTTTGAACAGTCAGTTCATGTTTGCCATCACACCCAGGATCATATATTCTATTCACTCATGGCTTTGTTAGAATTGTCTGTGTAGAGTAGAGCTCAGCGTAGGATGTCACTGCAACAGAGCACAATAGAGAGCATTAAAGTACCCACAGCTGTCCTCTAGTAAAGAAACGTGCCTGTATGAGGCTCTCCAGGTTTCTGAGTGAAGAACTGAGTTTATCTGAAATGGGGTACATGCAATCTCTTTCAGAGTTGTCCTTTCAAATGTTACTGACATGAACTCTAAGCTCAGAATCTGAATAACCTGATGAGCAATGGCTGTATTTTACACTTATGGTGGTTTTAGATTAGCCAAAAAGTGCTTTTTCTATAAACATTGCCACGGACACAGAAATGCAGTTTATCCAGAAGAAAAGCTACAGTTGACCTCAAAATGAAACAAAGGCAAGGAAAGAGGAAACACATATACAGGACCTGAACAAACCATTACCTTCTATAAATGTGGGTAAACTTCCATGAAAATTACTGATAGACAAGCAGCAGTATATCTTGGCTTTTTTAGCCTCATTTTACAAACTATTTACAAAGACATAACTGGTCATGAGAACAACTGAATTTCATCATATTTGAGTAATCCACACTCAAATTGTAAGGTCATTATCACTGTAGCTGCATAAAGTTCTCTTGCATACTTCTCTACTTACATGAAACTCCATGCATGGGAAAAAAAACAACTGGATGGGGGGCAGTAAGGAGAACAGCAACATGCTCTTTTCCCTGGCAGGCTCGCAAATACTCCTGATATCTGCTGTATCCAAGAATGAAAGAGTGGCTAAAGTCCCTGACCCTTCCAATCTCCACTTCTCCCTCCTGCTTCACCACTTATAGTGTGGGTTGCAAGTGCTTGCTAACTTTATTAGTTTGAAGACTTCAACCTTTTTTTTTCTTTTAATTTATCAACATCCTTGTTGGTGGGCACCTTCATCCTTTTAATGACAAGATACACATGCACAGTGGAAAAATCTCCAAACTCTGGCATATGCAGAAACAATGACTCACATATGTATGCTCTACCTGTTAATATACACACATTTTTAATTTTATTTAATCAATTTGTATGTAAATTGGATAGTGCTGTATGCATGCAAGCAGTCATTTTATATGTAGAGAAAAGATCATGTGAAAAATTACTGAAAAGAATTCTAAAAGGATAGTGGGGAGAAAAAGGACAAGGGGAAGAGCAGAGTAAAGAGAAAGCCTTGAAGAAGATGAAGGGATGTCCAGGAGACATGAGGAAAGGACAGTATCTTCGCATTGAGCTGACTACTTCAGCAGGAGAAGCTGGAGAAATGCCATGGCATCCCAGAGCAACACATTTGTCTTGAGGACCTCTTGCTTAAAAAGGTTTTCTTTTATTTTTCCCTTTACTCCCCCTTCCCACATCTATCTCCTTTGGATACTTTCTTTTAGCATTGGAGCGGGCATACAATGTCAATTTTCACACTATTCTTCAGCTTTTTCAAAAGGCAGGAATTTCTAAGAAATGGAATCTTATGTGCAGACGCAAACACAAATACATCTACCCTTTCCAGATAGAAAGGAGTAATTTAAGTTTCTAGCTTTACACACCCCAGTCACATCTCTGTGTCTTGTGCCGGAGTTCAGCCATTTCCATAGTGACTTTATTTAGATTCCACCAGAGAAATAATGAAATTTGGGGCACTCAGTATATAAAAACAAAATTACACTTCTTTTTTCTCTCCTAAGGGCATCTTGCACAGGTTGTGCGTCTTGTTTATGCACACCTTATTTCACAATAAGCAAGCACTGCTGCTCAACTAAGCTGATGGAATATCAATTATCTCTTCTTATCTCTCTCTCCTCCCTCTTCTGCTACATTCACCTCTTCCTTCCCCCTTTCCCTTCCCTTTTGCACTTGCCATAGGAAAAAAAGAAAAAAAAAGGGAAAAAAGGCAACAGAAAAAAAGGAAAAGAGGCCTTTGGGATTACTTAAGTCTGTGTTGGCAGGACTCCTTGTTTGTGGTGCAGGTGTGCAGGAGACCTCCTCCATGTCGTCACCACAGCAACCTGTCTGTCTAATCTGCTGAATATAAAAAAGAAATAAACAGAGAAAAGACATCCACCCCCTTTTCCTCCATCCATGAGCCCAACAGAAGGATATAGTTTCCAAGCATTCCTCATAATTCCCCAGCCATTGCCCAGGCAACAGCCACAAGGAGCTGGCAGGCCCTGTGGAGAGAAAGCAGTCCCTGTCTGGAATTCATTCCACCACCAGCACCAAATGCCTCCCTCCCCCATCTCATGATTCTCTGTTCTTTGCCCTACACAAATGTTGCATGCACGTGCACACACAGACTTGCACATTCAGAGCTCAGACCCTTGCATGTCACTTCATACCTTCCCCCCTTTGTAGCAGGTCAGATCAGGAGCACATGCATTTCATCACCCTTGACTTCACGTGACCTCCTGTTCCCAGAATACACACAGGGAGAGGCCAACAGAATATTTCAAAGCTGTCATTGCCTGAATATTTATTCTAAAATGACCCCATGTCCCTTCTATTGTGTCTCTTTTAATGATTCACTGTTACCAATAACAAGGTAAATGTTAGATCTAACTTTGTAAAGTTCAGCGTCCCATAGGAAAAGAAATCTAAGTTTAACATTGCACAGTACTGCTGAGCTCATGTGGCAAGGCAGCCAGATACTGTAGTGATAGATACTTCAGAAATGCCAACTGGGAACTCGGCATAAGCATTTCGGAGAGGTTATAAAAAGAGGGGGCTGAAAACCTTTGAAGGTATTTAAATCTCTAGTCACCTTTCAGATGGGCTGCTCTGCTAGAAGTGTGTTTATTGTCTAGAGAAAGGACTGATGAGAGAATACTCCTTATCAAAGCTCATGGTTTAAAAAGCAGTCCCTCGCAGTTTCAGTTATGACAGCTGTTTCTGGGATATGAAGAGGTTTTTCAGACTGTGGGCTCTCTATCCCCTGCATCCAGCAGTGAAAGCTCTCATTTGTCTTCCCACCATCATGTTGATGCAGCTGGGTTTGACGCTGCTTACCTCAGCACTTTTTTTTGTTAAAAGACAGAAGGCTTACTTGTGATCCCAGCCTTTTCCTATCATATGACACTCAGCTAGTGGTTTTGGTGACTTATTTACTGGCAGTAACCCAGTAAAAACAAAAATGAACATTCACAACTAATAAATCCTTGAGCCCAGATAGCTTCAGCTACATAAGTAGGATTACATCAAACTGTCCAGACTGATATCAGTGTTCCCTGGGAATCTGAAATCTAGCAAGTACAGTGAGGGTGTCTATTTCATCCTCACTTGAGCTGGTCTTTGGTAATGTAATGTACAGGACAGCTAGGTGCACAATGCTAGAAAGGGGTGTGCATAAAAAAAGAAGTTATCTTCTTTCCTCTTGCTCGTTGGATTTATTTAGACACTTCCAGTAAACTAAATAGTATAACAGTATAAACAGTCTGCCAGAGCTGGGGAGACTGGAAGAGAATTTCCATCTTTCCCATCCGCAGTGAGGGACAACATTTTACTGCAGATGAAGGGTCAAAAATGTTTAGCTAATGCAAATCTGTGCTGTGCAGTACTGCGAACAGGCTGAGGTCAGTCCCCTCTGTAACATTATAGGAAGTAAAAGCATTCCTTCAGTGTGCTGATGATAACATTGTTTAGCATTGCATTCCTCTTTCTGATCACTGTAACTTCCTTACAGATCTGACGTATAACATTTCCATCAGTGACAGGGCTGTGCTCTCTAACCCTTTGACACTGCTCCCTTTAAAATCTTTCCGCATTTCAGCTCAGTGGGGACAATGTTGAGCAACTGTGCTTACAGAAAAGAGTATTTCAATTATCTTGCTGGCATTCTTTGACAATACATTAAACAGTTCGGTGTTTGGTAGTCTAGGATGTAGGACTCCCATCAGCCATGTGTTATTGTAAGACAAGGAGTTTATTTCATTTAATAAGAAAGCAACTACATGAAATGCATCAAACAGGCTAGCTTTTTTTGCTCTCCAGCTTGGTTTAATGCTTCCTTCTTCTTGCCGAAATAACTAAGATTACTTTATATGCTATTTGAGAACTAGCATGCAAGTGACCTCTTCTCCATGCTTAATAAATACAAAGCAAAAGACACTGCTGCACAGAGGAACTCCTCCTTGTAGTCTTAACATCTGCCTAGCAATGGACAAAATCTGAACTTCAGTGCTGCTGCCACAGAAAGGAAAACATATGTGTCTAGCAAAATGATTGGGAGAAGAAATTAGGGTGTGCTCTGTGCTCAACTGTGTCTTCTAGAAAGCTGTGTGGGAGGTATGTAGATGAAGTTTCGTTGAAGAGCAAAGTAGTGGAAGTGCTCTAGGTCTGACCTACATTCTTAATGAAAAATGTTTGATAAATCAGACATTCTGCTACCCTATGACATCCACTCACCAGAGCAGAGCAAAACATGAAAGAGCTGAGAGAAGGTATGATGAAAGTTTCTGCTAAGAAAAAGTTTCTGCTGTTAAGCTTGGCAGTCAGGCGGCAGCAATTCAATGTCAGTGCTGCCACAGGTTGTGTGCATGACCCTGGTCACAACAAACCACTTAATCTTGCATTGATTCCATTTCCCATCTGCAAAGTAGGAATAATTCCTTGTCAGACCTTTTTTTTTCTTTGTTTTTGACCATAATTTTAGTATTTTGTTTATTTAACAAAATATCAGGATAATGATTCCTGCTTGTATGTCTACAACAGTGCCTTACAGATTGGAATTCTAACTTTCTATGTGATATTTACATAGGACAGATATTTCAAAATTTAAACTTAGGAAATCTGTGCAGCAGAAAATAGTCACTGTCCTGTAATTAAAAATACAGTATTTTGAGAAAGACAGCTTTCTTCCATATGGTACAGTTAAAACCCCAACAACTTGTGTGGTTTCCAGGAATCTGGAAAATTGGGGTAAAGGTATGAATTAGATTACTGCAAAAGCAGAACTCCAAAAATCTGAAACAAATCCATGGCAAATTATTTAGGATTACTGCTTGACTAAGCTTTTTCTTAAACTTGAACTTACTTTTTTTTGTCTATTTTAGTTTCACTCAACATTTAATCTGTCTTTGGGATTCAGCTTCCTCGAGGTAAATCGGAGGTTTGTATTCTTTTAAGCAAAGGAAGAATACTGATGTTTTAATAATAAAAGCAATAGAAAGACGTGTTCTCATCTCTGGAAGTGAGCTGTGTGCAGGATGTTACCAGCATGCCACTACACTTCTTAGGTGCTTGAAACTGCATGTTCCCCAAAGGAAAGTTTTTTCTTACTCTGGCAAGCACAGTCACTTCAAACAAGCAGTACAGTTGTCTAATGATAGAGAATGTTCTGGTAAAAGAATTGGAGAAAAAAAGCTAACCCCAAGTTCTCTTTAACACATATGATAGTGTGTAAATGTCAGCATATTTGCTGACCAGCACAGACATCCCTCTATCTGAAAAAAAAAAATCAGCTCTCATACATTCAGTATCTGTCTCTGTTACTTAAATGTCAATTTATAGCTCCATCTTTCTGGGTATAGCAGCCTTACACCACTTTCACAAAGGAGAGTCCTCATTCTACACTCGTTTATGATTCATGACATGAAAGACCATTGGTTTGAAATCCTGCTTCCTTTTTATGAGATAAAGAAAATGATGGTTCCTATAACACTGGTAATACTCCATCCAGAAAAGCAGAAAACTTTATACTTTGCTATCATCTAGTATTCACTTGTTTTCCATTACATTCTTTTACATTTCTATATAGATAATAGTGGAGATAGCAAATAAACCTGTTTAACTGCCATACCCTCATTAAGACAAAAAGTCCATAGGCTAGAAGGTGAGGAGGGATCAATGTGTCCATCCAGGCTGACCTCCAGCACAAACACACACCATTAGACTTCCCTGGAAGCCCTTCATTAATTGCACTAGGTCATGTGTTTGAGCTGAGAATAGAAGATTATACAGAACAGTAACTTCTCCCTAAAAGACCCATCTTCACAATCATTGTTCAACTGGAATACCAGCTCTAACTCACATCATAGAAGTTTATTCATCAAGGGAGGGAAAGAAGCTTACACTGATGTGGCACTGAATAGAGCTACCATAACTCCCATAAAGCACATCTACCTTTCAAAATTTATTTGAAAGCACACCTTCAGTTTTATGAATGTTTTGTTCTCCTGGATTTTGCTCTCCTCTGCTGCAAGATAGTCTTCTTGACTTTTCTGTCTTTTCTTAATGTCTTGACTGTAGATTTAGTTGAGAATCTGAATGCAGTATTTCCTAAGTATGGGATCAAATCAAGAGAGGCTTCACACAAGTACAAGTTCAGTGATGCATCAGAGGCCCAAATGAACCCTGTAAACCTTTCCATCTATAATACCTTTCCTGGGCTTAATCAGACCAGAAGGAAATTGCTTTACGGTGAACTTTGGAGGTAATTCCCTGCACTTGAAGAAATATTTACAATATCCCTGGTCAGCAGAACTTAAGTGACAAAAATGAAATAGTATACATTAAACTTTTCTGGTCCTTCTCTTCATACATTATGCTAGGAAGAAATATGCTTTAGATTTAGGTGTACTAAAACCAGCAGTCATTGAATCACTGCACCTAAATAAGTCACTGCACCTAAACAAACACTGACAGCGTACTCAAAGGAGAACTATAATTCTGCACCTGCAATCACTGGAGGTCAATGAAATGTATGCATTGCCTGGAAGTTTTGTTTTCTATCAATCACAGACAGACAGTACTGCATTTCTATCTATAAGTGTTTATTCAACAAAAACATAGGTACAGACAAGAAGCATTTAGAGACACTGGCAAGATGGAAAATATGAGCAGAATTAAGCAAAAGAAAAGCTCCCAAACACTACTAATTTATATACACAAACTCCCAAGTAATTTCTTAAAAAAGCAAAATTATAAATGTAAGAGTTAGGATAGAAAATATATATTAATGAATGGCTATTACCTGTATAAATGACCAAATACTGACATAGGTAGTTCCTTAAAGGAACTCCTTGTCCAGTATGCAAAGTACAAACAGAATTTATTTAATTTGCTGTGGAAATTTCTTTCTCACGTCAAATAAATAGAATAAATAAAGAACTCAATGCTGAACTCTCTTTTTCTTTTGTTTTTTGCTGTTAAGTCTACAGAGGAGATGCAATTAAGTCTATAGGATGCTGCAATTACAGAGATAAAATCCTTTAGCTGATATCTAATCAATAAGGAAGAGGCCCCGTAACATCTGTCCCGCAACAATCCTCTGTTAAGATGTACCCGCACTACATTTCTCAGTTACCTTTTGCTGTGGGGTATATGTTTCTAGTTAAGGAATGATTCAGACTTAAGGGGGATCATATGATGTTTTCAGTCCATTGCCAAAGAATTCCTGTGCATTCTTAGATGTTTTTCCTGATCTCTTTGAATTGGTCTTCAGTTGTAGTTCCTGTTATATTTGAATAGCAGCAAGAACTAATCTACTCTTTCTGAAACTAGAAGCATGGTAAGAAATATGAGAGGGGTACTGTAGTCAGAACTCAGTTTCAATGTAAATGTCACTCCAAAACATCAACAGAATTTAGGCATGTTTCACTAAATATGAAAAGTAATTTCCTTCTCTTCACATATCGTCTCCTCAAACCCAGCAAAACGTCTTTCGATTCAGAAAAACAAGCTAGGACATTAAATCTGTCACTTGTCTCAAATTCCCAAAGTGCATGTTCAACTAGTCTTCATTAAAAATAAACAAGGATACATACATATATAAACCCTCATTTAGCTAGCAATTGTGATCATTAGAGCAAAACAACAACAGATCCAAAATGTATGTCGTTCAATTCCTCTGTATCATGAAAAAACTATTAGCAAAAGCATTTGATCCTGTGTTCATAGCAGTTGCATTGTGGAATGGTATATAGTTCTCTCTGTTGTGACCTGAATATATATTTCAAAGTTGAGTTCTCAGGGAGAAAGTCTTTGTGTCTTGACCAGGGAAAGCAGATTTGTGCTATTTATTTTAAATGGGAGGTGAAAACCTCACTGAGTTGTACTGATCAGAGGATCAAACAAAATAAGGGAGACCAAGCAAGTACTTGAATTAAGATTGATAGATAAGGGTATTAAAGTTTCACAGTTTTTCAAATATATGAGTCCAATCCGTAACAGAACATTCAAAACACTATCTAGAGATGACCAGACCCAAAACCGGATGCAGTTTCTGAGTGCAAACCTCAAAAGCAATGTTATCTCTTGTCCAGGCTCTGTGTGGAACATTTAATTTGAAAATATCCCGTGAATTTGTAATCTTTTTGCTATCATGCAAACGGAGTTTGTATTCATAGCCAACAAAAAAACCCTTTGCACTAAGTTTTCTCTTCGTTATGTTTCTCGCTCCTAGCTGTCTTTAATTTCTTTGTGCTGAGTTATGTTTCTCGTCAGTCACCAGAAGCAGCACTAAAATAATAAATTTTTTAAAAGAAAGCAGGTAAAATAATAAAGCATTTTGTACTAAAATAACCACCACCAGCAGGAGTGTTCATTAATTAGATGTAAATGTCCATAGTAGTAAATCAAAGCAGAGAAAGACAGGGAGAAAAAAATTAAATCATCTCACCTACACTTTTTAATTTATAATTCTATTAAAACAGAAGATGTTCCATAGGAAAATTTATGCACTTATGATTTGTTTGATAGACTTTCTTGAATTATTACTCTGCCATGATCTTTTTCTCTCATGTAAGTAAAAACATAAGAGATGGAAAAAGAAAATATTGCTGTGATCTTACTGTGCCTTTAAAACAATTTACAAGTAAAATTGAAACATGTTTTCTTCCCAAAAGGTATTAAGTCACTAGTCCAGCTTCATCACGTGTTTCTGAGACTCATTCTTCTTCAAAAAACTGTAGTAGCAGAGTAGTAACATTTCCCATGCTGGACAATTCAGAGCCCATCCTTGCTTCTGAGAGTATGACAATCTTTGGAAGGAGGCTAAGCTTACTAAACTTAAAGTTAGTATTTGGCAGGTTCTACAAGACTGCTGTTTGGCAAGCAGAGTATAGAAAAAAATTGGCATTATTTTTGATCATATTTAAAAATATAATTTCCTGAAGACTAAAGGATGCTGTGGAGAATGAGGCGTTGAATTAGTTTTTCCCTTATTGCAGAAGACTCAGTTTCTAAGAATGTGTTCTATTTAATTAGTGTGGCAGTAGCCCCTGTTTTGATTCTGGTTTTTCAGCTGTTTGCAGCTTCCTGTGCTAGAATTGTGCCTGGAAAAAAACCCCAAAAAACAAAACAAAAACAAACAAGCAACAAACACAGACACAAACCAAAAAAACCAAACAAATCCCCACCCAAAAAACAACCGAACAAACAAACTAAAATCAAATCCAAATAGACTCAAAGAATGTGAAATGGGAAATTTTCTTTCTTATGCATGTACTCACTTGCAGAGCATAGGTAATTAAAAAGTCCTTCATCTACAATACGCTATACTTAGCAACAACTAAAAAATCAGTGGACTATCAACACTGTTCCCATACTAAATCCAAAACATTGTACCAGCTACTAAGAACATTAACTCTATCCCAGCTGAAAATAATCTTTTCAAGATAGACTCTTAAGGGTTATCCACATGGAAGTAAGTTGTTTAGCTATTATTATTTGAATATCTTTCAGGTCCACTGACTTACCAACGTTAACAAGACAGTTCAACTAAAAATAGACTTAAATACAAAGAGTGGGACTGTGGAATCCTGTATTTTAAAAAATAGGTGAAGTGTCAAGAACTGATTTGCACCGTGAAAGTCTAAGACATCAAAAGTTAAGGCTAGAGCTATGTCAATTCGAACTGCTACGGAGGATAAATAAAAGCACAACAGGACAAAGTAACAACATTAACTTTGATTTTCTGGCTTCAGCCTAGGGCTCATAAGCAGAAGAACTATTAATGTTGTGGAACAGAAAGGAATGGATACATTTTAGGATTCATTTTATAGTTCATATTCACATATAGCTCACACAGTAGCAAACAAATAAAAAAATCTGTGTAAGAAAAATAAAATGCCCTTATTCTGTGAAGCCCAAATACAGAGATATAAACTGGACACATGATCCTTTTGAAGTCCTCATAACTGCTATCTAAGTCAATGTTACATTGTACTCCAGTTGGAAGAGAGACTTGCGTATACATCTACATATTTTCAGAGCAGTAGTTCTCAGTGGGTTCCAACTCTTCATTGCACATACAACAAACACAATCTCAACATAAATGTGCACTAGACCAGACTTCTCATGAGTAGTTAAGACTCACTCACTTCTGCTAGAATATGGTCCTTCATGAAAGCTTACAATTTCACTCTTTATATACATATAGTGTATATATATATATATATATATATATATACACATATATATTTATATATAGTGTATTATTCTCACATAAAAAACTGAAGACAGCTTACCCTCACAGAAGGCTAAAAACAGCTCTTTCCCACACTTATATTTGCTATGGTTTCTGTTATTGTTTTGTAAATATGCTGTCATTAAGGTTTTGGGAAAATATCCCTGACATGACAAAGAAAAGAAAAAAATGCAAGATATACCTGTTTAAAAAGCATCTTAACTGCAGAAACATGAAAGTTGRCATTAGTTAAGAATGTGTACTTGTTTCATAAATGTACAAATCACTGACAATGTAGCTCAGTCAAGGATGAATAGCAAGAGTGCAAACACAAATGCAGCTCCTGAGATAATGGTGAGAGTTCTCAGAGAGTGTTTCTTACTGTATAGACAGAAACTGACAAAATCTGCTTCTATTTGGTGGTTTGCTTTACAGCACATGACAACAATATTTTTCACACAACTCTATAAAAACAGTTAGGTATGTCCTTCCCCCTGAGTCTGCAGTTATAAGCATTATACTGCCTGTTCACTGCAGTGCTTCCATTTACTAAGCCTGTAGAAGGTTTGAGAAGTATTGAGTGTCCATGTTGAATAACAGCAATTCTATCTTATTTCAAGTGCCCCAAATAATCAGCACTTCTAACAAAACCATGAATCCAGCAGGTTCCAGTTTTCTGAGTATGAGGGTTGCATTAGTCAAAACGATGAAATTTGGTTCCAGCTGTTTTACGTTAGATGCAAGCATTCCGTATCACAACTTCTGTGGCCGTTACTTACCACGTTAAAAATTGTTCTACCCCAATCTTTTTCTCTGCTTCATTTAACCACATCACAAAGCTTCCTGTTCAAGGGCCATCCCATCTTGTATTATTCTATTGTTAGCCCTGGCTGCTCCCCAGCTTGGATCAAAATCTTTCTTTCAGCCACACAGATGCTGCTTTACCCACTCCATAGTCAGCTCCTGGTAGCCTCCCTCAGTCCCTCTCCTAGGATATTTAGAGAGGGCTTCCTAGCAGAGTACACGAATCCAGCTCTTCTCTACCAATTACCTCTCCTTTTACTATCCTCGAGGGATTTCAGATCCCTCTACCACTAATCCTTGCACAAGGAGTAATCAGAGAATCCAGGATGGAGCCCAGAAGTTTCCTGTAACTGTGTACAGATGGGAAGAAACATGAGCAAGAAAGGTGATAAAGCATGGGACTTGCTCTTACTCCATTTTATTCAACTAGGGATCAAGAATATTTCCATTAAAATCACTCAAATTAAGTAAATCATACTTAACTCATAGCATAATGAGTTTTTGGAGAGGTCATCCTCTCGCTTCCTCACTCGTGTATAGTGTGTATACCTAATGTTCTTGCAGGCTGCATCAGACATTGTTCAGTAAGCAGTTTTCTCTCCCTGAAAACTTTCTGTCACTATTATCAAAGCTCTTCTTTTCTTGATCATATTACAAAAATGGCTCTTTCCTGGATGAAATGTATATTAATTTCCCTACGGAAGATAAGAAGAAGGCAGGTAAGGGATAATTTATCACTGTAGACTATGGCATAAGTATCGACTGACTGGTCTTTTAGATTGCTCTTATTCTTTTTATTCTTTCCTTTTCTAAGTTTTTTGATCATATAAGTTCACAGCTAAAATTTCTTCCAGAGTTTTTTCAAGGATTGAAGCACATACAGTGAGTGAACTTACAACATGAAAAATAGTGCAAAACAACAAAAACATTATTTCATTTCTTCCAACAAACTGTTTGCTTCATCCTCTACAATCTGATTAATAAAATCTGTTTCTTCTACCTTACAAATCTACTCATCCTCAGAATTTGTGATCCCTCTTATTCCAACAGTACTTCACTTTAAATTCCTAACTACAGTCAAAATGCAAAGCTTAACACCCCAGCTGTTTGAGAAACTTTATGACATTTCTTCAAATAGATGCATGTTATTAGGACATTAATGTTTCAAGAATGTATATGAGGATATAATAAACCTTGTTTCTAGAATAAACACTGCATTGATTGTAGAGCACTAAAAAATGCATGATTTGGAGATGTTTTGCTAGAATGTGAGACTAAGTTGGCTATATGCACTGAACAGTCTTTATTATCAAGTGTGTAGTGCTTTTGTTATGAATTCATTGTACATGCAAAAAGCATATCTTTTTTCCTGGATCAGAATTCATCCAAATAGAGCAGTTTTTTTCAGCAGAACTCAGAAGACATTAATCTATTAGAGCAATTCCCCTTAGGAATTTTCTTTTTTTTATGTTCTCTTTTACTTTTTTTTTAATTACATACTAGAGGTAAGAGAGTTGTTGAAAGAGAGCGCTCAAAATCTTGATGCATAAAAAAGCTAAATAGGCACTGTATCATTCTACTCTGTTGCACTTGGGTAAATCTGATTTGGTTGAACTCTAGCATTCATTAACATTAACAAGCATTATTAACAAACTCTTTCAAACAGAGAAAAGGTAAGGAAAACTTAGCCTCTGCCTCTATCTACATTTAAAAATACATTAAGGTCAATTTTTTCTGTGATATTTTAATTACACTGTTTTCTTACCATCATCTAGATAATTAATTTTCCACAATATGGTCAGAGCTACCACCCATAGCTATAAACTTTTTTTACACTCCCCAATCCCAAAATTGTCCATCACATTAAGGTAAAAAATTGAGCTACCTGAGCAGATTCTAAATAGATTAGAAATCAATATGCTGCCCAGTACCACAGATCTGAAGTTTCTGTCTCAAATTCCTCATGATCAGTACTGGTTAAGGACTTGCCTAAATGTGCTCTTGCTAATTTAAAAATGGGGACTTTAGACCTGTACAGTCTAAGCTACCTGTCCCAGCTCAAAAATGATATTTGCATTAGGAATGGAACCCAGCTCCTGCAAACTGCAGAAAAAAATATCTTATGTGACAGGATCGTCCTTATCTATGCTCTGAGGTACAAGAATCTATATACAAACAAGTTTGCTCTGCTCTTGGGTAAAATGTCTTCAGTAGTCTTTCCTTCACATAAAAATACCTACGTATCTTTTAAATTTTGATTAACCCTCAAGTCATTATATTCTACATGCAACTAGAACTAGCAAGGATACAAGACCAGAGCAAGAGCACCTTTCAGTACTGCTTTGTCCATTTGGATGACAGTCAAGCAGCCAATTGATAAAGACAGGAAATTCAAGTATATGCATATGGGACTCCTAGCTGCCCCTCCTGCCCCAGCATGAGTGTAAGCAGAAGATTCAACAAGTTTCTAAAATAACATTTGCACATAAAAACGCATAAAATTAATTCATGGTTATTTTTAAGGGGCTTAAGACCTAGGCCTTCTCAAGTTTGGAACACAAAATTCAAGCCTGCTAGGTACACTTCAGTATCTAAAACACAATGTCTTTTAGAAGCAGATTACTTACACGTGCAAGCTTTTCATAGTACAAGAAGTGAAGAATGATGTAGGACTTATAGAACAGTTCACTTCCCATGACCAAACCACCAGAACAAATTTACAGGAGAGGCAGTACGACATGCTGTCTCCCTGAACTCATACACCATATGTGTTCCTCTGAAGCAATATGTTTATTTTCCAGCATGCCAAAGAACATTTTTCTTCTGTTTTGGGTAACTGTCTCAGACACTGACATACATTTCCAAGGCTGCATCCATTTTTTTAAACATCTCACTTCTGAAATATTTTGTGCAATTATATATAGAGTGCTTCTGAAAACTATCTTACTGAAAACTGACCTTGGTATCATTAATTCTGGATAGTTGAATTTTTTCAGCTGCACAGGTTTTATGAGGTTTGGTGTAGAGAAATAAATGAACAGAGGAATTTTCAGTCAAAAACTGAAGATTCTGCTTCTCTTTGACTTGAAGGAGGATCCTTTTCTTCACAAGGACCTCCCCTAATATTAAAATCTGCCCAGAACTAATACAGTGAAGACAAAGTTGGAACCCAACGTAATAGAAAGAAGAATGGCAAACACATGGGACAGGTGAAAGACAGAATTGAGACTGCAACAATAAAATTGGAACCTTCCTTGAATTACAAGCAGTATTCCCCTAAGCTGTCATTTAGTTAAAGCTAACTGACAGGTAGAATAAGCATCAGCACTACACTGGTGTTCAGGAGAGGGCATTTGCTTAACATGGCTAGCAGAGAGTTTTAAGAATAGTTTTAACACTCAGTGATCTGCATGAACCAATAGACAAATAGGTATTTTTATCTCCAAATGTGTAGATCTGTTTTAGCCAGCACTACTTCTGGACTCTGTTCTGAAGAGACCCAATCCTGAAACCGAAAACCCAGAGTTCATCCTGGGAGTACAAGTATATAAGCACAAGGCAGTAGTGATGGTAATTTCCAAGTGGATTTGCATGCGTCCTTCAAGGGTTTCGAACAATTATCCACTCAGATTGATCAAGTGTATTGATGCAGCATCACTTACATTGACACGATTTGTAACTGGCATCCTTTTGTAAATGTAATGATGGCAAGAACCATTCAAAACTTCATTTACTTGTTTACATCCACAGTCATAGCAGGAAAGCATCAGCTGAAGAGCAGGTACAACTGTTCCTGTAGGCACAGAATTATTATTGAAATCAACAAAGAAATGGGAACTTCCCTGGAAAACAAAGTCACAGAGGGTTTCTCCGGGCTCCGGAACATTGTAAAAACTCTGCTTCCTTGATTACAGACCTTGTATATCACACAGTTAGGTAAACATGGTGTCTGTGGTTAACCTTAAGGAATATATAATCAAATCCATCAAGTAGCATATTCCCTTGCTGGTTGCTGAAACAGTAATTAGAACTAAAAAGAAGGTGGTCTTCTGCTGCAGGTCTTCCTCATCTGACCAAAAGTGAAACACTGGTATGAGCATGTACATTTTAGCTAATTTCAAATAACCTTTGGCTTCAGATGAATGTTTTCTGTTTTAGAGTTAAATCGAGACTATTAGAAAACTGTTCATTAGAAAGTCAGACAGCTCCATAGCATATAACAACCTCACCTATCAAAAAAAATTCCATAAATAAGATCAGAGGCATGAGTTCAGTTGTGAGGCACCAGATATGCATAAATACACCCATCTTATTCAGAGCACCATCTGGACAGGATCATACATAGATGTTGATACAATCAGGATTGAACACAAGATGATGAAAAATCTGCAGCACAGCAGCAGCACCCTAGCTACTCATCCTTTTCTTGGTTTTCATTGTCTTGCTTTGTTCTGTGGTCTTCGCAAGTTTTCAGCTGTATGATTTCTCAAAAAGAAAAAAAAAAAAAAACAGACTGAATGTTAGACAGGGTAGGAGGTTTATTTAAATTTTTAAAAATTTCCATTCCAAGCTTTTTGTAGTGGCTCTGAGAACAAAGTAGTCTCCTAACACACAAAACCGAATAATAAGACTTTTATGTCAGTATAGGTAAAGCTTGAAAAAAGCAGCAAATACCACAATTCTTATTCTAAAGATCAGATATTACAGATTCAGAGGTCTATAACAAATCACAATCAGATTTTATGTATGTTTTATATATCTAACATAGAGCAAAGATGTGGTGTGTACTCTGCTGTTGTGAAATTTCAGTTTTCAGAGGTGAATTTTTACAAGTTTTTCCCTTCCACTTCCTCATTTCAATGGCTACATAAATGCTTCCAGCTCTCTATCACTCCTACTTCTGTGTTATGTACAAGAAACTTGTGTAGTTAATTAATAAAGAAATCATCTTCTGATGACAGTTCTGAAATGGTACTGAACTGTATTTTTTCATGGTTTAGGAATGGTATTCCCAACTTATGTACTCCCACTGAAAAGAAAGTCACAAACTGCTCCCTGCTCCCCTACTTCCCAGCCTCCCCTCCTGTGAAAGGGACAAAAGGAAAAGATCAAGAGACAAGAAATAATTTACTGGAAACAGCAATGATCTAAGAAAACAAACAGTAGCAACAACAATATTAGTAGCAATGTACAAGAGATGGTGATTCAGGTGCAAAAACACCCGCTGCGCCTGACCTGACCTGACCTGACCTGACCTGACCTGACCTGACCTGGCAGCTGCTCAGCAATGAACAGCAGTGGATGAGCTCACCACAGCCCGGACCGCAGCAGCAAGAGTCACTCACTCCTGCCCGGGGAGGTAAGCTGGATGGCATGAAACAACCCAAACACGCCTACATCGCTCAAGGCTCCGCCCCTCATGGCTACTGCCAAAAATTAACTCTGTCCTGGCTGAAACCAGGATAATTTCTCATCAACGTCATATTTACTTTCTTCAATTATTACCAAAATGAGCTGAAATCAGAACTTTGTTCAAGTTCTAAACCATCAGTTTTCAGGATGTCCTAACTCCAGCACATTAGCACTGTCATACCTGTGGAGAATCACTGATCCATCTATGCCACACTCACAAAGAAAAAAATAGTTTCAAATCAAGTTGGTCCCAGCCAAAATGGCATCAACTGAGGCCTTGAAAAATCTTTACAGTTCTCCTTTTAAGTTCCATTCATACTCAATGTAGACTGACTCCAACAGACCTACTGCCTCACATTTTGTAAACTTAAAAGCAAGGAATGGTAGGCAGAAGAGAATGGTTAAAAAAGAGTGTATTTCCCTTTTTTTATTTTTTTGTTTTGCAGAAAAAGCTTTTGCACTTGAGAAGTAAGTGAATTCTAGTTTAAAGAAAAATGTGTCATCTCAATCTGAGCCCATATACAGCCTGCGCATGTGAGTCTCTTCCATTGCATTCTGCTGACAAAGGATTTGATAGATACTGATATGAGTGTAACGTCTGTTGTTCTACAGCAGAGTAGGAGCCAGGAAAAGAAAATATAAAAAAAGAAAGTTTTTGTCCATCATTTTGCTATCTTATTCCAATTATTTATTATTTAAATTTTATGAATCCAAGTATTTGTCAGAAAATATTTGTCATGGCAATGTGGGACCAGCAACCTGGGTTTCTGACATCTCATCCTGCTTAATTACATCTCAGAGCAGTGTTTTCCATAGAGGAATGTGGTATACAAGAGAAGAAAGAAGCCAAGAACTCCCACGATGACCAAAGTAGCTCAAATAATCTAGTTTTTTACCTTATTGTACTGTAGTACCTCTAGCTGGAAAACACAAGATCATAAAGGCATAGACAGACTATTATGAAGGAAAGGGAGAAGGCTTTAGAAAAAATATTTGTGCAGAACTATTGAGAACAAAACATCTTACAATTCTGGCAAGCTTCCACATCTTACTTTTTTTTTTCTATTCTAGAATCATGAGCAGATGTGAGCAAATGCTGTGTAAAAGATTGAGCTGCTACCCTAAATGGAAGAAAAAAATGTGAAAACAACCTAGCAATACTATTTTTTCATTGTGCCTGCAATACCAATACTGTGAGAACAGTTTTGAGGAATTGAAAGGATTGGATAAATTTCAGGAGAACTTCTTAAATTGCAAGTGCTCCTTTGAACAAAATGTGATCTACAGAACTTAAGGTACCCACCTAAAAATGTCCTTTTCTGTGCTGAAAAGCATTAAATAACAATGCAATTAATAAGAGAGGAAAACTTGCAAAGTTAGCTCTCTGCAGTTATTCTTAAAATAACTGACTCTTAATTGTTTCCCATCCTCTGTCCAAAGAAAGTTTATCAATGGATCCAGAAAAAAATTTTGTACCATTTTTCATCCTGTAGAATAAGTGAATCTGCCCAAGGAAAAGGGTCCATAAAGGGAGATTTTTTTCAAATTTAAGCTGTATCAAAAGTTCAGAGAGTGGTGAAAGGAGAGAAAAACAGACATATTCTCAATAATTCAAACAGGAAGCCCCAATTCTTGGTCCCCTATAGAAAGGCCAATAATTTAAAATAAGACCAAGAGAACTTAATTTAACTGCTACATTTAATTGTTAGTGCTGACTTTCAAAATGCACTTCCGCTGACATACTGAATTAGTTTTCCTGCTCAGTACTGGATTTTCTCAGTCTGGCAATTTTTTATGGTATTCCTTTATTTTCTCCAGAGCCAGTTAAACCTAACATAACTTGAAGTTTTCAGGACAGAATAGAATACAAACACGGTTGCCTGTCTAAATGAAGCCTTAAGAATCAGGATATCTGGGTAAAGTGTGATACGTGTATATACAGAAGTGTTGTAAAATTTCTTTATTTTGCACTGACTGCTAGTTTATTTTTGATTCTCAGCTGCTCAATAAATTTTGTTTGCAACTTTTCATATCCCAGTCATGCAGCAGTTTCATGAAAAAATGCTGAACTGAGAATAAACTTAAGTGCAGATCCCTAGCTACTATAATTTGTAATAGCAAACCTTTCATTTTTTTCAAAGTCTGCAGCTACCAGAATCAAGCATATATAAAAGGATGTCTCTGACCTTTGTAATTGAAGAAAGAAGCTGAAAATATATGACAAGTGTGCTTCAACTCCTCAAAGACACCAAAACAAATTTTAAAGCCCCAAGACACACTTATTGTATGTTTTTTGGTGAACTCGCATGGATCTACAATGTGGGTATTCTTAATTTTATGTTTGCAGTACTACAGATTTCTCATAATCTCCTGCAATTGCAGTAAGGAGAAAGTTCAGTAAAAGAAGCAATGACTTTTGGGCTGTTAAGTCCATATCAAGTCAAACACACCTGCACATACCTTCTCAATCAGTCTTGTCTCATGGCTAAGGGGAAGGGTTAGAAATACTTCTTTATAACACAATTTGGCACCATGTCAGAGATGTCATGTCAGCATGGTGCAGGCTGCCCAAGAAGCAGGGCTTTGGCTGGAGTCAGGCAGCACTGACACAAGTGGCTCCTGAGCCCTGCTCTCTTTACCAGGGTGGTCTCAGCAGCCGTCATGAAGTGAAGCTGGTCTGGCTCTGGTGATTCAACAACCACATCCACGAATGCCACCATAAAATTCCCAGGGATGGGCCTAACAATGCAATGAAGGATTTACTGTCAGAATACAGTTAAAATAACCTCTGGAGGATAGTTCCAAAATCTTCACCACCAGAACATTTCTCAAATCTAAACACTACTGTAAACCTCATTCTCTGATAAAATGTCTGAAGAAGAAGGAAGATATTCAGGAGGAACTACAAGAAAAATCAGAAAAATATTTTTTCTTTCACACCTATTAAGTGCTTTTTGTTTCTTCTGAATGCAACATTTCTCATCATAAGCAAGGGTTCACAAACCCTAAGATTAATATATTTGTGTATTTAGATTTTAGTCCCAGTCCAAAGTCACTTACTGACCTTCAACAAGGTGTGTTCTTACCAAAGTGTTTTAATCAGTAAAATAGAAATAATTTACATAAAAGTTAGGAGTACTTTTGCTAGTGCTAATAAAAAAATTGAGAATATAGAATAAACCAGATGGTATATAAAGTGTTGCTCTACAATTTACCCTAGCCTTTCTGTTAGATGATACAGGGAGAGTGAAAAAAACAAACTTCTAGAGGTCTTCCTTTCAGAGAAGAAAATTACAAATAATTCAGCAAGGTTCCAGAGATAGTTTTTAATCTCTAGGAATAAAAAATCAAGCCAAAATTTATAAAGTATACTTAAAATCAGCATTTGTTTTGGAAATTCCCTTGGTTATTCCTTCAGGTGCTTCCCAATTTGTAAAATCTAGAGTCCAGGAGTACCTTCTATCCTAGTTTGGTGTCAAAAAAAAAAAAATCTTAAACATCTTAAATACCTCCATGCCATTGTACATCTTTTGCTACTAAATAAAAGACATGTCTCCTGTACACTTACAGAATTAATGAGACAGAAAAGCACAAGCACAGAGACAAGAGAGAAATATGCAAAGAAGTCTAATTGAATTTCTTGGTTTCCTTTGTTAGACATTGTCACACAAGGGCTATTTTTTATGGTTCTCAGCTATACCTCCAGTATACCAAATAGCCAGATGTGGAGAAATTCACTTATTTTTTGCAGCCTTAGAGAAAGAACTCTGGACTCTTTTTTCCTCAAGAAGGTTTAAGGAAATTTTGTAATCTAGAGGATCCTTTACCTGGTCAGAAGAGCAGAGCTCGACAAAGCATAAGAATAAAAAGAATATTAGGGTTCAGCAGTAAACTCTGACTTTTGAAAAGGAGTCAGTGCAGAAGACAAGCTGTTGTACGCAGACTAGGGTCTGCACTCTCTGAATAGTTTCCAGTATAATTTATGCTGCCATGTGATCTGTCCTTATAATCAACAGTATAGAAATGGAAGTAGGGAATGGAAGTAGGGAAAAAATGGAAAGTAGGAAGTAGGAAAAATGGAAGTAGGAAAAAAATGGAAGTAGGGAAATGGAAGTAGGGAAAAAATGAAAAGTTTTTAATGTGATGGGGGTTTTTAAGAGAAAAAATAAGCAAACAGTCTACTGAAAATTGTAGCTTCTAAGGAGAGAACATTATTTTCCAAACAAGAAAAAAAATCTGAAAAAAAAAGTGCATAGAGATATTTTTTCCAGAAACTCTCACTTCATTATCCTCACAAAAACACTAAAAATTGTAGAACTATCTTCAGCCTTTGTGAGTCTGTTTATTTCCAGCTGCAAACTGTATAGAAATGCACAGTGTTCAAATTTGGAATTTATTAAAAAGTGGTTAACAGCAATGTGAATTTCATCCAATTGAAAAGAAAAAGGGAGACTATTAAACTAGAAAATATTGTTATTCCAACCTCTCTCAGCACCATAATTTCAATCTATTTACAGAAAGGAGATATGAACTAAAAATAATTGGTCTGTGGTTGTCCTGTCAGCTATGCTAATCTGGAAAACAGAACAGAATTTTGTTGGAGAGTAGACATCTCTGGTGATTTTCGAAAGGGGCTGAACATTCACCTCGTTCTTAAACTCTGTTTTTTTGGAATGGATGGTAGAGGGGAAGAAGAGGGAGGAGGGAGAAAGCAGGAAGGGGGAAGGGAGGAGAAGTTTAGAGATTAAAATCACTTTTGTTTTAATATATGGTGTGTGTGTGTTTAAATATACAGTGTGAGTATATACAGGGTATTCATTTTAATAGGGCACAGGAATTATAAATCAGTTTTACAGAGCCAAAACTAGTATGATATAAACATCCAGTTTGTCAGTCTCTTCTTGGAACAGGCTTTTCATCAGAAATGTGTCAGTAAAGCTAAAACATTATGAAGATCTGGTTGTCTAAAATGCTCATTATGTTTACTATTGTATGCTTTACATCAGAAATGTGTCAGTAAAGCTAAAACATTATGAAAATCTGGTTGTCTAAAATGCTCATTATGTTTACTATTGTACCTGTTTCTGCAAGGTGATGGGTACCTTCCTTCCCACATAAATCCTCCTTTTTTTTACCTCCTATTTTCTGAGATTCTACTCAAAAGCAGTATGGTTTCTTAAACTTATCCTAGTCCCGTCCCATATTCTATTGCTCAGAATACAATTTTTCATTTCAGAGATAAGCCAATGCTGTTATAAATTATATACTATACACAACAACTGTCTTAGATCTGTCTTCAAAGGCCAAATGGAGCTTAAAACAAAGATCTGAGACTCTCTAAACTGCACCTCTTCCTCAAAGACATTCACATGCATGCATACCTTTTTACTTAGTATGGTTAACACGCTGTGAACTCTAGACTCTGTCATAAATAAAAGTGAGAAAATGTAATTAATGTTAGTCTGGTAACCATAACTTCAGCATTTTTTGACCATGTGACTCAACTCATTAACTGGGGTTATGGAAGTTTTTGTAACCTATGTACATTCTTGTACATATCAGGAGACATGCTTCCATTGTAATGTTTTCAATCAATTTTTACAGAAGAAACCACAAAATATTTCCAGCTGAAATTTCTCTGTTACATTTGTTCTTTCTTTTCTCTTGCCGTGTCATACCTTTACTTTCTGAGGTTTTGTACTTCTTGTCTTAGAACTGCTCTATTTCACCTTTTTATCTGGCATGTTTTTGCTCTCAGCTAAACCTGCCTGTAAATTTCTCTCCACCCCCAATTCCTCTAATATCCTGTCTATTCTAATCCTTACTTTCTACTTAGAACTAGTGAGGCTGTATTTAGAGTGCTCTTTTCAGCAGTGGGCTTCCCAGGGCAAGAGACATTAACACTATAGAGAAAGTCTAGCACAGGGGCCAGAAAGATGATCAATGAAGTGGAGTATCTGTCATATGAGGAGAGCCTTATTAATTTACTGCTTTGCCCTTGGTTTCCTCTAAGTTCCTGTGGCCTTTCTTCACAAGGTTTGTGTGTGATTTTATTTAAAGTTTGTCCCTTCTGTGAGACCTGCATTTAGCCCACTGCTGAAAACAGAGGCGTAAATCCACAGATTTCTGACTCCTTTGAATTCAGGAGTGTGAGCTCTAAGTTTGAAATAATGAAACTGGTTAAATACAAAATAAAATTGAAACCATCCCAAGCATCCCATCTCTCAACTTGAGGGTTCAAAAGTTCAGTCAGGGTTTAGAAAAAAGGAATGGAAATCTAATCTGAAAGCATTTTAGGACTTGCATTTTGTAGAAATATAACCAGAAATTTCAGCCTTAGAGCAAGGGTGCAATCAGTATGCCTGATATTGTATGCAGTTGAAGCAGTAAGAAGCACTTGGCTCAAAGAGCAGGCTGTGATAGTGTTTTTTCCCTTTTAATCCCTTTACCTATGCACAGAATCATATACCTTGGCTGTCTCTTCCAGGCCACCCAGAGACTTTCATGTGTTTCAACGGTTTGGGTGTCCCTGCTCTTCTGAGCTGGGGGTACAACTCTGCAAGAACATTCATTCTTCAGTTACTTGATCAGATAGGTAAGTTCTGGAACACTCACAGGAGAACCCAGACCCTCTTTTACCCTCTCTTTAGAGGCCAGAAAAAGCCTGATCGGTTCAATTAACCTATCCTCAAAAATGAGCTTCTGCATTCTATTTCACATGGCTTTCTTATCTAAGCAGCTTTCTACAAGAAATGGAGGACAAGATACTGAAAATAATTTCATAGAGCATGATTTATCATTTAAAAATATATAAGAATTTTCAGAGCTGTAATCCAAGTAGTATAATACTTCATTTCACATACATGCCACCTTTGAAACATGAGTGCTTAGCTTCACGTAAAATATAGTGAAAGTCTTTTTTGCTTTCACTACAGAAGTATTATGAAACTAAGTTTTAATTTAGTTTTAGATAGCACAACATATATATGTATTTATATTTGAATATATTTTTGCCTTTCTCCTCAATTTTAAACACAAAACACACAGGAAAAATTACTTGGGTGTGGGTTTCCAAGTATGCAAAAATTTTTTTTGCAGCATCAGAAAATTGCATCTCCTGCTTTGTGTCCACAGCTTCAGGTATGGTGCCAACAGCTGTAATGTACTTTTTGTCACTCGGCCTTATCAGTGACTCTGAGTTGACAGTAGATCGACTGTCACACAGCCACACTGCTCTCCAGGGGACTAGGAGACAACTAATCAAGTCAGCATTGTTGTGGGATATTAGGGCAGTTTTACAAAGCAGGTGTCAGTCCACTAAGAAATGGTGTAGAAACAGAAATTGTATACCAAAAAACTTTGAAAAAGACTAGTTCCTGAGCAGAGTTCCCTTGTCTAAGGGATGATGGAAAAGGCTACTATACAATGATTGTCTCACCCTACATATTTGCAGGCATAGTGATTTTGCAATATATGTTATTAGGGCTGGACTCTGATATGGTAAATTATGGGGAAAATTGTGGATTAGCCATAGTAAAAATGTCAAAAGCAATAGCAATCATAGTTTAAAAACCCAGATAAAATTCTGGGTTTTTAAAAACCCAGAAAACATGAAATATGTTTGAGGTCAAATTACCATTTTAGACCACCTCTGGTTCCAATTTTTATTTATTTATGCAACATTATTTATGGGACTGTATTGATAAAGAGAAGACAGTACCCTATGCTGAGAGTTTAAAATGTCAAAAATCAGTCTTGTCACAGGACTTTGCTCAGCTGTAAGAGGCCTTAGAGACAAGAACAGCTTTGCTGGATCCCTCCAACACTCACACATTCCAAACCCTGGCAGTTGAGTCCTTGATATTGTTCTAGGGGTACAAGGAGGACAGGAATGCAGGGCAATTGTAGCACAGGCAGGGATCAGTCTGGCTTTTCTAATCCCATAACAAAAGCAGAAAGATTAGTAGTCAGGCAGTGAACACCTGTATCTTGGCTAGCCCTAAGGCTCATGTGGGTTGCACATTAGACACCATAAAATATCCAGGATTAAATTGGTGCAAAACCACTTATACTACCATCTGCAGGGACACAGACAGCAATGAAAACAGAGCTAAAGATGCACAGCTACTTCTTGAAAGATGAGCTACTGGTTGAGGGAGCCCATCAGTCATGTGTGTCAACTCCAACAGCGTTTTGCCAGGGGCATTAACGGATAAACTAACAGTCATAGCTGCAAGGAATCCATCTTCCTCATGTTTTATAAGTCCTGCTGTAGGCTATCATTTAGCAAATAAAAAACATCTCTAGTACAGCTTTTGGGGGAGGAAGCAGGAAGGAGAGTTGAATAGGTGAATCTTTTGTAAGATCTAGAGTTCCCAACCCTTTCTACATTTGCCTTACAATGATCACTGTGAAATCTGTGTCATTGGGAGAGTACGTGCTAAAAGAAGCGAATACCTTGTGAAATACCCATGTCATTGATAACTTGAGAACTACAATTTGAGTTGCACCATATGGGGATGTCAATGTTATGACAAGACATTGTTGGGGCGAGAATACTAGTGATAAAACTTTTTACTGAGTCAGTAGCACTAGTAGCGGTGATAGTATCAGACACAGTTTAAAGTGCTTTTATTGCTTGAGTCAATTGAAAATGGACAAGCAGGAGACCTGATACAATTAAATAGTTTTATTAAATGTTAAATGTTTTATTAATTTTTATTTATTGAAAATTCATTTTTTATTCATCCTCAGAAGAAAAATATCTAAAGGGTTAGGTGCTATCACGATTTTGAAAAGAAAAGTTAGTAAAGGACACTTTGAAATTACAGGAATTTCTTTAGACAGTAATATCTCTCTTGCTCATTAAAACACCTAGTTTTTGGGCTATTAGTAAAAATAAAAATAAATTACTGATACCTGAAACATATTAATATCTGAATTACTTATAAAACAGTACCATTGCTCTAAAATATTTATAAATCGATGAAAGTCAGAGTGCCTGACTGTCTGTGAAAATAACCTCGTTTATTGTTGCCACAAAAATAAAAGGAACTTTTCTTAATACTTTGTAGGGCTGATACTTCCAAACTTTTAAAATTCATAGACCTATTGCAGAGAAGCCATGAGAATTTTAGCAACAATACTTTTACAATTGAATCTCTTTCCTGGATTTTGAACTTATATTACTCATAATAGTGCCATCTGAATTTTTTTTATTACAAGTACTAGTGATTGATTTTCTCATGCAAGTTTTATTGTCACACCACACAAAAATATATGACAATAGGCAAATAAAACATGCCAAAGTTATTGCAAGTGATGCATTAAAAAAAAAAAACCTACAGGGGGAGCAACTGAAAAGAAGGAGGAATAAAGGAAATTTCCATGTTATTTCAGAGAAGAAAATATACCCTCTATATCCTACCGTCGTAGAGCTTGCAAGGTGCATGATATTATGTGCTCCAAATGAGCAGTGTCCTCTTTTCTTCCCAACTTACCCTCAAAAAGATATTGCTTTAATTTTACAATTGTTAACTACAGAAGATCGCTGCTCTAGCAGAGACAAAAGACTAAAATAGAATAAACAATTTAATACTAATATTAGTACTATTAGCAGTAGCTTAAAAAATTCCTCTCCACAAGAGCTAAAGTAACATTACTCAGCCAACTGGACTTCAAGAAACCTCTGAAGGTTAGAAGAATGCCAATTTCCACATCTCAGGGTCTTTGAAGTGTTCCCTCTAGAAAGATCCACTGAATCACTTTGAAAGGCAAAAGGGAATTGAGAAAAATGCATATATGGACTACGGTTGGGAGAACTTTTAATTGTAAGTGGGTTAGAAATGACACATGTGAATGTATTATTCTTTTCTTCTGCTAGACACTGGGAGCCATGCAGGCCACAGAAAATCTTCACATATATTAAAATAATACAACCTTTGTTTTTCATAGTCATACTCATAGAATTCTGGTTTCTGTTAAAGTGTTCTCCTCTTAATAGGAGACAGCATGTTGTAAAATTGGAGTGTTAGCTATAGTCTACATTTTGATTTGAATTTGAAAGGTTTGAGAAAGTTACCTACAAGTATGTTCTGATTTAGTTTCTTGCTTTGCTAGCCTTTAGGGAGCAAGGCCTTGAGTCATGTCCTTTGAGGAGTGATAAATTAAAGTGTCAGAAATGTGTGGTATACATATATATGTATGTATACATATGGTACAATATGTTTTACTCAAAACAACCCCCCATTTTTCTTTTTCACATATAATCTCCTCTACATTAACCCATTGTCTTGCTTTCAGCTAGGTCAGAGTTAATTTCATCTCAGTTACTATTACAGTACTATGTTTTGGATCTGGAATGAGAAAGGATAACACACTGATATTTTGGGGTTTTTGCTAAGTCACATTTATCTTACGTCAAGGACTTTTCCTTGTCTCATGCTCTGCCAGTAAGGAGGTAAGCAAGAGAAACTCTGAAGGAACACATCTGGGACAGGTCACCCAAACTGTCCAAAAGGATAGTCCACATCATAAAACATCATGGCCAGTTTATAAATTGGGGTAAGTTACCCAGAAGGGGAAAATCTGGGTTTAGGGTTCAGGAAGAGGGGACTGGCATCAGTCAGTGGGTGGTGAGCAATTGGATAGTGCATCACTTGTTTTTTTCCTTTGTTAGTATCATTATTAATATATTTTACCATTATTATTAATATATTTTATTTTATTTTCATATAAAACTGTTCTTATCCCAACCTACAAGTTTTACTTTGACTTTTTCCCCATTCCACTAGGTAGGAGTACAGGAAGAAAGGAGAAGTTGGGCAAGAGGCTGCAGAGTATTTTGTCTCCAGCTGGGCTTAAAACGACAACACTGTGGGCTCCTTTTGAAGTAAAGTCTACTAAGTAAGTCAGGATAAAAGTGGGATACAGAATTCAGTTTTAAGGTCAAATAAGGACAAGTGGAGTCAAAAAATAAAATTAGATAGATAGAGGGAAAAATACCATAAGAGAAAATAGCAACCAATGCAGATGTCAGTATAGCTTCAGTTGGTCAGGCAGCAGAATTCACACAAATAAGAACTGGGAAGCTTTCTCCATGTCACCACTCAAAAACAAAATTTCATTCCAAACCAAACTGCTGTTTTAAATGAAAAACATATTTTCCCATCAAGATTAAAATAGTACTATCAAGTTGTTTATCAAGTTCTAATAAAAACATTTTGGAAACTTGCTGTGGTCCCTAGAGTTGCTCGAAGCATTGTATTCCTGGATACTTCAGGAAAGCTGATCAGCTATAAAACTGTGATGAGAGAGGAAACTTCTGACATATCTGTATGTACCACAAGACTTTCTCCCTAAAGAAGCTGTTCAAGAATATGGTGTGCTATAAAAGGAATGCCACAAGTACTGTGAAAGCTAAATTTTCATTGAGGGCTTTCAGTGGCAGTTTTAGTTAAAAGTCACTAGGTAAAATTTCTAGATTGAAAACAATTGTGTCTGCTGGTTTTGATACAAAAATGTGGAATTATATTTAGCAARCATGCTTCCTGGCAGTCATAATGCTATTTGGTAATTTAAGGGAGTGTATCTGAAACTATGAAACATCATGTCAAAGTCCAAGGTACTGGGAAACAGTGAATAAGAAGTATGACTGCATTTTTTGTTTATTAAATGATAGCTGGGAACACTGTTATTTTGTTTTTCTACATTGAAATATAGGATAAAGGTAATCTCTTTTAAAGACAAATAAAATAGTTTGATGATTTTCTCAGTGCATCTGTACAAGTTAGGCTTCTAGGTCAGAAAAAAATGAGCAGAAAAGTTTGAAAACAGAAAGTTGTTTGATATTTTTGCTACTTTCTACATCTGAATATTCTCACAATATTAAGAGAACCAAGCTTTCCTCACAGTATTTTGGCACTTTTGGTTCATATTCAAAGTAAATGCCAGAATAAGAAGCACAGAATATTAAAGATAATTCTGTCTAATGTTTCATGGCTTTGGTCTCTGTTTAAGTAATCTTTGTACTTTTCCAGCTCTCTAAAGTTTATGTAAGTGATGCACAACAGCTTTCTATGAAACTTTCTCTTTACCATCAAAACAGAATTTTACCACTTGCTTTTTATCTTATTGAACCTTCTGCTTTGTCATAAAAGGATGGTAGCGTCATTCACTTCAGTAATAACAATATTATTCCTTGTACCTGGAAGGAATTGGTAAGGTAATTTTCTTGGTACTACCTCAAGACAAGGATAACTGAGATGAGTTCAGCCAGCAAAATCTTATTCATTTTCAAGTTACCCCAAAATTCTAATTCAAAACCAAAGATCTTTCAACCTAACAAATATCATTATTGATGATCTGGTTAAGGGGATTGAGTCTACCATTAGAAAATTTGCAGATGACGCCAAACTGGGGGGAAAGCGTCAATCTGCTGGAGGGTAGGTGGGTTTTGCAGAGGCAAAGGCTGGATAGATGGGTTGAATCCAACAATGTGAGGTTTAACAAGGCCAGGTGCTGGGTCCTGCACTTTGGCCACAGCAACCCCATGCAGCACTACAGGCTGGGGGCAGAGTGGCTGGACAGTGGCCAGGCAGAAATGAACCTCAGGGTAGTGACTGACAGCAGCTGAACGTGAGCCAGCAGTGCCCACGGGACCAAGAAGGCCAATGGCATCCTGGCCTGTGCCAGCAACAGTGTGGCCAGCAGGAGCAGGGCAGGGATTGTCTCCCTGTATTTGGCACTGGTGAGGCAACACCTCAAGTGCTGTGTTCCGCTCTAGGGCCCCAAGTTGAGGAAGAATGTTGGGATGCTGGAGTGTGTCAGGAGAAGGGCAGTGGAGTTGATAAAAGGTCTGGGGCACAAATGCTGTCAGGCGTGGCTGAGGGAGCTTTTTTAGCCTGGATAGGAGGAGGCTCAGAGGTGACCTTATCACTCTCTACAACTGCTTGAAAGGAGGCTATAGCCAGGTGGGGGTTATCACAGGCAACCAGCGCTAGGATGAGAGGACACAGGTTTAAGCTTCAGCAAAGGAGGTTTAGGCTGGAGATTGGGAAGAAATTCTTCCCAAGAAAGAGTGACTGGACATTGAAATGAGCTGCTTAGGGAGGTGATGGCATCACCATCCCTGAAGGTATTGAAGACTGAATGTGTCACTCAGTGCCATGGTCTGACTGACACAGCGGTATCTGGTCATAGGTTGGACTCCATGATCTCACAGATCTTTTCCACTAGTTGATTCTGTGATTCTCTGACAGGAGGAAAAAAACCAAACAAACCTGCAGGCCTGCACTAAAGTCAGAGGTTTTAGTAGAGACCTGTTGTTGCGCATCCACCTACCCCTCTTCTCCTTGAGCAGAACTACAATCTCCTCAGGAATTCTAGTTAGGCCTCACATTTGGTTAATCGCTTCTGGGCAGTTAAGCTTCCCTTGAACTTACTGGAAACACTGTCCATATCCAGGCACAAATAACAACTGGAAGGCACCTGGGAACCCTAGTCTAGCAAGTGGAAGACTGTCAACTATTATTGAGTATAGACAGGAAAACTTGTGAATTTTTTCTTTTGGAGTCTTCTTGATATATTTTGAAGTTACAACCAGATCATTCTGTATCCTGACTTCAGCTGGCATAGAGTTAAATTTTGTTTCTCTTAGTAACTGGTGAAGAGCTGTGTTTCGGATTTAGTATGAGATTAATGTTGATAACACACTGATGTTTAAGTTGCAGCTCCTAATCTACACCGAGGACATTTTGACTTCGTATTCTCTGCCAGAGAGCAGGTGCACAAGAAGTCTGGTTGCCTTTTTAGGCAAGCAGTGTTTGTAAATGCAGAACCTGATGCTTCATCTTCAAATCCAATAGCATCTCATCCAGGGAGACCTGGTATAGTTATGGAAAATGTATCACTAATTGTAATTTTGTCTCTGACTTTAACTAAATCTCGTGGCCTGCTTCCTTGGGGAGGTACTGATAACAGTGGTCTAAAAGACAGAATTTGTGCATGGTGGATTTGTTCTGGATCACTAAAGGGGTAATCCCATGGCCCAGTATTACTCTTCCCAGTAATTTTCTTATTTACCGTCAACAACGTGTTAGAAATAGAGAAAGAGGATCTGTACTTAGAGAGGTATGTGTGGTACTGCCTCACAATATATGAGAAATGGAAAAACTGGAAGTTAAAATTATCTCTACAGCAAACACGGAAAATACCACCTTTGGACTCAGGTGCTAAAAGGGAGAACCTCCACTTACCAGTTCAAAATTGTTAGTCTACAGTAAGAACATAATAACTTCATTTTATGACTAGGGCTTCTTATGATATCTGTCTCCACACAAAAAATACAAAATTTCAGCATCAATGGAGTTCCTAGAACATAATTCTCTAAATATGAAAATTTAAATAGTGTATCTTCATGTTTGACTCTACAGGGAGAACCCAGAACTTTTATTCCTCAAACAAATACCACTGTACCAACATAATTCATTCTCTTAGCTCTATTTCCAAGGAAAACAAACAAACAAACATACAAATAAATAACATTTGTCAGAGTGTCACTTCTAAAGAAAGGGAAATCAGCACTTACAGATTCCAAGTAGTAAAGCACAGAACCTTGCCACTGCCTCACTCCTCTAATCATTACAATGTAGTTTTTAAAAAGTCTAATTTAAATCTTCCTATATTTAGCCATGAGATTTGTTCTTCTTTCTGATAATAAAAGATATGTGAAAGTGATAATAAGAAAGTGATAATAAAAGAGTTGCTACTTTACCCTTTTTTACAACATAAACTTTAGAAGTTTTTAAAAGGTCTGGATACCTACAGAAGGAAAGAAATAGTACAACTTCCCATTCAGCTTGATGCCATACAATCCCAACATTTTGTGAGAATGCAGTTAACAATAAATTAGCTATGATAATCTGCATGACCTGGGCAATGTTTGAAAGAGTTTTGAACTTGCCTTTCATCAAGATCACTTTTTTTATGCATATCAAACCTATACCTTGACAGATATACTTCCCCACCCTTCTTCCTCCCCAGTCACCAGCAGGATGCATCTTATCTTTTTCTTTGTTTTCCTATTAGACAGTAGGAGTGTTGAATATTTTGGAAGAGAAACAGGAGAGAAGGAAGCAAGAGAGGGTTTGATTTTATGCCAACTAAAACTGAAAGCAGATTATCCTGTCCTATCAATCTGATGTCTGTGTTATGGTATTCAATCTTGACACCACAACAGAAGACTTTATGGCTGCCTGCTAAGTGGAAAAAGAGTGTTGAAAGAAGGAAGAATAAACCAGAGCTGCTTTCCCTCTCCAACTGTTCCCAGAACCCAGAACTGGGTGGCACTGGAACATCATATCATCTTCTCTAATAGCATGGGTAACTTATCTGCAGCTCTCACTCTCTTCTCTAAAAATTAATCCATTCATTATTCAACTGATTAACATTACCACCTGTGAGAACTGGGATTTAAAAATTTCTGAGTTTTTTAGAGAAGATTTTTTTTGCTGATATGCAACTGCTCTGCAGGCTGTCATATATATGATATATATGTTCTATTTGCTACATAAAAGCATGATATGGCTCTGGAGTTGCTTCGTTGGAACAAAAAACAGTATAGTGCATAATAAAAAGTAATTCTGTCTTCCTTGCATGAATACCACCAGTAACTCCATTCATAATTACTTAACATGATATAATAATTCAGAAAAATCTTGCTTTCAGAGGGAAAGGTCAGTTGCTGCTGCTTCTCTCCAATAAGTCTTTATTTCCTACAGTTTTCTCAGTCTGCAAATATCTTTTTGTAGCCCTCATCCTTTAGTTTTGCCAAAATAACCTATGAAGATAAATCCAAAACCAAGCAAGTCCTTATTGATCAGGTATGGCCTTACAAAAAAAAATACAAAATACATTTAATTTACAAGCCTTCTTTTCAATAAATTTTGTTAATGGAGTCCTGAAATATAAACCTTTAAAGTCTTTGAGTATAAATGGGAATATATACATTTTCAATGGAAAAAAAATCAGATTGGATTCTACTGATAAGGCTGTTTGAAAGACATTTGTGTTAGTAGTCAGCTTCAAAGTTAATTTGAGTGTTTCTCCAGATACTGAGTGATCTGACTCATTGTCCCATTGCCTTCTGATTTGAGTTTGCTGGTGGTTACGTCAGAGACATTTTAGACTCAGGAATACTACTCCATCACGGCTCTGTGCTCTAGGAAATACTAGAGAATCTGGAATTCAGGATTCTCCTCCCACATTTTCCAGTGGTCTGATGGGTTAACTTTAATCAATTTGCCTAGCAATGCCTGTTTTTTCTGCAACCTGAAGCTGATAAGCCTTTGTAAAGTACTGTGAGAGCTACTGATAAAAATTACTTACAAAAAAAGCAGTAAGTGCTTTGCTTATGGTAGAAGTTATAATCAGTAATATGACCTAATATTTGCTGCTTGAAAGCATCTTATTTTAACAGATACCCCTTTTCCTGAACTGTTTTTTCCTCCTGTTGCTACAGGCAGCATCTTTATACTTTTGGGTCTGCATGTAAGTATCAGATATTACTACTTTTAGTCAACTTCACCCATTCTTTGTATTTTCACACGGAAAAGAAAAATCAATTATTTGCCTTTTTATTTTAATTGAATGAAATATTGCATTTACTATCATGAGACTTGGAAGTTAGTTTGTTAAACTGAAACTTTTTTCCTTTTTTTTCTAGTTAATCTGTATAATTATATGTAAAACTTAAGTGGGCATTTAGGTAGGCAACAATATTTAATATTGGAATCTGTCCCTAGGGAAGTCACTAGGAGATTTCTGATGATTCTATTGATGGCATAAATCTCACTGTGATATTTTGTCTAAAAATCTTGGGTATTGAATTTCACAGACATAAAATTTCCTTCTGATTTGTGGGTTTTACTGTTTCCATTTTTGTATCTGCTGCATCCTACCTTTTTCTGTCCTGCACTAGTCTGAGGAGGGAAGCAAGAAAAAGAACAAACTCTTTGTTTTCTTATTTCCATAAGGCTTTTCTATGATGAAAAGGACCAATATTCTGGTATGGTAACTGAACAGTCCTTTTTGTCTTTTGAGATAAGGATGGATCCTTGGGGGACTCACAAATCCATACTCACATTGGCAAGAGATAATCGAGGTTTCTCCTCTCACCAAAGTCCCTAAATTACTTCAAATGACAAAGTAGCACAATATTATCATGAATATGTGTTTTGTTCAAAGAAAGAGTATGTCTTCTGGACACCACTGTAGCACACAAAAAAAGAAAGATGACATACAACCATAATCCTATGCTTAGTGCTGTCACACAACTTAGGATCACTTCTGTTTTGTTCCAGTGATACTAGACATTGATGAAGATTTCCGTGAAGATATAATTTCCTTTAATAGAGTATCACACTGTTACTTTCTTCTCAAAAACTAGGACAAAAATTGCTAGAGCATTATTAACATAAGAGAATTCTTTCCCCTCAAAAGTGAATTCTTTCTGGACCTGGACATCCCTAGTGTAATGACATTAATCAGTGCTCATGAGTGATTAATTTATTTCATTAATGTTAACAGTTCCAAGTACTCTACTGGCAGGCTGTCCGCTGTCTTGGTGATTTTCAGGAAGCTGTTCCTCTCGATATCTGCCTTTAATCAGTGTCCTGTACTTCCACTTACTACCTCACCACTTTTGAATGTTATCTGTTTGAATTTTTTGATATGTGTATGTAAATACCACTTGTTAATAAATTACTACAACAAACATTTACAGGACATATGAAAAAACCAACTAAGAAATGGTTGGCACTTCCTTAAAATTCAAAACCAGCACCAATTTATTAAAAACAACTCCTCCAGAATGTGGCCATAAGGAAAGAGTTTGCACAATCTGTTCATCTGCATAATTAGTAATTGAGGACCTGAGAACAGTTGGAACATTGCTGTGGGCAAGCCAGGTCAGATCACTGATAACGTAAATACCAAATATTCAGATTCCCAAAAACTACAAACATCAGAATGGAGCTAACAACAACTCTAATAAGAAGACAGAAAACAAACAGAAAGACTGATAATTTTCATGGCCATGAAGGGCCATAAGACTACTGGGGAAAAAAAATCCATTGTAATATAAGTTTCATCTGAGGCTTAAAAGAAACATTAAAAGAGCATGTGAAAGGGTGAGGGGAAGGTGTGAGAGGAGGAAAAGGAAGGGAAAAAATAAGGAAGATGCATGAGCAAGCACTGTAACTTATTTTACTTATTATTTGCATAATGGTACAAGTATATGAACACTCCCGCCAGGCACATAAAAAAGTATTCCACCTCAGTATTAGAAAAAATAAAAAATCTGATTATTACTATTTATAATAATATAATAGTATGACTAATAGCTTCAGGAGGAAAAAAATTTTGTAGCAAGAGTGGAATCCTTTGCTTTCACGAAACCATAGTGAAAAATCATGGAGTACACAAAGCGCTGCAAAGCCACCTGTTCCGCTTTGGGAGATGAAGAGTAATTCAGGTAAGGCCGCAGATCCATTCTTTCCAGTGATTTAGTTTGCTGCATCTTCATTGGATAGATGCATCAGGAGACCAAAAAACGATAAGTTCTCCTTGCCAGCTCTAAACCTTTCCTACAATGGCTTCAGTTTGTCAGCCTTGTTTCTTATACACAGTATTACATCATTCTCCAAAATAACTGGATATCAACATGTATTTTATGGGTATTTATTTATTTCACCCTCCTGGTAAATCATAAATAACACAGTTTAAACACTGTTTATTTGTATTGGCAGAAGGACAGTTTTGCATAGGATCATAAGATTACTTTTTTGTTAAAAAAGGAAAGTAACCTATCTGCTTGAGCATTCACCAATGTTTGATCAATATAAATCCTTGAGGATTTTAAATGTCAAAAAAAGTAAAGAGGGACTCTAGGTACTTTCCATTTACAAAAATCAAGATTATTCATGTTACACTCAGGTGAACATAAAAAGTAATATCTGAAGGCAACATTATGTTTGAAATTCTGTCCTTTTCAGAATGTTATCTTATTTGTAATTGAATTAAAATAGTGTTTGGGACTCTAACCCTCAAGTGTATTAGGTGAATATTAGAGCAAAGGAGGAATGAAAAACAAAAAATGCCAGAAAGAGGAGTATAAAAACAAGAGCAGTGAAATCTGCTGCAGTGAATATAAATACCATTGATTAAATAGTAATTACAAAGGCTGCTGTTTTTATTTTAATTACATTTAATAAACCTGAAGATAAATGCCTACTAACATGAAAATACTATCAGGTAGGATCTGCAAAAACCTATATATCTCCATTCTCCCAAACTCAAATTCAACAGGTGGTTAGCCCACTTTTTTGGTCAAAGTCTCAAAACTGGCATATCAAAACTGTAGAAATGGCTGAACATGGAGAACCCTACAGCACACAAATGAAGTTCCAAAAGTACGAATTCTAGAAATTCTTTCTAATGGGGGAAAAAGAAATTGCTAGTAACACTAAGAGAAATAAATATGCTATGTCCTGCAAAATTTGCTTTACACAGTTGGGCTATTGGACTCTCCCATTTTGAGTTAAAGAGCAGTTGTAGACTCTAATTTGAAACACAGATTAAATGTTCTATCTAAATGCACATTACTTTTGATACAGTAAAAGTTGGTATGTGCGATACTATTTCTTGCTATTAAGTGGAAATAGCAAACTATCAGACATCCGTCTCACTCTTGCTTCAAATTAAGCCATTTAAGGGTTATTAATGCTTTAAAGGATGTTGCTATTATTATTAAAAGGTTAATTATTCAAAAGATAGTATTAGAAAGTTTTTATTAGTATTACTATGGTTGGTAGTAGTAGCAGTAGTAGTGGTGGTAGTAATAGTAGTATTAATAACCATTAGAAAGGATATTAACCCTGTAATTGATTTACTCCATGAGGGTCTCCTGGTCCCTCAAGACCCTCAGCTCATTCTGTTGAAGGAAAAAAAAAATTGAAATAATTTAATGGGTCAATAGGCCAAACTCTAACTATAAATTAAAATATTTACATAGGTCTCATCTGTCTTTTGAAGTGTAAGATCTTTCAAAGCAGTATACCTTTTAAATATTAATTTGACACTTATTAGATTTTTTTAGGATTGTTTCATACCAATATACGTTTTACATACACCAACCAAGTTCATATGCTTTTTTTCACCTCTCCATCACACCAGTGTGAAATATCTTTGATGATGCTTCATGTCATGGCTTAAGCTCAGCTGCCAACGACTCACCACAGAGCTGCTCACTCATAACTTCCCTGGAAAAGGGAGAAAAATCAAAAGTAAAACCTGTAGGTTGAGATCAAGACAGCTTAATAATAAAACAGAATAAAATATAGTAACAATATATAATAATTATTAATAATAACAATTAATAATAATAGTAAAAGCAAAAACAAGTTATTCACAAAACAATTGTTCTCAATCCATTGGCCAGAACCAGGTCCTATCCCCAAACCCTAATCAGCCTCTCCTCTGGGTAACTCACGGAATTTATAGACAGGACATAATGTTCTAGAGTGTGGAATCAGTTCCCATCCCCTGTCCTGTCAATGCTTCCTCACAGCTTTCTTTTTTCTACCTTCTCACTGGCAGAAAATAAGACACAAAATAGCCTTTGGGTTAGGATAAACGCAACAACCAAAACATCAGAGTGTTATCAAGTGTTATCAACATTATTCTCACACTGAATCCCAAACGCAGGACTGCTCCAGCTACAGAGAAGGAATCAACTCTGTCCCAGATGAAACCAGGACACTTGGTCAGCTTGATCACCTTCTATGCTGGAACAACCATGTGATAGATGAGGAGAGTAGTGGATACTACACAGATTTCAGTCATGTTTTTGATACTGTTTCTCAGGAGATCCTTGTTGATAAACTCTGGGTGTGTAGGCAGTGATGTGGATTGAAAACTCTCTGGGCTGGGCTCTGAGAGTGGTGATCAGTGGGGGCAAGGCTGGCAGTCAATAATTAGAAGTGAACCCCAGGAGTCAGTGCTGAATCTGATCCTGTTTAACATCCTCATTAATGTTTTGGATGATGGGAGAAGGCCCAGCAAATTTGCCAGTTATGCAAATCCAGAAGTAGTGGTTGATACACCAGAAGCTCACCTTGCCTCCATATTCATCACCAGAGGGATCCTGGCAGGGTGGAGAAATGAACCAACAGATATTTCATTAAATTAATTAATGAAATTTTCATTAATGAAAATTTATTTTTAATTCATTTTCAATTCATTAAACAAGGAGAAGACCAAAGTACTACCCTGGGAAAAGAGCAATCAAATACACCCAAATATCCTAAGGGTCATCTAGAACCCATTTCAGAACTATCATAAAGGCAGAATTTTCTTGCAAGTCACATTTCTTCAACAAGTGGAAAATTGGCCACCTGTGACTTCTCTGAAACTCTCTTCACTTTCTGGGAATGTAACATGCAGCCAGAAAGGGCACTACTAATCTGCTTACAACAAGGATTATGTAACAGTTTTGCAAAGCACTCAGTTTACAAGAAAGACAGTTCCTAAAATACCCCAGGTATGTTATGTCCCATCTAGTCTTCAGAAGGCAAAACCATACATAGCTATGGATGCTTTTTTCCTCATAGTGCAACTGATTCCAAATATCAGTTTTCTGTTTCTGTACTAAATTGTCCAATTTTTAAGTAAAGAATACTAATGAAAATCAATGAAAACTTAAAATTTTTACACACATTGTTTTTTAAACCTTTTCAAGATTTTCTGAATCTCAAATCTATTCCTGGGTACCTGGGAAGTATAGGACAGCCTATACTTCCTTGAATATTTTGTGTTAGTTAAATTAGATTTCCACTGAACTCAGCACTTATTCATGGACACAGTCTTCGGTCTGGTTTTGGTTTTGGAGATCTTTTGTTTATTACAAGTCTGCCAGATCCATTCATCTGTTATCAAGGCAGGCTACCTGTCTGGATGGAAGCAGATAATGGTATGCATGAAGACCCATATGCATGAAGCATACACAGTGGAGGTTGTGGACTACTTTACCATTAATTCACAACATACAACTACTGCATCAAAGCCCAGGCAGGTCAGAAACTGAACAAGAATTTGGGCCTCAGGTAACTCCTTCAGCCAGCACATTCAATTTTCCCAATTAAATGGAAGTTACCACTCCAAAATAACTGAAATGGATTTCTTTAGACAAGACAGTGGGAAAATGCTTTGACAAGCTTGTATTGGTTTGGAAATACCACGAGAATCCTGTTTTAAAAGCCAAGTTTACATTAAGGATGAAGATGTTTAGAGTAGACTAGGTGGACTAAGTCAGCTGGCCTTGTACTATACGTAATACAGATATTGGGAAGAAAGAGGAACTGGTAGGGTTGGAAACTGTAGAGATACCTGACTTTCTACTTAACGGAGAAAGTATTTCAGTCAATGCCTTCTGAACACATAGCAAATGTGAGGCCTTGAGCACCTGTTATTGGTGAAGATCTGCTGGCACCTTTTCCAGTACTGCAGAAAGTTACCTCCAGTGTCTTGGGCAATTTTCAACAGCAGTAATTATACTCTGCTAGCACAATTTCCCTTGTAACTGCAGTTGAAGCAGATATTTTTTACTTCCTCCTCCTAAAAGAGTGCTTTGCATTTTGCGGAATGGAGGAGCTGCTGTGCTCCACCCCAGAGATGGTCGTGTTTCACTGGTGGTTGAATTGATCTTTAAGTGTGTACAGCTGGCAACAGACTTGCAGTCCTTTCTGGAACAGGAGACATTTTGTAAGTATGGAGTAGCCTTAAGAAAGTAGCATAAGATGAGATGTTATGTACCAAACCTCTGACTCTTTTCTTGCTCCCCCAGTTTAAGTAGATCAGCTCTCGAATCAGATTAGTATGAAAACATATTTTGACCTTGAACATTTGGCACAATATCTACAAAGAATTACAGGTTTTGGCTTGTTTACCTTTTCCTTCTGTGACATAGGATGCTATGTATGACTTGGTAAAGAATAAATTAATTCAATACACTTATCTGCCCTCCTTCTGCTTCTCACAAATACACACACTACGTGTCTAATCCAACTAACCTTCTTAATTTAAGAAAAAGCCTTGGTGAGTGGCAGTTTTTAAAGTAGCTAAATGCAAAACACACAACAGAACTATGAAAAATTATCTGGTTACTCTGTTTGGCACCTAATGATTTGGATCAGTGTCAAAGTCAAGCTACTGAAAAAATCCTCCCACTCCGAGGCCTGTGCAAGGTGACAATGCCTCCTTTAAGAAACATAAACTTTACTCACATGGTTTAGCTTGCCAATTGTTCTAATCTGGTATCCCATATTGTTCAGATGTGTTTTGAGACTAGGAGAGGGAGGAGATGAGAGAAGTTAAACTGTGTGGTTGATGGGGGAAGAGCTGGCCCTTTTGACAAGAGGCTGAGCACACAATTGAGTGAATATCCCTTTAATATTTTGTTCATTTCAGCAAGCAGCAACAGGAAAAATAATTTGCAAATCTGTCAGCACATTTCAACATCATTATTTTCCGTATCAGATTTGCTACCATTCAAAAATGCATTAGGAGACAAAGCAGGAGGAGTTAAATATCTTTACTGGAATCTGAGGTCTGTAAGGAGGTGAAATTGGATTTGATCTGTGGAAATAGGGACAGTTTACATTACCAGAGGGGCCCTACCTGTCTCTTGGCTTGACAATGAACAATGCCTTCAGCATATGGCATTACAATGGATTAGTGATCAAGCGCAATTAATCCTAATATATCCTCTCTTGAACCTCAGTGGCTTGTTAGTTGGGGAAAAAAAATGTGCTGTCCCTGAAGTGTCAGGTGAAACTCTCATTTGAGGTATGGCTACCATGTGGAGCTGTGCCTCCATCTGGTGACTCCCTTTTGTGATATTCAAACAGAAGGTGTTTTAATGAGGCTTTTATAGCAGGAACCACCTGCCACTGATCTTCCTCCCTAAAAAGTTGCAATTAGAGAATTGATTTTATAGTATGGCTTGAATCTTAACCCTGGGAATTCTTCATGAGATGCAAATCTGGGAGTGATGTTGTAATTCTAAAATACTATTTTGGCTTTTGGTTTAGACTGAATTGGTTAGAGAAAATTGTGTTTTGGCTAATTGCAACCAGTTGTATGGTGGCTTCTCCCTTTTCAAATGGATTAATAGAATGTCATCTCAAAATTAAACACCTAAACTGATGGTGACCATATGTCTCCACTCAAATCCTTGTTTATTAGTGATACTGCTAAACTACTAACAGGATAGGGTGGGAGGCAAGGAGGGAATTAGGAAAAGCTTCACAATTAAGAGAATAATGGCATTTTAACTATACATGAACTTCAAGAAATCTTACAACAATCACTGTGACAAGTAACAAGAGGACAGCAATTCTGTGATTTTTGAACTACAGTTTTAAGGTCGGTTTTAATTATGGAGTTAAAAGGAGGAGAAACTTTTACTCCAAAATGAAGTAAAAATAACTATTTTCTGCCTCATGATATCTTCGTCATTGCCTCGGTATAACCGCTGGAAGGGTGCTGCTATCTTTCCTAGCCTGCTCTCAGGAAAGAAGATGATAATGGTCCTTGCTTTGCCTGACAGAACTCCTTCACACTTTCACTACCCAATTAAATTGGCTTCACATGTTGGCACAGCACACCGCTCCTCAGATTCACACAGTGTGAGCTGACTGGGAACCATACACACAACAAGCACCTCTTTTCAGAGCTTCAAGGTCCAGTAAAATCAAAGCCAATTTTTTCCTCAAGGGTCTCCATTGGCCCTTTCACAGAGACTGTTTAGAGGCCTAATGTTCATGATAGAAAAGAGAAGTTTCTTCTGTATACATAAATCTTTCCCCTGTGATGCATGTGCTTTCTGGAAGAAACAAGCAGGAAGTAAAGGCATCAGACACACTTTTCAGGCAAAGAAGAATGTTTCATCAAAGCAGTGAATGAAACAGGAGCAAGAAGCAGAAAATACTGCAAAATCTTAGCTGTGGAAGTAATGAGTGCCTACGTACTGGCCTGTGCCACAAAATTGCTGTGTTCAGATGATGCTGTGTAGAAAGAGGATAGAAAAGAAAGTAAAGCACAGACTGAGGGAAGTATGAGCTGCCTGCCCTGTGTGCTCAGCTCTTTAATGGTCGGAGACTTTAATTGTCATCAAATCACAGGTCAGAAAACTAGATTTAGCAGAATCTTTGTTCTACCTTTCATAGAAGACATACCTTGCTATAAAAATGACGAGTCTTCAGATGTGAATTCATTACCCCTAATATAGGATAGTAGAAAACTTCCAAGCATTCCTAGAAAACAAAGGCAAAAATTACCTTTAATAAGGCTTGATTCTGTATTATGTTGCCCAAAAGGCAAGAATTTGCATAGCTTTAGTGCTGGATTCAGCCCTCAACCTTCAGCAGTAGGAATTTAGCCAGCTACACCATGGTGCAAAGCAAATTACTTTCACAAGGCTTGTAATATGTCATTCATTAAGACGACTCTCTTGGCGTCCAGTATGGGTGTCCGCTTGCTCTACTGTAGAGCTTGAGGGAATATGAAACATGCCAAACCACTAAAAGAGCTAAGCATTAGAAGCCACTGTGGTCACAGGGCTAATGCCAGCACCAAATGGAATGTACCAACCAAACTGCAGATGTGAACTCTGGCTATGTAACTCAGCATGCAGGCCTTTCAGATTAAATGAGCTGAAAAATTACAAAAGTTTCATCCTCTAGCCCATGTGTGTATGCCTAAGTAGGCCTATAATTCACTGTTGCTCAATAAGGTCTTTTAATTTTCCTTCATATTCACTTCTCCTCTCAAACTTCCTTTAAGCAGGCTGATTTTTTAATGTTTAATGTGAATTCCAAAACTAGTTAGAAATAACCTCCCATTTATATGAAAAAATATTCTTACACACTGAAAGCAGAACAGAATATGGCCAGCAATTCTTTAACTTAATTAATATTGTTTAATTCCAGATGCCAATTAACTACCATGCAGGCCTTTTCTTACTCTTCCCCTTCCCCTGTCTGGTGGGGAGGAGAATCACAAAGTAAAAGTAAACCTTGTGGGTTAAAAACAATTTGATAGCTGGAAAAGAATACAACAGTAATAATAACAGTTGTAATTATATGGAGAGGGAGAGAGAGTAATGCAACCGAAGAGGAACAAGTGATGCGCAATAAAATTACTCACCACCTGCTGATGGCTGCCTGGCCCATCCCCCAAAAGTAGTCAGGCCCTTTCTGTGTAACTCCCTAGAGTTCACAGCAGTCACCCCCCTTCCACAAAACTCCCCCAGTTTATATACTGAGCATGTTGTTCTACTGGATGGAAGATTCCAATTCATCTGACCTGTCTCCCTTACAGCTCTTTATGTAGCTCTTCTTGGGCAGCTCATGAGACGTTGAAAAGTCCTTGACTTTAAGTAGGTAAACACTACTTACCAACAGTCAAAGCATCAATGTGTTATCAACATTATTCTCTTATTCTCATCCAAATCCAAAGCAATGGGCCAGCTGTTAAGAAAATGAACCCTATCCCAGCAGAAACCAGGACAAATGCACAAAATTATTTTCTGTGGTTTTCTGTGTGTCACAGTTCAGGCCTGCTGAAAATAGTCTTCTGCATTGGGTCTAAAAAAACTAAAAAACATGAATGTTATAGAAATTGGTGTATTCAGATGTCAGAATTGCTCCCCAGAAAGTAGGTAATATAATGTTTTCACTTTCATGCTGCTACTTCAGGCCAGTCTAAAACAGGTATTTCTTGTAAGTGCAATGGATAGCATTAAAATAAAGGCTGAATTAGACAAACTCCATCTCTATAGTCTGAATAAACAGTTTTTAAAAATCTTAAGTTGAACAGTAAAATAGAGATATTTAGACTTCTTTAAGATGGATGAGGAGACATGAAAGAAGGATTTTGTTTATGCATTGCAACTCAAGCTCATCAGCTGTATTTCTTAGGATGCACTAGGAAGTGCTGATCCTGTTCTTTGTCTGAATTAACACACTCAGACTCCATTCATCAGTTATCTTTTATGCAAACACAGAATCTGTGCTATATCTTACATACAACCTAAACACAGTTGTATAAAAGTGAACACAGGCATTTTGTTGACTTTACATTGGGAAGCTTACATTTCATTCTCAGACAGCTTAGAAACTGTTCCATAGTATAGTATTTGATGATACATATCAGAGAAGAAGTAGAAGTAAGCTTTCAAGTGATGAGTCATAAAGGTTACACCAAATGCACTACCTGATAAGTTATAACCTCATGGTGTCCTGTGTTTATAACCTAACAGTTATAAGCTGGGAAAACAGACTTCAAGACCGAAGGCTGAGACTGTTGTGTAACCTAAATAGAATTATTTCCATGGAACACCTATAAGCAGCTGAACTCTCCATCTCAGATTATTCTTTCCCTTCTTCCTCCTGCCTACATACATCTTTCAGTCATGATCCTTTCCCTTCAACTTGGTACCCAGAGCCCTGGAGTTTTGCATTTTGGGAGCCTACGTGCTCTGCTCTGTGATTCCTTTCTGTGTGATGCCAACTACTTCACCATGAGGGATATAAACTGCTATAATCATAAATGCCACCAGTTGCAAACTCCCACGGTTTTATTATGAATGTTGCAATATGTGGTTTTAATTAAAGCTTCAAATGATACTATAATTCCTAACTTTCAATGTCCTGATTTTCCTTTATTTGAAATGTCAGTCACTGTTTATCTCTGTTAATGAAGCCACATTTCTGGTATTTTCCTTCATTGCATCGTCATACATGACAGTAGGGCTGCACTTCACTTAGATGGTGACCAGCTCCCTCTATTTTCAGATTCAGCTTGACCAGGATTAACTGAGGATCCCCAAAGAAAAACAATCATCCACTTCCTCACATAAAGCCTGATAAGAGGTAGATGATGCAAACAGCTGGCAAGAGTCTTGAAACACAGGACAATGTCTGTGTAAGTGGTTTATAATAGGGGGTGGGGGGAAGGACATCAAAGAGAGCAGCACAAGCACAGTCTGTATACATTCACTTTACAGAAATCAAGTACTAATAAAAAGCCTAAATTCTACTGTATTCCAGAGCTCCTATATTTTATTGCACCTTGATTTTTGTACAAATTTGTCAAAACTTGAGAGTGCTGCTCCTCTGTTATTCCCAGGAATGGAGATACAAAGCAACATTATCTGTGGATATCTCCCAGTACTCACCAATGAATCTAGCAAGTAGTCAGAGCTGGAATCATGCACTTGTACCTACAGATTCTCTAGATGTCCTCAGAGTTAGCAAAGTTTTCTCCCACCACTTTTTTTCTGCTTTCAGAAAGGACAAGGGAAATGGGCTTTGTGGATCAAGTTCAACATTCACCTTAATTTCTGTTTGAAATATAAGAATGTTTGAGAAAAAACAGCCCCTTCTGTCCAGGAATATAGTCTAGGTGAGCTCCAGAGCATCTGCCCTTTCAGGTAAAATTATTTTCTGTATCTGAAACTGGAATCTTTGTACAAAATGGGGTCAAATATTTTATACCTGGCCATTTCAGAAAGACCATTGATTTGTTTTCTTTTACATTCTAGTCTCTTCATTATGTTCAGAAATAAATCTTCTATCTTTTCCTTTCATGTTTTTTTTCTCACAGCTCCTCTTCCCCTACTGTCTCATACTATATCAAGGTATTCTTTTCCTTCAGAAAATGGGCTTCCCTAGTTGTTCTGTATATTTTCCCCACATGGCTCAGGGGAGAATTTTCTTGGAGTCAAGGGATAGACTTGCAATTCTAACTCCAGTGGCAAGTGTCCAGCACCAACATGAGATTGAGAGCGTAGTTTCCAGGACTTTCATAGAACTGTTTGGTTGTGTTACTCCATACAGTGAAACTGGAGACATATTGCTCACAGTTGTGTCCTGGGACTGTGGTTGGACTCAAATTCCTCAAAATCTAACTGAAAAATATTTATACTATAGCCACAATATCCAACACATATTATACTTTATTATTCATGTCCAACACTGAAAAGCTCCAGACTCCAATGGGAGAGACCAAACTAAGGTGAGCACAGGGTTCTTTCCTAAAAAGCAGCATTCCATCACTGCAAACAAATGTGTTCTCAAACCCGTCATATAGCATTTTTGGTATCTGAGGGTAAGAGAGAAGAAAAGGCCAGAGGAATCTGTTTTCTTGGGGGAAATTTCCTGAAATGGGGAGGAGTGGGAGGGTTCTCATCCTTCAAAGGGTGCTTGAAGATTCAGTTTGAAAGAGGAAACTGAGAAATTCCCTCAAATAGGTCTCTGAAACTGTCTACACACTGAGTTCAAGAATAACCCAAATGTAGAGGGCAATCACCATGTGTGCAAGCTCATTTAGCTTCAGTTCAGATCTTGAAATAATGTTTGTGTTGCACTTGAGTGCTGCCCAAATACTCTGGCCTTCATCCGGTTTTTAAGTGCTGAAGCATCAGTGAGGAATATAATCCGATCAACCACAAGAAATTAGCTGTTGAGCAAGGCCACTTGCTAAGAACAGTGTGGGTTAAGAGGGAAAAAAATCTCATCTCCAGCTTTGCAATTCCTATCTCTTTTTTTTTAAATAAGTGCTTTATCTATTCTTCTGTCACCCAGAAGAGAAACTTTGATATAGTAAGGATGAAATCCTTACTGAAAACCACATATAAAATCAATTTGAATAGGTTTTAGGAGAAACTTATCCTCTGTTTTCTGTTACTAGATAGTAAAATTAAATGAGCTGGTGGTATTCAGGTCATTTTTGTGGAGAGTAAAACTATAATGGCTGTGATTAATGTGTCATTATTGCTGCTTTAATGTGGGGGGCAAATACCCCCCACATCAGCCATCATACCTCTTATCATCATAATATCTAACCACCCACTCCCTTCATTACAGCTGCCATGCTGCTTTCTCAATGTAGACGGAACTGGTGGGAGAAGAGGGGATGCCACCAAGGTGGTGCAATTGAAGTCTTTGTTCTTCAAGGAGAATCTTGCAGAATCTTCCAAGTAGAGCCAAGGCTGGTTCAGCTGGGAGAAGGCGCAGCTTCAGTGATACCCAGCAGCATTCCTGACATTGGAAGGAGAGGGTGGAGAAGATGCAACCAGGCTCCAGTGTTGCTTGGTGGGAAGATGAGAGGCAGAAGCACAAGCTGAAACATGCAGAGGTCAGGCTGCAGAGAAAAGACCTTTCCTCCTGAGTACAGCGTAGGGGTGGGACAGCTGCCCAGGGTGGTTGAATTGTCTCCATCATTGGGAACATTTCACACCTCAACTGGAAGAACACCCAAGCAGGCCAGTCTGAGTCCACAGCTGAGCCTGCTCTGAGTAGGGCATGTGTCTGGAGACCTCCCCTTCTTCTAGAATATGTTGTCTTGTGATCTCAGTGGATAGTAATCCTTATCATATTTCAAGGAATGGAAAGACATGAAAAAAGTGTGATTCATCCTATGATCCAAGTTTACACAGAAACACAATTGCTAAGCAAGGAATTTGGTTCCAGTCTTCCTCTAACCCTTAAAATTTGGATTCCACTGAACCCAAAGATGCAGGTTTCAAGAGTCTAAAACATAAATGTAGATAAAGTTGTGTTGCATGTGGTGATGTCTGTAGTCCTAAAAAAGAACTAATTTCTGCTCTTAGTCCCCAGTCATTTATGTTGTCCTTGAAATTGAATTTTCTGGGAAGTGAAAGTAGTAACTAATTACTCAAGAGATCAAAGAAATTGATGTGAGGAGCACTCCTGCATTTGTATCTCCAGTATGTCTGACTGCAGCTGTTTGGAGGAGGAATGGCTGCTGCATGTAAAATTTAAATGTTAGGTCTGGTTAGTACAGTTTCCTGTAAGAAACAAAGGCTAGAGTCAGCACTTTTGCTCTATAGGTGTCCAACCTTGGCTATGTGCTTAGAAATGGGATGGGGCATAACAGAGCACAGAGTTAAAAAAACTCGCAGCACAAAGCTCCCCAAATTTTTAATACTTAATTAAAAATTACAGAAGATAGAAATTTGGGAAAGACTGTAAGAGTAGACTTTGGAGCTGTGACAGATGTGGTTGTTCTAAACAGAGATACAGCAGAGGATCTGATCCAAGGACCATGCCCACAGCACTCAAGATGTTAGCAAGACATCTCCTACCTCCTTCTTGTGATTCTGGGACAAGGAAATACTAAAGACTGACTAGGCAAAACCAGAAAAAAAGAGAAAAGCTTATGACTTGACTGAGATTTCTATGAACTGAAAGTCTGAAGAAATACCACTTACTCAATGCTAGTGTGAAAACAGGATAAAAAATTAGTATGTCAATTTGTTTCACACAGGTATTTTGCTCTTATATTGAATCATAGGTTTCCAAAAAACTGTGTTAACATATGGGATGCATATGCAGTATTCAGAAAAATAATACCTATACACCTAGTGGGTTTTGGAACTTAAATATTACAGTAAGGTGGGGTTTTTTTGGGAATCTTGTAATTAGTGGCTTCTGTAACAGCTGATTTCATTTTTTGTTGACACTTTCATTTTTTTCAAATGTTGTTATTTTGTCATCAGACTTACTGAAAAGATGTTGGCATATTCTATTCAGCAAGTGTACTCCCAAAAAACATTTTTTTATTGTTCAGATATGTTCCAGAGTTTTAGTTAAGTAATTACTGACTTATTTCCTAGTCCTGTGGCTTTCTTGGACAGATGAAATAAAATGTTTCACAAGTCCCTCACTTCTGACACACCAACTACCGTCATGTGGCAGTGTACCCAGTGATTATGGCTCTGTGGCTTGTGTAACTGTCATAATTTTGTGGTTTTTAATAATGGATTGACCTACATGGCACCAAGTCTGCCATTATCAGACGGGACTTATCTTTCTCAAAGGGGTAACAGGACTTTGCTCACAGCATCATGACAGAGCTTTAAACAAGACTTGAGGGGGGAAAGGTATAAGATCAGGCTTCGCCATGAGAAGCCATGGTTACCTGTGGTATACGCCAAAGTTAGAGGGAAGGATACTAGTGAGGGCCCTCAGCCTGCTGCCCTGAGATGTGCTGAGTACACCAGAGCACACTTGAAGTCTTAGAGGGGCTCCAGAAGTAAGAGGAGTCAACAAGGAAACTCCCAGGAAATACATCAAAGAAATGAAGGGATCCTCCACTAAGGCAATACAACCAACAGCTGAGCAGCAGTGCTTCTTTGCCAGTGCATGCAGCATGGGCAGCAACCAGGAGGAGATGGAAACCACTCTGCTGCTGGAAAGTTACTAAATAGTTGCCATTACTGCAATTTGGTGGGGTAAATCCCATCGCTGGAGTGTAGTGATCAATGGCTAGAGGCCATTCAGAAGTTACAGGAAAGGAAGGAGAGATGGTGAGGTTGCCCTCTACATCAAGTCATGGATTGAGTGTGAAGAGTTGTCTCTGAAGAGTTGTCTCTGAAGAGCAGTCAGTCAAGTAATTTCTGGGTAGGAACTCAAGACCAACTCAGCGAAGAGATCATTGTGGATGTTGTCTACTACATCAAGGGGAACCTATCTGCGAAGCCTTCTCATTCCAGCTACAAGAAGGACCATGCTTGCAGGCTCTTGTTCTGCTGGGGGACTTCAACCACCCAACATCTGCTGGAAGTAGCGCAGTGAACTGCAGTCAAACCAGGAGATGGCCAGAACACATGAAGGATAACTTAAGCCAGGCCAATAGACAGCCCTACCAGAAGGAATGCCACGCTGGATTTGATGGTCACCAGAGAAATCAGATACAACAAGATTGGAGCAGCTTGTGCTGCAGTGATCACACACTGGTGGTGTTCGCAGTCCTAAGAAATAGAAGTCAGGGAAAGAGTAAAATCAGGACCCCAAACTTTAGAAGAACAACTTTCAGCTCTTCAACGAGTTAATTTGCAGGAGCCTCTGGGAACTGCCCTCAGGAACAGGGTAGCAGAACAGATCTGGTACATTGTTTAGGATATTTTCAAAAGAGCAGAAGAGCTCTAAATCACCAAGTGCAACAAGAAAACAAGGACAGCATTTTTAACAGGACTTGTTGAGTTAGAAAAATCAGTAATCCTTTTAAATCATAAGAGGGTAAATTCAGACTAGATCGGAGAAAAAAATTTTTATGATGCAGTGAGTGAAACACTGCAGATCGCTCAGGCAATCAGATCGATGCCCCATCACTCAATATGTTAAAGACGAGGCTGAATGGGGCTCCAAGCAATCTCACTAGTGGATGCTATCTCTGCTGACTGCAGGGGGGTTGGAACAAGGTAATATTTAAAAGACCCTTCCAACATAAAAAAGTCTATGATTCTATGAGAATAATTAGAATAAAAATTAATTTTCATTTCATAACAGTGTTTTCACTGAAGAATGTGTAACTGTATTCATTTTTAACTAAAATACGCCTGTGGCAACTGGATAGCCTGATTCCCAAGTGCTGCTTTCAAATTTTGCACTCCATCTGAGGGTATAATTTGTCTTTATCCATAGTATAGTAAGCAGCAATGTTTTCAATTGTCTTTAAATGATGTCACCCTGAACAGAAACAGAGGATAACTTTTGCATGGAGAACATGATTTGCCATCTCTCCCCTGTCTGTCCCCATACACCCCACCCCACCCACAACTATCAGTGCCTTGTTAATCTCAGATTCAGCAACTCCTTGGAAGAAAAGGTTCCAGCTGAGATGGTGACATTTTTTGAGCTTTCAATCTCCATTTGGCTGTGATCTACTGGCCTTAGGAAAGAGGATTAGATTTTACATTTCTTATCAGCCACTAGTGTTATCAGACTGTTTTTTAAACCAGAGTTTGTCTGCTAGAATTTAATGAACAAAAGTGCTCCTATGAACTACTGGTATGTATAGTCAGATGCAATTCTGTTTATTCAAGACAGTGCAAGAGAATAGATCCCACTGTATTTAACAACTTATTCTACCAATTGTATAACAGCATTTGTGACTCATTTTCCATGAGCACTGTAGCTCTAAACAGAAATGGATTAGCCACAGTATATTAAATCTTTTTGGTATTGTACAGAGCTCGGTATTAAACAGAGTTGTAGTGTGCTTCGGGGGAGGTTGATATGAAAATTTATTACTGGAAAATATTTTTAAAGACATATAAAGCCAATAATGCACTTTACTTCTCTGTCACATAAAGAAAGTTTTCCTTCCTATAATCGCTAAAAAGGTGTTCAGGGAAGACAGCACAGCAAACCTACCAGTAAAGTGTGCACATAGAAGTATCTGCTTTTGTAGAAATAATAATTGCTAGCATTATACTAGATATTCAGCAAGAACCAAATGCTATAAAGAGTCACTGTCACACTTTGAGCAAAGGAGTAACTGAAAGGGTATCAGAAACATTTTCTGGAGCTCATCTCTTTATGCAGGATTACTGAAATTTGTTAAAACCATATATCATCCATGTAGAGGGAGGTATGGTAAAACTTTTACCATCAAACTGAAGTTTGATGTCTCTCAGATTTGCTGAATTACTTATGTGCTTTTAGATGTAATGCAGGTTAAAAAAAAAGAGTAAAAAAATCAATATTGGATGTAAAAGTTCTCCCCCACAGGTTCACTATCAGATTCCATTATAAATCCTGTTGTTAGCAAGTTTATTAAAGGGCCTAAAAAAGTCAGCTTCATAGAGAAGTTACTAGGTGTAGTCTGAAAGACAATAATTTCTCTACAAAGTTTAAAAAATTCTGGCCAAAATTTTTAATGTGCAAGCTATTACTCTGTCCAGTTTTAACTAGTCTCTTACTTCTTTTTACATCCCTAATAAAATATTACTATGAAAATATTCATCCAGATGTTATTTATCTTTAAAATGCGTTTAAATGTTAAATGCATTTTAGTATACGCATTTAACGCATAGTACATGTCAGTAAATCTAATTTCAAAAAGAAGGTGCAAGTTACTGAATTGTTGAAATCAAAGTCAATAGTTAGCTCAGAAATCCTATAAGCCTTTCCATTTCTTATGGAAAGGTATGAGTTGATTTCCTTTCATATAACTGGTGAGGTTAATTTTCTTCCTGGGAACCCTAGAAATCCAAGATTAAAATAAAATCAGTACTTTGAACACGTAAATATGCTGCATATTTTCAGCCTCTTGTTACATTTTAGCAAGTACGCAAAATGATTTTCAGTGAAGTAGGCTTCTTGTCTTGGCTCTCAGCTTTCAGTAAACTGAATAAAAGTGCATTATATGAATAACTATTTTAGAAAATTCACTATTTGTTGCTGATGATCTGATTTTATTATGAGATGTCAGTCAAAACAAAATGATGTGCATTATATTGTAAACATTTCACATGTATTCCAGTACCAAAATGGTTAGAGACCAGAATTATTGTGCAGTAAGTTTTTTAGCAGATACTATGACCATGTTTTATTTTGTTGCTGAGCAAAACCCCAGGAATTATTGCTTCATAATTTGTCTTGTGCTGCTGAAGTAATTTGCAGATTGTAGTAATATTTTTTTATCAGCAAGTATTACCTCCATAGCATAAAATGCATCACTGTCATTCCTATTACAGGAATTAGGTGGTAAAATAATGTCATTTATCACAGTTTCATCAGGAAAGAAAATAAAAATAGATATATATAACTTGGCTGTACAAGTTACATTGGTACAGCAACACAAATTTTCAGAATTTAATTTTCGAGTACTTAAGTAAAGCTCAGAACTTATCATTGTGGTAATGAGCTCCCCACTCTCAACTACTGGTACCTGCTCAGCTTAACTCAGCTCTCTTAGACTAAGATTTTTTACAAAGACAGACTGTAAATCCAGAAATATTGATTTTTCAGTTCACAGAGGCATTCATACCTTCATATTCACTTCAGATTTATTTCTTCAATTTGTTTTTGTGACTAAGGTGCTTTTCTTTTCATGAAAAATTTATTTTTCTTTCTATTGCATACAAAAAAACATTCTTTGATGTTTGGCTTAAGTGAAGCCAAAGAGCAAATCATGCTTTCTTTTTTAGCAAAGTTCGAGAATTTGTACTTCTTGTATTTGTTATTCCTAATTTTCATGAGAGTATCTCTACTCAAATAAATTCTTACATGGCAAAATTTCAAAATTATTTCCCATCTTGGACTTAAAGCCCTGATCCACAGATACCACTTACTGATACCTTCAGGATGAAGATGGCAAAGAATAGGAGAAATTTTCAGTAAAATATTTTCCTTTTTAAAGTTCCTATATTATTGACAGCTTGTTATATCCAAGGATGTGCACAAGGTCTATAACAGGCAAATGCACAATGCAAGTGGAGGGTAACATCCCACTGTGCAATATGTTGTATGGAAAGCACTAACAAAAATTTCTTTGTGCGTTACCTGAACAACTCTGTGAAATACTCAACTTGTGGTACCCTTAAAATACTTCCTTTTCTCAGACATACTGAATTGATAGTGAATCTGGCCCTTAAAATCTGGCCCTACCTTATTGTAGCCATGCCTACAGTTTAGCCAAAGATTTTTAAATAAAAGAATGACAATATAGTTAGTAATATCTACTTAGAAGGCCCATTTAAGTCAGATGAGAGCAGAAAAATTATTTAAGTTCAAAAATGCATCTGACATTTATATGACCTTGAAGTCAAACAGGCCGTAAGTGATGCTGTTTGGCAGCATTAAATTTTATACAAAGTGTTGTGAAGGATATAGTTTTTCCATTTCACTGTTAATAATGCCCCCCTTTTGGAAGTAAGGCACTGTTGAAGTAGCAGTCAAGATAAGTAAAGATTCAGAGTGTGTTACACAAATAGGCAAAAACACAAGTGTAATATGCACAGTGTAGAGGGTATATGTATCTCTGTAACACCCTCATGCGAGGCCGTTACAGAGATACATGTAGGAACAGAGCTAAAATTCCTTAACAAAATAATATAATGCAGAAGACTACTGGATATATTTTTGTCTTGTAAGAAGCCAAAGAAAAAACTTTCTAAAATCGGAAAGAAAATAAAAGAATAGCCATTATTCCTTCTTTTTTATCTGCTCAAGTTTGAACACATCTTCTACTTTTCTTCAAAGATCTGTTTCCAGTACTGCAGGTGTGATTCATAGAGCATAGGCATCTGTGAATCATAGCACCAAAAAAAAGGGAAATCTATGAAGAGTTGGCAGATTATATCAGCTGCTGGCAAGAAACAGCCATAAGACCTCTATATAAAGCTTCAGACCAGTAAATTTTTCCAGCTGCACATTCTCACCTTCTGCAATCTACAGCAAACACGACGAACACAGGCTAGACACACATAGAGTTCCCCTATGAAGACTTAAATGGCATTTGCTGTAGGGTCTTAATTTTCAGTTCAATACATTCTCTATGATAAAATGTTCTCTTTGGCATCTAACCAAAATAATGTCAATATGTAATGTTACCATAGACAATTAAAAAAAAAATTAAGTACAGATTCAGTATTGTCTTGTCAAAAAGTTATGCAACATCATAGCAGAAGAACCAACTCTTGCTTCTACACCCAGAAATATTTTTATATGTACATAGAAGCAAATTAAACTTCAATTCACTTAAATATCGTACAGACTGCAAGTGGGCACATTCTGATATCCTCACTTTAACACTTTTCACTGAGAATTGTTCTGGAAGAGCTACAAACCATCCTTGCCTATGAAGATAATTCATTCCTGGTTGTGGGTATGAATATTAACTGGAGTCTTCCAAAAGCATTCCATCGACCTTTATGGATAAATCCCATTAAAAATGTGCTCTTCAGCCACTAAATTATTGCCACTAAATGCGTAGCTGTTGTTGCATATGGTCAAAGTCTTTGTCTTTCATTATTGCCCAGTTTCCAAAGTATCAACTTTTTCTCTGAGATGCCTTAATTTGCTTTATTTATAAACATACTCTGTCATTTATAGCTGAGCTAGAACCATCTGACAATTCCTGAAAAATAAGAATTGGGTTTTTTATTAAACCAAATATAGTGAAAATCCAGCTTTTTAAAAGTTCTTCTAACAGTAAATTGCTAATATAGAGCATATTAATAATATTGAATACTATATTGATAGTATTAAAACATATTAATAATATTGAAAACCTATTTTAACAATATTGAAGACTAAAACCTTTTTTTTTTCTCTTCCTAGAAAGACAACTCGAAAAACATTGGAAGGGTGGTGAAGCTGTATTTATTAGGGTGCTAACAGGTGTTGTGCTGTCTATGAAATAGTATCAATTTCAGAAAAGATAATGAAATTGCTTATAAATTAAAATACTAGTCATTTGAATCATTGGGGGACATTGAACTCCTTAAAGCCAAGTAAAAAGAAAAGCCAAGTAGTGATACTCCATAGTTTCACTAAGGGCAATTTTGTTATATTTTTGCACTTACTCCAACATTCACAGGATTAAAGAATAAAAAATCTTACTCTGATGCTCTGATGATTATAGAAAAAGTGACAAATGAGTCACTTTATGGTAGAAATGACTAGGAAAATAGCAAACACTTGGCTTGTTTGCATGTCTTTGTACAAGTTTTGCTAATCCTGTACTACTTTTGTGTAGAAATCTGTGGCAGTATGTCTAACAGATCCCAGGAAGAATAACCAGACACCTCATCAGAAAGAAAAAGGTCACAATGTTCTCAGTTTTTGTCTGGCTAAAGTACAAGAAGGCACAGCAAGCTTTCCTTTCACTTTAGAACTTACAGTCTGCATGCTTTTGCAAATTGCTCCCATATCCATATGCTAAATATTCATAGAATCATTTGTATTTTTCTATATAATTGTATTTTTCTTTAAAGTGCAGAGTTCAACAAGCAGCAACTGATTTACTAGTGGTAGAGTAGTTGATACGCACTAAAATAGATTGCCAGTTGGATGGGTGCTTATCTGTGGTAACTTAACTGGGCATTGGAAGTAGAGTTTGAATTGGCTTTGAAATCCTTTCTTCTTTCTGAGATTCTGTCTTTTATAATTTTAGCATAAGATACACATTACAAGAAATGCTCTTAGCAAATGATAAGGCTGTCACAGTTTTAAACAGTCTATCTTAATGTTTATGAGAGGTGTACGCGTTCATAAGCAAAAAAGCCTACCCCTGTAGATGTGAGCATCTCAAGAATGCACCTTGTCTCATATCAATTTTTCCTTGAAATATTTCTACTATCACTTGGAAGTCAATTTAAAACTTCCAAAGCAGAAATCTTTCTCCACTATATTCACCCTTTATAAAAAAGCTTCAGCTAAAGGCACTCTTAGCAGAGTTTTTAATGGTTACTGCTGTGCTTACATGGTCACATTAATCCAAAGTGATCTGGAATTTTTCCTAACCATTTGATTTTTTTCAGTGTAAAGTAATGAGCACTAGCATGGAGTCTGCATATTTTCTGTGAATGCAGAAGTAAAAGTGTCTGTGGACTCAGTAACTCACATCACCAACACTGAATTAACAGCAATGCAAGATTCAGCTCCCATATTGCACCCTCCTTTAATGTTAATTACACTCTCAAGCAGGACACATCTTTTCTCTAAACCACATATAGCATGTATTGAAAATGTAGCTGTGATCAGAATAATAACTATACAAAATGGCATCTTAAAACTTAACAGGTCTATGCATAGAAAGCATTCTGACTGATTATTTTATTACCACTATGAACTGGCACTGCCTCTTTAGTGTGATTCTGTTAGCTCTATTACACTAATCTTACTATGAGAGTGTAAAATATACTCTGGCTAAGACATAGCTGATAAAATGTTCACACTTCAGCTCTAGCTGAAGACTGCTTAGGATCTGGGCTATAGAACTACATGAGAAAAGATAAAAGCTGAGTCTTAGAGACCTGGCTGACTTTCCCAAGCATGCATACTGGGCATTCAGGATTTAGTATTTCTCTAATTTCATACTATTTTTTATTGATATATTTGATCTGAGACTTACTAGAAAATTTTCTTTCAATAGAAACACACAAGTTAGCTACTGTACATTATATGGTGCATATAAACACATAGTGTGCACATATATATATATATATATATATATATATATATATATATGTATATGTATATGTATATATATATATATATATATTCAGCTTTCTTGGTATCTTGATCTTGCCCTCCAGCTGAAGATACAGAACATTGCACACAAGTTTCAGCAAGTCAGAACTAATATAGGGTAGATAACTGCTCTTCTACTGAATCACCTTTGGTGAAAACCTGAAACGTTTTGGATAAAGCCTTTAGATATGTTGTAAATTACTAAAATAATTAGCCATCCTTATAATTCTTGACCCTATCCATACATCTGCTTCCCAGAATGTAAAAGACAGCACGAAGCTTTTGCTTAAGAATAAGAAAGTTGCATATAAAAGTAAACCTGAACCTTAATTCATTGTCAGAGATGTAGGGACTTTGAAACTTAATGTAAGATGGCAAACACTGCAAGAAGGAGAAAAACTCCAGAAGAGTAACCAGTTTTGAGTGCAACACCTTTATGTACTGATTTCATGAATGGATTAGGATGGATTTTATATAACATCTATAAAATGCCACTTGAAATTATAAAAATGTACACTCTTACTAACCTGAACTTATATGGGCTGTGATTTTAATTCTAAGAGCAAGTTGTCTTTCATCTTAACAGGACAAATTCACCTTTAGACATACTAAAAATACGCAACTGTTTGCATCTTAGAAAAAGGATGCAAACACTTAATGTGTGGTGACATTGACTTTATTATGGTAAGTGAGAGCTTTCCCTACTGCTCACCTGATATCAAAGTCTCACAGTAATATGTGTATTTAGTATCAGCTAGAGCCAAGTGAATTTTGAAGAATTTTCTATATCAGCATTGGTTGACTTGACCTAGCAAAACATTTTCAGATTAGAAAACGGCCTGTTTTTCATTGTTTCTCAAGAAAATCAGGAAGGTTGAGTTTTACCAGGATAATTTGACACAAAATTTCACAATTATGAGTACACCTCACCATAAAAAAGGTTTTAATTTGACACATAAATAACCACAGCTTATCATACTCATAGAAATATATAGCTATAAATTAATTGGAGCTGGAAGGATCAGCCATAAAGGTCATACAGCTCCAATCCCTCTTTCATGGAAGACACCATCCTCATCTGCCCTTCCAAATAAAAGCCAAAGGTAGAACTAATTGAAAGTTTTCACAGCAAAATTTCTTCTGCGTCAGCAAAGCCAAGAGACTTGAAAGTTGTCAACTATATGCAACTGAAAAACTTTTGTCTCTTGATAGCTTGAACAACACAACCACTTTCTTAAGGATAGAATGAGTCCAGAAAGGCTGCAAAAATTTTTTCCATCTATTCCTTTCTTTCATTTTTCTTTTTCATTAAAGAAACAGAAGAATTTTCACTATATATTTTCTGAAAACACTTAGTGTTACTATATTTAATATTTCTATTTTCTCTGTCATTATAAGGTAAAAAAATTCGAAAAAGGTCTGCAACACAATAGGACATTTAATAACATTTGATGAAATGAGAATGCAAAAATTATTAATTAAGTTAGATACTTTATCAATATCTTTCCAAGCTGTATAAAAGACTAGAAGAGGAGTAGGAGTTTTCAATCTCGAATAAAGTTTTGGTGCATGTGACTTTTTCATTTTGAGTCTTTGGAAAAAAGATTGGCTTTGAAGGGTTCATGGTGCATTCAAAGCTTTAAAGATTTTCATCTAAAATTGCATCCATTTCAGCAGAGTAACATTCTTATTGCACTGTTTATTTTACTTCTGTAATGCCAGTATATGCATACACATAACATACATGGAGTCATATGTGCCCCCACTTTGACATTACACTATTAAGGATGTGGTCTCAGAGCTTTTAGTTGGATTTGAGTCTTAAATGTCCCCTACTATTAAGGCAGGGGAAAAGAATGCATAAAAATTCATCCCAGAAAATAAAATTCTTCAGATAATTTTGTAAAAGAAATATTTCTAATATTTTTAAAAATTTGGTCTAAGATAACAATAATGATAGTATTCATACATATTTTTACTCTTTAAAAAGTTTTTAAAATAGCCTGTACATACAAAAAGGGTGGAAAAATTCTCCCTGTAAAAATTTGTAAGTAGATCTTCTACAAAAATTATAGACGCTTTTTTGAGCTAAACCTAGATAGTTTTGAACAGCTCTAGATCTTTAATCACTGCTCAGTTCTCAGACTTCAAGCTCTGGTGCAGTCAGAGATATTTTATACGCACAGCATGTGCTTCACTATAAAACAAAGCAATCAGCTTCCAGCAGAGATCCCAACAGAAAATTGCCTGTATGTGTGATTAAGTTTTTTCCATGTTACTCCAGTTTTGGGAATCATGCTGTAAAAAAACACAAAAGGTAAAATGAGTTCTTGATTTGTGGATGTCTAAACTACAGAAGCATTTTATAAAAGGAATAAAACAGGTAAAGAGAAACCCTCCTTAGTACCGTGCAGCCGAGCACAGACCCTGCCATATGAGCCTCACCAGGGAAATTTAAAGTAGGAGTTCTAGCAATGTAACGTGATTTGGCAAGAGCTGAACTTGAATGTGGTTGTGAGGTCCCCATAAGCAACATATGCTTTCACTAAGCTGCAGTATTCCTTCCTTCCTTAGCCCAAACTTTGAAATTATTGCTTTGTATTTAAGAAAATTATATAGTTCTATGCCAAACCAAAGTTGTTAGTTCTTGATAAAACTATCATATTATGAAATTACAACTCATCCAGAGGAAGAGAGAAAAAGTGAATATTTAATTTTAACCACTTTAGAGGAAAAAAACCAAAAAGAAACAAAAGTGGAGAGAAGGAGGAGGAGAGAATGAAGGAGGAAGGAGAGGGAGGGAGATGTCTGCTTATGATTATGAAATGAACTTTGAATCATTTCTATTTCTGCAGCCAGAAACGTCTGATTTTTTTAATACCTTACTGGAGTGAAAATTTGAAATATACCCTGAATGTAGAAAATTTTTGTTTACGTGATTATGGAAAACCATGTTGCCAATCTGGAATTTTGAAACAAAGAACATACTTTAATTTCTTTTGCTTCCCACTCAATGAGTGGGATGACAGCGTTGCCCAGGAAGGTTCTGACATGCCCTCAAATTATTCTGTGTAGTTTAACTTCCTGTATTCTTCGTCATGTGAAAGCTGACAAACTTTCCTTTTCAAACTAGATTAATTTAACCATTATAATAATATCACCCTTCTATTTCTTGTATTATTATTATTAATACCACACCAGTAGCATGCCAGGACAGGAAAACCAGCTCTAACACACAAGCTCAGAGAGTTATCACAAGACCAAGAGAACAAGAACTTATTCTGCAGCTTGCTTGCTGAAGAAAGACAATGCAAGACTAAAGGAGAAAGACTAGCAATTTATCAGAACGGTCACCTTATTTTCAAGTTATATTTCAGAAATCAAATGTGTTGCTGTGCATAACTGGAGCCTTTTTGTAAGGGTGTGGCCCCGGTCTGACATAGGTGTTCTCTGCTCTTGTTCTTGTGGGACAGCACAGGACCCCGAAGGCAAGCAGTGTTTCTCCATGAACCACGCCCTAACTCCGGAGGAAGGATTGTTACCCAGTCTTTCCTTTGTCCCAGGTGGGATGTGTCTGATGTAACACCTTCAGATCTTTTCCAATGGGTGCTTTAGGCTGTTATTCAGAGCACATCTGCAAACTGCAGGCAAGTTACCTTTAAGAAAGCTGGGGCTGGGAAGGGAGGGTTAGGGAGTATTTTCCAAAAAAATAACCCCAAAAAAGCTGACATGAAAATGGACATCCTTTAATACCAAATAATAGAGAAAAACCAGCACAAAATATCCAGAAGAATCCCTGCTGGTTGAGTTTCATTCACTGGCTAGTCTTACGCTGCAGTTTGTTTCAAACTAACAGATGGTACTTGACAGAATCTTCTTATACCCAACAAGTAAAAGACCAATGAGACGAGGCATATTGCTGAAAATTATGGTAAATTTTGTGCACTGCAGAGTGACCAGAAGTACTGGCTCATAAATTTACATTGTTAGGAGCAACTAGCTTCTATCAATTTTTGTGACAATTATATCAGTGTTTAGGCATGGAGGAACGGGATTGTATCAGACCCAGGAATAGAAATGTGGGGTTTTTTCTCATGGTTTATGTTTCAGTTTTCTGGTTTGGTCAAAGAAAAATTTTCTGAAAACCATATCTTCTTAAGCACATCAATTCCAATAGGCTAGACCTGAATAACATTGCCACTACATTTTCCAGTGCACTCTCAGCCCTGACACTGATTATCATCTGGAACCATCGCTGTGAAACCACATCACATGTGAACCTCATGAAATTCAAGAAGGACCAGTGTAAGTTCCTGCACTTGGTCAGGGCATCACCAGTATCACCAGATATTGGGAGGTGAATCAATTGGGAACAGCCCTGTTAAGAGGGACTTAGCAATACTGGCAAGTAAAAATTTAGATGTCACCTGGTAGTGTACGCTTGCATCCCAGGAGACCTTACCCTGGGCTTCATCAAAAGAAGCCAGCAGGTGGAGGGAGGTGATTCTGCCCCTTTAGTCTGCTCTTGTAAGACCACACCTGGCCAACTACATCCAGCTCTGAGGTCCCAAAACATGGATCTGTCCAAAGGAGGCCAAAAAAATCCGGAGGACTGGAACACTTCTGTCTTGAATGGCTGAGAAAGCTTGGGGTGTTCAGCGTGGAGAAGAGGCATTACTTAGGTCATCTGGTAATTTTTAAACGGGCCCTATAAAAAAGAGGGAGGGCTACATTTTATATATAGACAGAGTGACAGTTCCAAAGAAGAGCAGTTTTAAACTAGAAGAGACTAAGAAAGAATTCTTTATTGTGAGGGTGGTGAGGCACTGGCACGGGTTGCCCAGAGAGCTCAGGATGCCCAGTTCTGGAAACGTTCAAGACCAGATTGGGTGGGCTTGAAGAAACCTGGTCTAGTAGGTGTCCCTCCCCTGGGCAGTGGGGTTTGGAACAGAAGACCTTTGAAAGTCCCTTCCAGCCCCAATCACTATATGATTGCATGATCCTCCATAACAGGAAACTGGAAGCCTTCACGCCAGCATCTTAAAATTGACATTTTAAGCTTCTTCAGAATAAGGTGTCCCACTGGAACAACAAATACTCATAAAAGACATGAAAGGCAGTGCAGCTTGTCTTTTGACTAAGAGACCATGGCACAAACATGAACAAATTATTTTAATTCATCTATTTTTATATCTAGGTAGGCGGGAATATTAAACTATCTATCAGAATCATCCCAAACACAGAAATTTCAAACCTTCTACTAAACCCAGCATCATGTATTCCTCACAGCAAGAAAAACCTAAGCATCCCAGGCTCTGAGGAAGTTCTAATTTCAAAGCCAGCAGCTTGCATTATTTACCATTTACCTATGCATGCATGAGCTCCAGGAATATACATTAAAAATAAAAAATAATTTAGGCAGATACCAAAAACCTGACAATAATTTCCAAATAAGAAATATTACACTAATTAAATGCAAATCACCAAAAAAATCTATAGGAGTGAAGAAGAACAATCTTAACCAATCAGAGCACAATTTATGCCTCTTACATGTCTGTTGTGTCTGATGCCTCACTAAATAAATATCTTACATGGTACATTGGTGATAAAAAGAGCAAAATTTTATCTTATTAAATTCTAGTATTGAAAAATATATCCTCAAGACCTGTATTTGTGTGTTTCTGAGCTACTCTTACTTAATTGGCCTCTAGATATAGCCATTACTTTAAAATAGATAATCTGTGCCTAAATTCTCTTTCAGTAAGCAAATGAAGGGAACGTAGTGCTACAGTATTTCTAAACTGTTTGGTTTTTTCTTCAGATTTTGCCATATCCTGCTTTATGTTCTGGGATATTATCGAATGGTCAGAATAAGTCAAATATAGCTAAAGGCCAGATTTTCTTCTGTAGTTTCCTTAACCAATATGACTCTAGATTAAAAAAACAAAACCAAACCAAAAACCCTAAGAAGGTAAAATTATGGCAGAAAAGTCTCTTGAATCTGCTTTATTGCTGAAATTTTTTAGAAGTTCTTTGTGAAAAATATAGTTCCTGGAACTCTATCAAGCTCAGTAACAGGGGATGATAACTGGGACAGGAAACACTACAACATTTGCTGTGGAGTAACATTATTTAAAAGAATTTTTCATGTTGATTCTTTCTCTGTTGCTCTTCATGCTATTCAATAATGTTTCATAATAAACCTTTTATTTTCCTTCTAGCATATTTCTTACTACAAAGTTCACATGGAATATTATCAAGTGCTACTTATATACTTACACTTTTCTTACCTCATAATCAATCAATAACAATATAGGAATGGAATGTTAATGAACTGATCAAGTCATCAGAGTCTAGAATTAAAGATAGCATGAAAAAAGAATTAGGCATAGTTTGAACACAGGATTGTTGGGTGACCATCTCAGCTGCTTTACTTTCTCCAGTTATAAAATAAATTAATGTCAACTCTTACAGTAGTATGAAGAAAAGTTTGATTTAGTGGGCAAAAATTTCACAATTTTCAGACAAAATTTTCTGAAGGAACATTACAAAAAAAATTCTTACTGACAATGCCAATGAAAGAATCATAATATCACAATATACTTTGGCACTCAGCTGTTTACAAAAAAAGTACCTGCTATTATTTCTGAATGCTATTCAGAAGAAATTTTCACCTGCATTTGTGAAATATTTTGCCATTAATTTACTGAAATTTCATATTTATTTCTGAAAGAGCTCTAGCAGCATTCATTCCAAAGTTTAAGAAACAAAATTAAAAGGGTGTGCCTTTCTTATTAACCTGGAATAATTTAACAATTTTCTCTAGGGTATTTTTATTCCTCTTTCTTAATTACTAAGACTACTTGCTAATTTCATCTACTTTTCACATTTTTGCTTCTGGCAGAGCTTTTATTGTATAAAAGATTGGTTTTATTGGGTTTTGGTTTTTATCATTTAGCAGAAAGCCAAAACAAAGTAGCTGGAAATCATTTTGAGTGGAATTTTGGCAGTGGAAAAGAGACATGGGTAGGTATAATGTGTGCCTGGATAATACAGTTTTTCTTATTCTACCAAAAGGTTTTTTTTCTCATGTTGGCAAAAAAGTCCCAACACACTAATGCTTTATTCTGTTCTGTAATTTCATCCAGCACGATGACTGGTTTACCTTGCATAACAATAACAATTCTTTGCTGCATTTTCATGCATTCTTACAAAATTCATTGTGAAAAAGGAAAATATTCTGGTTTCAGCTAGGACAGAGTTAATTTCTCTTCAGTAGCTGCTACAGTGCTGTGTTTTGCATTCAGAATGAGAATGGTGTTGGTAATGCATGATGTTTTGGTTTTTAGCTAAATTGTGTTTATCCTAAATAGAGGATTTTTCCTTGTCTCATGCTCTGCCAGTGAGAAGGTGAGTGAAAGAAACTGGGAAGGAGCACAGCCAGGATACTTTACCTAAACAGTCCAGAAGGATATGCTACACCATAAAATGTCATGCCAAGTATATAACCTTGAGGGGTATCCAGAAGGGATACCCCTCTGGGTTTGGGAGGGGGAATCTGGCACCAGTCAGGGGGTGGTGAGCAATTGCATTGTGTATCACTTGATTTTTCCCTTACCGTTATCATCACTGTTATTATAGTTTACCATTATTACTGTACTTTTACTTTATTTTCAATTATAAAACTCTTCTTATTGCAATCTACGGGTTTGACTTTGATTTTTCTTCCAATTCCACCCTCTTGAAGTAGGGAGAGAAGGGGATTGACCAAGAAGCTTAATTTCCAGCTAGGCCTAAACGACAACATGCTTCAGAAGTTAATCACTGTGTCATTTAAATGATTCAGCTTTTTGTTGTTGTTCATGCTATAAAAAATCAATAAGACATAAGAAAAGAAAACATATAAAGATATCCCTCACCAGATAAAGAGCTATAATTCTTTAGGTATTTTGTAATTTTCTAGTAGTACTCACATTCAGTGATATACTTGTTTATTTTTGAGTCATACTTTTTTTATGTACTACAGTAATAGAGTTATACAATAATTGAAATTAATCCGTGCTACATTTTTTCAACACATATAAAATGGGAGAAGCCTTAAAAATATTGAGGAGTGTTAGGGTTTTTTGTATTCCTCCTTTTCAGTTTTGTTAGGCAACTCAAAGATAAGACAAAATTAATTTCCATCACTGCAGACTTTATGAGGTCAGAAAGTCAGACTTTGCATTCTGCACTTTGCAATAACTCTTCTACATTTAATTGGTACAATCAGATGAAGCTGAATTGGTAAACTGAATGCAAGAAGCAGTGAAGAATCCATTTCCCATTTCTGCACTCTGTTTCCCTATTGCAGTAGGACTTGAAGTGCTTGACTAAAACCAGCAGTACTTAAGTATTTTGGCATAGCCAAGAGGTATACCAGTATTGGAACAAATATTGTGTTCAATCACGATTCCATTGTTTTACTGTTTCTGCCAAAATTGAAGCTTGAATTCATAATGAAAGAAGGGGAAAGAAATTTCCAAACATGAAGATATTTAGATGCTAAGCTTCATATTCCATTTTTAAACTCTATCCACTCTTTAATTAAAAAGAAATAATGCTCACCTAGTTAATATTTCTGCTGACCATTTAGCATGGTAAAGGATGGGAAGAGGAAACCAAATCTGCAACCAGAAACTACTCACAGCCACCATGAATGGTTAAGTAGTAGAACTCATGCAACAGAAGGACAACGAAGTAAGCCGCTGACTGATTTCTCTCTCCCTCTTGCTCTACTCCACTCCCCAACTTTTGTTAAAGTTTGGCCCAAGCTGCAGGTATCTAAACTTAGCTGCTGTACCTCATTCCAACAAAACAAATCAAGCATGAATCACAGCCCTTCCTTCCCCTGAGCACTGCCAGTAGATCTGAGGCTTCTGTTCAGATCCAAGACTTTGTCTTTTCCCTTCTACTGCCAACTAAAATACATTTGGTAATATTTAATTAAGGTTCCTATTCAGATTATATGGTCTCTATGCTAAGAACAAGGCTTTAGCTACCCAACTCCCAGTGGCATGGTTAAAGATGCAAATATCAAATTGGGAACGTAACCCTTCATTTAGATTTAATATGGAAAGTTATTGTGAATTAAATAACTATCAAGTGATTATTAAACCTTACCTAGAGATTAACAAGCATTATTAATTTCATAGCAGTTAACCCTCGGTAATTGTGTCTTTTGTAATCGGTTGGCATTTACTTATTAGTGTTATAGAGAGAGCTGTCACAGCTTTGGACATTATGCCACTGTTTTATCCTATTACAGATACTTTAATAGCCTTTAGTTATCTATATTATGAGAAATAGCCACCTTAATTAACTACAATTTTACATATTTTTAAGAGCAAAAATTCAATATTACAGTGTGAAGTCAAACAAGAAGAGGCGTATTGGCCTGCATTTTTTTCCTCATGTGGGAAAATGTTGTACAAGAAGAAGCTCACATTTAGCAGTGTTAAGTAGTGAAGCAGGCAATATTGAACACAATATCTGGCGTTTCAAACTTTAGTGTTGTGTACTTGATTCTGAAGAGCATATGTGTAGGGTACCATAAGTATTAGTGTAAGCGCAGTATAAAATGTGATGAGTAGAGCAGGAAACAAGACAATCTAATCCCATATTCTTGAAAGTCTGTTATGTAGTCATTTAGATCTGCTGTCTGAAAAAAGAATCAGTACTCAAATAAGGGTCACTAAATTTACTTCACTGGCTGATCATCTCCCATGAGATCCACGTCGCTCAGATCAGCTTGCTACATATGCATTTTCTCCATTTTCTTTTAGCAGCCTAAGGCTTGGCAGTAATTTCTCAATATGTAATGGTCATTTCTTCACTACACTATCATTCCCATAGAGGATGGTCTAGATTTGTGTGGGTCATGAGCATTTTAAATTTCGATATTCAAGATGTGAAATTAAAGATTATATTGTTTGAAGTTCCTTTTTCTATTTTTTTGTTCTATTTCCTTTCTGATTTTTTCATCTACATGTACCTAACTATCCTGCCCCATACAAAAATCAATATTTTCAGCTTGGCTGACAGATAGATGAGAATAGTAAGATCTGGCTGCAAAACCAATGAGGTGCAAGGGAAGGAAAGAAAGCAGGCAAGAGCATACATAGCATATCACTGTTCCAGACAGCACGGAGGTTCATAGAGTCACTCTCCCTGAGCTTAAATTAGAGCATAGGAGACTTCTCTCATGTGGGTTTTCTATCCTAATCATGCTTCTGTCCTTCCCATGTACACAGATACACCTGTGAAACAGTGGGTCTTCATGGTACACCCACACTAACAGTTGTCCTTGGGAAGAGCTGGAGCATCACTTGAGTGCAAAAAGGGCTGTTCCAGACCTGTCACTCTCATACTATAGACATGTTATTAATCCTTGGCAAAGACAGCTTGATAGTCCAGGCATCTTTCCCCTATATGGTAGAAGCCCAGTTGTCCCTCGTAAACACACTTATAGGCCTACTATTACAGCACTTTCCCCAGCCACTCACCTAGAACATCTTCATGTCCATAGAGGACAAGAGAATTTCTCGTGATATTAGAGTAACAATGATTACCAGGTCCACTTTTTCAGGGGTTTTTAAACCTTACTTTGCCATGTGGAATGTGGTTCATCTCCTGAGATTGTCTGGACTAATCTTAAACACACGCAGTACACTGAAAAGTCTAGAGCTTCAGGTGCTTCAGGTGTCAGCCGTACCATGGTCCTTCCAGGTCCTTTTCTGGATGCTCTTGCTACTTTCAGACTGCAGAAATGTTTAAACCCTCTGACAGGCTTGGGGCTACGTGTTGGGATAGCTAAATGAAGTTTAATAGGCCTATGATGTACAAAAGGTGAAGTGGGGTGATATAATGGTCCTCCCTGGCCTATTTAATAAGTCTCAGGAAAACAAATTTCAGAAATATACCTTCAGGGATATTTTTTCCTCCCTTTTATTGCTAATTTGGCAGTACTTCTGTGTTCCAGTCAACTGTAGGTATGTCAGACTGATGAAAGACTGCCCCTGGCTCACCCCTAAATGGGCTGATGCAGCCATGTGGCACCAGATCAAGCAAGAACATTTCCATCCCGTTTCTGCTATCTGCTATTAAAAACTGTTTTCCTGTGTAGGTAGTAGGAATGTAAATGTCTGCAAGCAACTTGTACCAGCCCAACCATTTTGTACAAACTAATGAAATTACATCACTGGGCAATGACAGACCCAGCCCTCACAGAGACCACATTAAACCCTGAAGCAGTTCAACTCCTCTCTCACAACTGCCTCAGACTATGGGGTAGTGACAGTTTGGAAGATTTAGAGGGTGAAAAATGCCTCTGCTTTTACTTGGCACTGAAAAAATGACACCAATTGTATTTTAAAAAAAGAAGAATTTTGTCTAACAGTAACAACTAAAAGTTCTATTTTCTCATTTTTAAAGACTTTCCATGTAAGTTAGCTGACTGATTAACAGGCATCATTAAATTACTGTATTTAGAAAGCTGGAATATGGTCAAGTGTTGGCTTGTTCTCCTCCCAGGACCAAGGATATGAAACACATTTGTAATTCTATAAAGATGCTTCCAAAAAGGAAAGTCACACAGAAAGCACAAGCCTGCTTCCTCTGTGAAGTACCTGGTATGTCTCCAGTGCCTTCAACAGAGCAGGCATGATTAATGCCAGCTGAAGGTCTGGCCCACAGTATCCATTTTTTCTCACTAAAAGAAGCTTCTTTTGCCTGCCTTCGTGCATGCAAAGATATTCAGCCTATAATCAAAGGATGGTAAAAAGCGCTAGGATTACCAAATATGAAAAGAAACACTTCCAGTAGTCATCCCTGGAGCATACCTAAACATCACACATGGGCACAATGATGACATCAACTTCCTGCAACTGTTCATGAAAACCAATTTGCATCTTCCCAAAGAGTTAAGGGAAGGGTCATCCTGCTTAACACCTTCACCTAGCCTAAGCATAGGTGCAAGTAGCCCAGGACAAGAAATGCTTTTGAAAGAAATCTCTTGCACTTGAAAATTTAGTCTGTAATAGACTGAAAAACTGCTATCTCTCATTGCACAATGTGCTGATTTTCAACAGATTAGAAATCTTTAGAACTCATCAATAACTCACAGTGTATCTCAGATGTTGTTGAAAGGTTAACGCATAAAATCCACCACCTATGTAGGGAAACTGCCATGTGCCTTTAAAATTTATTTTGTCAAAGAAGGACAAAGGAATTGTTTTAATGAGATTATTTTCAGTTGTYTTTTGTTTTGTATTTTACACAGGAAAAAGGAAAATATTTCTTCAGTTCAGGGCATCTGAATCATATTTCCAATGGGACAGGCACTTTTAGGACAGTAAGTTCTGAGGTATAAATAACCTTCAGTGAATTGAATCATAGTCTTTTAGTTTTTACATATGTGGAAACACTCAGCTTCCAAAAGCTGTGCTAAAATTCTGTTTTAGGGAGGTATTACATCTGTGTTTAAATTAAAGGTATTTTGGCACATAACATCTCAAAACTAGAGATTGAACAACACAGTACATTACACATTGATGAGAAACTCAGCTGTATCAATAATGCACATTTATTCCAGGTTTCTGCATACAGTCAGCACCTTTGGTCTATAAATTGCAAAAGACTCAGTTCGGTGAAAATTTAGTCTAATTGCCAAGCGCTGTTAAAAAGAGAAGATAGGGAATAGGAAAGAACAATACTTCAGAGTTGAGGACATTCATTAGTCCTCTTCTCAGAAGATATTTTGAAAGGACAAAGTAGCATTCTTTTCATTTTTCTGTTTGTTTGTTTCAATTCTGATGCTAAACATACATTATAGCTTCAATTTCTTTCTTCAAGCTTTCATTGAGGTTATTCTGAATATCATAGTCAGGAAAATGCAGAATATCACATTTACTACAGTTCAGTTCTATACCTTTTTCTTTGATAGGTGAGGATCTTGAGTACAAGGTAGGATAATTTTTTAAAAATGCATTGCTTTTAAAAGTAACGGGTATGGGTGTCCTGGAGTAGTGTGCCCAGGAAGATATGATGACCAAGGCCCCAGTTTCACAGCCTCTTCCACAGAATCTACAAATGCTCAGATCCTCAAAGGGCCCCAGAAAAGACAGTCTATTGGTTGAGTGTTTTGACATTCTTGCCTGATGCCTTTATGTTACTAGGTGTGTAGGGACAGTTTAGATATGGTCTTGGAGGTGCCGTTTGTTCTATGTGCAGAAAGGGACACAATGCTATCATAAAAACCCAAAACCCTCAGACTGCGTCTTTCTAGTTCTCTAGAGTAAAATAATTTTGCTGGTTAGTTAGCTTTTGAAGCATTTCACAGTGGCTTATTACACAAAAACAATACAAGTTAAATCTGCTTTAAATGAAGAAAAACTGACTATTCAGTACTTATCATAATGGGTATTGTAAAACACATACACAAAGAAAAACAGTCAAGACTGGTTTTCATGCCCAAAGAAAAACAGGTCAAGACTGGCTCTCCATTAGTACCATGAAAGACTTTCAACAAAAGAACAACGAAGCTGACTATTTAGAGTCAAAGTCAAGGTAAAACTTCTGGGATATTAGAAGAGGTGTAAGCAGCACACAAACAGCAGCTTTCACTATCTGCACATTTTAAATTTCCAGCACTTTCAGGACTCTGAAGAAAACTAACAATATGAGAAGAATGAATGTATCTTCTGAAGATGTGTTTCCTGCATGGAAATACCTTACGTCAAGAACTATATCCTCGTATATGTTTGTACACTAACCAGTGAACCTGTTTCTTCGTATGACAGCTATGTTAATGACAACAATAAAAATGCAGCATAAGAAATATGAAATAAAAAATTGATTCAGCTCCCAAACATTTCTGAAGATGGAAGAACCATTTATAGAGAGTGAATTAAATATAGTGGTCCTCACTTATCAGCAATAAATCACAGAAGGGTTTTAATCACTATGTCATGTCTTGATGTTGGGACAGTGCTCAGAACATAGGCTGGTTTCCAGTGTTTCACAAAACACTCAATGGCTCATGCTTCATGATGTTTCTGTGTTCAATGAAAGCAAAGAGCATGAAAGACTTGGTGATGACTATCATCCTCTAGAAGAGAATTCTATTCATTCTTATTTTACTTGCTTTTTTTTTTGCTTATTTTTTTGCTTTTTTTTTTGTTCAGAGGATGATCTCTAATACATGGTCATCATGCAAATAATAACAAAATATGAGTGAAACAATGCACTGATCATCTCAGTCCAGCAATAATTGGTGTGCTATGAAAGAAAAAATGTCTTGCTGAAAAGCATAAATTATCCATCCAAGTAAGAAGCATGGCACAGAAAATGGAAGGAAGGAATTGCTATTGTTTAACTACTCTTCTTTTTCAAACAGTTCTTCAGCCTTGAAAAAATGCAGTTAATATTGGTTATACAGGCTACAGTGTCAGAAAACTATTGCTGCTGACCCAGATCAGGTGACTTGAAGTGAAAATCATAAATGATCCCAGAAAACTAAAGATTATTGGCACCATTTGAAATATTAAATCTACCTCTTTTTTAAGTCCCCAAGATTTGATTTGATTTTATGTGATTTGATTTTATTTGATTTATTAAAGCATCACTAAGTTTTAAATTCAGAACCTATATAATAAAACATGCAGAATTTAAAGATTAGTTGGCTAAGGGTGTGGTTTATGATGAGTAAAAGGACATACTTTATAAAACTTAATAGGAGTTTATAGAGTTTCAGTTTATCACATATAAAATTTTCCTCTTGTAACTCCTATGATTTGCTCTGAAAAGTGAAAAAAGATACATTTAGATGTAGTCAGAAGTTATCCAGATGCCAGCAAAGGAAAAACTATCAAACTCAAGGAATATTTGTCTGAAAAATTCCACAATCATAGCAATAAAAATAACTCCTCTGTTGCCATCTCTGTCTTTTCCCTTTATTTTTTATAATTTAAGCTCAGTATTGGGGAACTCGTCTTACCCAAAAATCATGCTCAAAAAAAACTGTGAGCCCATCTACAATGGGAAAAGGGGCTTTTTGAAGCCCCTGTATTTTTTTTTGAAACCCCTGTATTTTTTTTTCCCCATCTACAGTGGGAAAAGGGGCTTTTTGAAGCCCCTGTATTACCCAGTATTTCCAGGCAAAAGACTCTAAATGTAATGTTTAACTTACTTTAAAAGTAAGCCTTTCTTTAAAGATAGGTGATTAATGATATATTTAATTAATTTTCAAGGGCTAATTAGGAAGCTTATCATAGGCGTGCTTACTATGAAGAGTGCATGTTTATTTCCTGTAGATAGAAAAGCTTTGCCACAAGTTTTTTTTCTCAAAAACTTTTGYCACTTTACTTTTATGCCAGAAGACTAAAGAAAATTTTAACTATGAGTATTGGGTGGAAAAATTTAAAGAACTTAAGAAATTGTTCATCCGCCACAAAACTACCAGGTCTCTTTTTTGATCTGAATTCTGTTGCAGTTTCAGATAAGCTTCGATGGAAAAAAAGCAGCTGCAGAATGACTACTTTAGCCTGAAGATTACAACACTGGTAGCCACAGAAATCCCCTCCAAAAAATAAATGTCAAAAAAATTCCATTAATACAGTCATCCTCACCTTCAGTTCTTTAAACCAAATAATGTATGATCCTGAGCTCATCTCAGAGCTCAGTTTGATAGTAGCAGATGCATTAAAAAGATTGTGAAGAACAAGCACAGACAGGTGACAAGTGAGAAAACACTTTCATTGCAAAGCCCAACATGAACAAGAATGATTGAGCATTTTTATAGCCTTTTCATCTTTAGATGTTAATTCTGTTTCAACACCTGGAGAAATTGAGACTCATGATTAGATAAGCTGACAAGTTAAAAGAAGCAGCAGCAAAATTAAGGTGAAAAAAAGAATGAGAAACAGTCAAGACAAAGTTCAGCTTCCTCGCCCAGAATCCTCAACATTTTGGGGACATACCATTGGATTTGAGGAACTCAGCCTGGGGAAAGATCTATGGGGAATGGCTGCAAAAGTGCAAATAAGACCCCTCAGAAGTAATGAGAAAGTTTGGCACAGCTGTCCTTTATTCTTCCCCTTAGTCACATGCACTGCTTTATCCTCTTTTTAGTTTATCTTTTCTCTCACTTTTTTTCCCTTCTTTTCATCCAAGCCTTTTAATTAGCCTTCATCACCTCACCACGTGTTCCCCCCAACCAACACAACACTGGCATCTGCCGCTGTTGCGCAATTCAAGTTGCTTATTGCAGCTGAGCTTATTCTTTGTCTTGTTTTTCTCTATTCCGTTCAGCAAGTAATTCAGAGCAATTCTGAGATACTTTTTTTTAAAGCCTCTAGGTCCTAGCATTATAATAGTAATTAATTACATTGAAGCAAGGAGCCAGCAGTCAAGATAAGAAATCTCTAATCTCAGTCTTCTGTTGAAATTATGCTGGTTTTGCTGCTGCAGTATAAACAGATAGCCGGATCATCTGCCTCAGTTTTTCTGGACTAAAAACTTCTTGGTTGCCTTTGATTGTGCATTTTTCTCTGTTTTCAGAAACATTACTGTACTGGCATAGCTGATGAGGTTAGGTAATTCCACTACCTTCAGTAGGTTTAATAGCATAAAACTCGAATCCTCTGTCATGACAAAATAATACAAAGTGACATCATGTGAGAATCTAAACCATCAAATGGTTGTTATTATCCTCCTATCACCCATCACTAACCAAAATTAAAAATAATGACTTCAAGAAATAAAGTGGACAAAATTTTGTGAATATAAAGGGAAAAATTCCTAATTTCTGTTCGCAGCCTTCTAAAGATATGTCTCACTGCATGATTTTAAGTGCTTAGAAATAACTGTTGAACACAGCCAAGATGGTAAAAGAGATGTACCCTGTAATTAAAATAAATCAATTAATGTTTTTGTTCCCTTCTGTTTTACCTATAGGCTATGTACTTCCCATGGAACCAGGCCACCCATTGAAGCAATCCACCCCAGTGTGGCATCTGTTTGTTCAAAATCCCCTCAGAATAAAACACTTTTCTATTTCAACAAGTGTGAAGAGGCATAATTATTTGTACTCATGTAACTTACAAGTTTTCTACTCAATCGCAAAAAAGTATAGTTTGTTTTTCTCCTGCTTTTCCTCTCCTCACTTTTGATGTTAGATTAAATATGACAACCCTTATCAGTCAGCAAAATGAAACAAACTCATTCAAAAGCCTCAGGGGTAAGGAATTTCTTTAATCACATTCACACAAATTATGAGGATTTCAGATAAATGAGGTAATATAGTGGTTGTAATTTAACAACTCATGAAGCAACAAAGAAGCCAAACCGAAAAACACAAAGGTTATGTCTGCTTTGCTAAGTAAGTGGTAAGTGCAAATAATTGAAATATATTTGTACATCAGATGCCTTGTTCAAGGAGTCCAAGGTGGAAGATGGCTCCTGATAAGAATGTCTTGCTGAGATTGCATCCAGGCTAGTTTACAAATTAACTCATTGCAAACTGTGATCATGTCAAATTTCTTAAGCTGCAGAAAGGGAAGATCATCTAATTGTGTGTCATCAGCATAGGGTATTACTGAGAGGTAGAGACAAGAATTGTACAGTGGTCAGCAAGGAAAAATTGAGAGTTAAACCTGCCTTCATTTTTGTGATGGCAAAATAACACCCAGTACCAAGATACCTTAAAATCTAGTAAAAAATGACCAAAGTAAATGACAAAAGATGCTCCTTTACTCAAAGGAACTTTGGTTTTGTATGAATTAGAAAATTGTTGCTTGTACAATATAGGCATCAAAACAGATAAAGAATATGGAAACTGATTTAGAGTGCAACTGCTAAAAGAAGAAATTTAAGAAGTGCTTGTCTTCAGCCAAACTGCAATACCAAGGGCATTCTGCCCTTCAACCCTGATCAGAGTTAAAAAAGAAAAACTTTCCTAAATATTATCATCTAATATTTGCCTTTCCTCATAGGACAAATTATGCATTTTTTTCATTGTTTTTGAGTCCCTTTGCTGGACAGTGTTCATAATGTCCATGCCTCTCTTGCTTTGAGGAGCCCAGAACCGAACCCAGCACTGTTGCCTCACCAGTGCTGAGGAGGGGAGAATCACCTCCTTCAACTCGCTGGAAGTACATTACTGCAGCATGAGATCCCATTTGCTGCCTTTGCTGCAAGGGCACATTTCTGGCTCCACCAGGACCCCCATGCTCTTTTCTGCAAAGCTGCTTTTCAGCTGAGTATTCCTCAGCATGTAGGGGTGCATGGGATCATTCTTCCTCAAATGCAGGATCCTGCACTTCTCGTTGTTCAAATTCATGAAGTTCCTTTATCTTCAATTCCTTCAATCAATCCTGACTTTTTCAACATCTATTGCTTCTAGTATATTGGTGTGGTGTCTTGTTGCGTCTTCAATTCATGGTAAATAACATAAATTCTTGAAAGCTTCTGACTATTTTTCCATGGTCAACTATAAACATTAAGGGACATGCTTTCTTCTAAAATCTTGCATCACTTTATGAAAGCATAATGATTCAACTGTGAATTTAAAATCATCTTCTCCTCAATGGTCACTGCAATACCCTTCTCACAATGAAATTCCACCCTGATGGTGATTACATTTTAGCGATGACTCTAGGGGGCTAGTTTATCTCCTTAAGCTGGACTGGGATTTGAAAAGCCTGTTTGATTACTTCTGAGAGGAAAAAGTCATTGTACAAACGAAACTGAGATAATGAGGCACTGTGTGGAAAGTGTGTCTACTATTTCCAGCTTTTGTGCTAGAAAATAGTAGAAAATATTATCACTCAAATAAAAGGTGAATTGAATCTAGCGGTTCTGCAGAATGTTACATGGAACAAGATTCCTGTGCCAAGGACAGATGAAACCAAGACTGTTTTCTGAAAAGCTTTGTAATTGCCCAAGAATTTCCTCCGTGAAGAGGGAGAAACAGCAGACAGGTAGATCTGGTCTTTTTAGACAAGAAAACAGTCATATGTTAAGGTTATTTGTTGTGATGGCCCTACACAACCAGAATGCTGCTCAGAACCTACCTCTGAAAATGGAGAACGTGTAAAACAGTTTGTGGTTATTTTGCTTTTATACTGGATTTGAGTATGAACTGAGTTCTACACGGGGAAAAAATGAGCTAGTGTGTCCCAGTATAATTTAATTGAAAACAATTAATTACACCAACCATTCAGATGACAATTACCCCCAAAGGTATAAGTATAGGATCACTCAGTTAAGAACAGATGCAATAAACAAGATTGTAACAAAAAGAATGAATTAAAAGAACGAACAGAAAGAAGTTCTATTATCCATTCCTTGATTGTAGTATCATGGATGGTAGCATAATAAGAAGAGGAGTGAGTTTTATGGTGCACTGATAAATGCTAGAGAGAGAAAGAGGCCAACAAGAAATACTCTCCATATATTAATGTTCTGAAAACATAGTCTGCAAGTTTGGTTGAGAATCCCAAAAGTCAAAGCTTAAACCATCAGCTCGAGGCTAGTGAAATAAATGAAAGCTTAATGCATAATTTTCTAGGCAATTCATTAGTAAAGCATTAAAAATATTTCAAACTCATTTTTCCACTTTATACTAAGCAAACTATCAGCATGAAATGCCATAGGGGAATATTTTCATTTTATTCTTTCCTTCTTCTAATCCTTACTGTAGCGCTTAGAAAATTCTAATTGAAAAAAGCAACAGAGATTTTATCAGGTGAGCTTATACAACTTCATATCTGCAATCAGCTGTTTGATACTCCCCAAGATGACAGTTACTGAAATTGACTAATATTCATCCAAGAGGTAGAAAACTCTTGAAAGTTACTTGTTTCTCCTGCAAAATCTTCTCACAGGTTTACTTATTTTCACTGTATCATAAACAGACATTTGGTTGATTTAATCACCTTGGAAACATAGAAATTGCTTTGACTCAGAGTAACACCATGCAAACATGGCTTTCCACCACACATTGATAAGTCTTGCTTGCCTTGCCTAGCACCACATAAAGGTAATCACCCATCAGAGTCCTTCAAGAGCACCAATCTCTGTATGGCATTCCCAGTTCCTGCTTCCCATTTCTGAGGTACTATTTCCTCTCAGAGCAGTATTCTACATTTCACCATCTTCCACATCTCTTTTCCAAATTTCTAGTGTAGGTAGTGAGAAACTTTGTCGCAAGCTAAGACTTCAGTGGTGATATTAACCTCAAATCTAGACTGAAATAGTGGCTTTCTACCCAAATGCCATAAGACCAAACTCTTTTTAAACAGAATATCTCATACCTCTGACTGCTTCAGGTGCTTCAGCAGTCACTGAAATATATTCAAGTGGTTGAAAAGCACAGAGAAAATAATTCCATAGTTGTTGAAATAGAAGGAACTGTAGCACTTCACTTATCTTTGAGGCAACTCATTTCCCTTGTGAGAGACAAGAACAAAGTCTGGATTTGACTGCTACCTCCCTCTGTGACACATATCTAGAAAACTCTCAGAATCACATCTGGAGGTTTGACAGTATCAGCTGTGCTATATAGGTCAGTATTGCAGTTACGGTCTGAGCACTTCTTTGTTAGGAAGACTCAGCTGGCCATCACAGAATCACAGAACTTCTAGGTTGGAAGATCATCAAGTCCAACCCATGTTCTAACACCTCAACTAGATGATGGCACCAAATGCCACATCCAGTCTTTTTTTAAACACATCGAGGGATGGTGACTCCACCACCTCCCTGGGTAGATGATTCCAGAATTTGACCACGCTTTCTGTGAAAAACTTCCTCCTTAATTCCAGCCTGTATCTCCTTTGGCTTGAGACTGTGTCCTCTTGTTCTGTCTGTTGTTGCCCGGAGAAAGAGACCGACCCCCAGCTCACCACAGGCACCCTTCAGGAAGTTGAAGAGGGTGATAAGGTCACCCCTGAGTCTCCTTTTCTCCAGGCTGAACAACCCCAGCTCCCTCAGTCGTTCTTCATATGGCTTGTGCTCCAAGCCCCTCACCAGCCTCGTTGCTTTCCTCTGGACACGCTCAAGCATCTCAACGTCCCTCCTAAACTGAGGAACCCAGAACTGGATGCAATACTCAAGGTGTGGCCTCACCAGTGCCAAGTACAGGGGAAGAATGACCTCCCTGCTCCTGCTGGCCACACTATTCCTGATACTGGCCAGGATGCCATTGGCCTTCTTGGCCATCTGGGCACACTGCTGGCTCATGTTCAGCCGACTGTCAACCAGCACCCCCAGGTCCCTTTCCTCCTGAGCACTGTCCAGCCACACCGTCCCCAGTCTGTAACATTGCAGGGGGTTATTGTGGCCAAAGTGCAGGACTCGGCACTTGGACTTATTRAACTTCATCCCATTAGATTCTGCCCATCCATCCAACCATTCCAAGTCCCTCTGCAAAGCCCTCCATCCCTCTAACAGATCAACACACCTCCCAGCTTAGTGTCATCTGCAAATTTGCTAATAAAGGACTCTAAACCCTCATCCATGTCATCAATAGAAATATTAAACAGAACTGGCCCCAGCACAGACCCCTGAGGGACATCACTGGTGACTGGCCACCAGCTGGATGCAGCACCATTCACCATCACTCTCTGAGCCCAGCCATGCAGCCAGTTCCTAACGCAGCAAAGAGTGCTCCTGTCCAAGCCATGGGCTGCCAGCTTGTCTAGGAGTGTGCTGTGGGAGACAGTGTCAAAGGCCTTGCTGAAATCCAAATAAACAACATCTACAGGCTTCTCTGCATCAACTAGGCAGGTTACCTGGTCATAAAAGGCAACCAGGTTGGTTAAACATGACCTACCCCTCCTAAACCCATGCTGACTGGGTCTGATACCCTGGCCATCCTGTAAATTCTGTGTGATGGCACTTAATATAAACTGTTCCATTATTTTGCCAGGTACTGAGGTCAGGCTGACAGGTCTATAATTACCAGGATCCTCCTTTGCACCCTTTTTGTGAATGGGTATCGCACTGGCCAGCTTCCAGTCATCCAGAACCTCACCAGTGAGTCACGACTGTTGGTAAATGATGGAGAGTGGCTTTGTAAGCTCATTTGCCACCTCTCTCATTACCCTAGGGTGGATCCCATCTGGTCCCATAGATTTATGAATATCCAAGCATTTCAGTAGTTCTGTGACTGCTTCCTCTTGGATAATGGGGGGACCATTCTGATCCCTGACACCGTCAACCAGCCCAGGCGGGCAGGTGTCTTGAGGGCAAGACATCTTCCCACTAAAAACTGAGGCAAAGTAGGCATTAAGCACTTCTGCCTTCTCCTCATCTGCAGATACTAAGTTCCCTCCCTTGTCCAATAAAGAGCAAAGGCTGGTCTTACCCTTCCTTCTAGCATTTATGTATTTGTAAACACATTTTTTATTATCCTTTATAGAAGTCACCATTCTAAGTTCAAACTGAGCTTTGACCTCCCTAATTTTTTTTCTGCATGCTCTAGCTGCCTTCTTGAATACTTCCTTAGAGACCTGACCCTTCTTCCAACGCTGATACATCCTCTTTTTATTCCTAAGTTCCTCCAAAACCTCCTTGCCCAGCCAGGCTGGATGTTTACCCCGTTGACTGATCTTTTGACACACAGGGATAGTCTGTTCCTGTGCCCTCAAGATCTCTGTTTTGAGGCATGCCCACCCTTCCTGAACTCCTTTGTTTTTAAGGGCTGTTTCCCAAGGGACCCTCTGAATAAGTCTCCTAAACAGGCCAAAGTCTGCCCTCTGGAAGTCTAATGCAAGAGTTTTACTGGTGCTCTTCCTAACTTCACCAAATATTGAGAACTCTATTATTTCATGATCACTCTGCCCCAAGCGACCTCCAACCACCACATCTCCCACCAGCCCATCTCTATTTGCAAACAGCAGATCTAAYRTAGTCCCTYCCCTGGTGGGYTCMYCCACCAGCTGYGACAAAAAGTTGTCCTCCATACATTCTAAGAATTTCCTGGACTGCCTCTTTACTGCTGTATTAAGTTCCCAGCAGATGTCTGATAGGTTGAAGTCACCCACAAGAGCAAGGGCTGATGATCTTGAAACAGAACAAGGGCTGATGATCTTGAAACATTACCTAGCTGCTTATAGAATAAGTCATCTACCTCTTCTTCCTGGTTGGGCGGACGATAACAGACTCCCGGTAGGGTGTCAGCCTTGTTGGCCTTCCCCTTAATTCTTACCCATAGACATTCAACTCCATCTTCCTTAGTTTCAATTTCTACAGCATCAAAAGTCTGCTTAATATAAAGGGCCACCCCTCCACCTCTTCTTCCTTTCCTGTCTCTTCTGAAGAGCTTGTATCCATCCAGGGCAGTACACCACTTTTCACAGTTCCACCAGAATGAATTGCTGTAAGGATCATGGAGAAAAACTGGGGTGCATTAGGGTGGAGCCCATATCCTCAAATCTAAAAGGTTCAATAGCAGCACCAATGGCGCTGTGCTATCAGAGGTGGAGCTTTTCTGTGGGAACACTTGCAGTCCTGGGAGTTAATTCAGGTTATATGTGCATGCCAAAAATTCAGATTAACTATGTAGTAAGTGTCTACACTCAAAATTGATTTGTAAGATGTTTGGTTTAGGGGTTTTCTTACTTATCCCCTAATGGCACATTTTTAATTGCACATGACAATGAATTGATTGGTTGGATAGCACTGAGACCCTTGGAAAGGGCTGCAGCAGAGCCTTTGAAGCTCCCAGACACCTTACAACACAAGCATAGACTGAGCTTGTCACCTTTTGAGGAGCAGAGAACAGTCAAAGTACCCTGAAAAAGCCATTTTTTAACTAGGAAGTAGAGTTACTTCAAAGTGTGACAGTATTGCTGCAGACCCCTGTAGACCCCTGTAGACCCCTGACATGAACTGTCATTAAATAATTTGTCATTTCCATCTAATTAGATTACAGTATATCAAAAAACCCAGCAGCAACAGAAAGCACACGTTGTTATCCACAAAGTACAAGTCAATGGATGCACCTGGCTTACTGCAGTTTGATATCCTTAAGGCATTTCAACAAACCAGGGTGGGGAGGCAGGATGGGGAGAATATTACAGCTGCCAGACCACAAGATGAGGCAGCGCTGATACAAGTGTGTGATAGATCCAAGTGTTTATTTGTACATGACATCATCCAAGCATTCCAAGAGATGTGCTGACATCTTCCAAGATGAGAGCATGCCAGCTGGCCTGGTTTAGGATCTGTGTTATGAGTGGAACCAACAAAAGAGGTTTCATTCTACTCAGAATTCCAGTACCTCCAAATTTGTTCATTTTCCAAATCAGAGCAAATAGATCACTTTAAATGCAATGGAAGGTAAAAAATTTCAGGCATTTGTCTTTAATTATAAATTACCCTGATATGGTGGTGGCATAATTTATAAAAGCCAAATCTGGTTGAGAATCTAAACAACTTATTTAAACAATTTCTGTTACAAGTGAAAGTTCTGAAGTTCAGGAAACAGGGGGTTGGGGGTTTATTTAGTTCTCAAGTGTAGAATTGTTGCCAAAAATAAATATAAGCAACTGACATTGCATTACAGTTTTTTAAACACAAACAGAATTCAGAGCTTTGTCTCAGGAAGGATTCAAGGCATTTCTTTAGAAATTGATCAAATCTGACTTCAGCCATCTGAATGCTGATTGATTTTTCCAACTGAATTAAATACAATGAGAATTAAGTAATACTTTTCTGGCTACAAACTGAGGCTTAACTACATCTTTAGCTAACAACCTTCTGTAAAAACATGTACACATGTTTATTTAAAAGGGAAGTAGTTCATAATCTAGAAAAACCTTTTAAGCAAAATAGGTTCATATCTTATAAAATGTGTCATGGGAAAATGAAAATATAATATTTTGACCATATTTGATCCTAAATAATCCTTCCTTTCTTCTTTTAAGTTTTCCAATTTTAAAGAAATCTTATTTCCTATTTAACATCTATATGACCATGTTGTACCTCTTCATATCTGAGGGTAACAGAGGAATTATATAAACTATGTAATAATCTCTCTCTAGGAAAGTCTTTTGACAAAATGGAATATTCCAGTGTATTCATAAACCTGTCCAGAAACTGCTGTTTTACAGGCTTTACCAGAACTGTAACAGGTGTGAAAAAGCCTCCAAGACAGTAGCAAAGAAATAAGCACCAAAAGCAGTTCAAACATCTTCAGCCTTCCCAATCCATTTCTAACAAATAAAGAAAGAGAAAATATCTCTCTGAAGGGCTGTTGTGAAATGCAAGCTGGCAACATTCCCATTTCTAGAATGAAGGTGGCAACATGAGGAACAAAAGAGGATTTAAAGCTCATTACTTGTTATTATATTGAGACATGTCAAAAGGCCCATTTTGGAATCTGAAAATTGTTATGTAACATTTCAGAAAAAGGATAAAACCAGCTTTTTATTAGCATATAAAGTAATCAATGGTGAAAACACTTCCCTAGGATGATATTCAGAATGAACCAATATGTTGATGACATCTACACACCAGGTTATGAAAATCAAACAGGGTTATGAAATTCCATACAGCGGGTGTAATGTTTTGTAAACAAGTGCTTTCATTAGACAGCATTTCAAACATATGCAGAAAGTTATAGAGTTTGGTTTTGGACTTTTTTGATTTTCTAAGTGTTCAGTACGGTAAACTATTTGAAGTGGTCAGGATGGATTCTGATCTACGTAAAATTCACACTTACATCATTGTCTGTTGTCACTTTCAGCTTTCATTGAGACCATGGAAAAGAGATTTGTATCCCTAGAAACATTCACAACAGTAGAGTAGTTTAAGTTTTCAAGGTAAAATTGTAAGAGACAGCATCATCATGGTCATGTCAGACTTTCATTTATCTGGATGGGCTGAATGGCTCTAGCAGATGCCAACATGCCAAATTTTGTTTCCTGAACTACATCCTTACCATGTGAAATCCTGCCATTAAAATCATCCCTCCACAAAACCTCCACATGAAGTCAGCCAAACAGGAAAGCAACTGAAAATGAGGAATATATACATCTTGCCTGTCCAGCTCTGAGGCACTGGTAGCAGATGTGCCAGCTCAAAAGCTGTTCACAGTAGACTGGTGGGGTTTTGACTCCTTCACCCACTCAGGTTTCTCAGCAGACCCCTCTACTCTTTTTTATTTCAACATCCACTCCATATGCAGATATTTCATATGCAATAAGAAAGTGATTTTTCTGTGTTAAAAAATAAAACCAAACCAGAACCCCAACAAACAGAGTTGAAGTATATATTTTTTAATGAATTTTCTATTGATTTAATTACTGTCGTTATTTGGTTTTTTGTTAATAGTTCCCTAGGTGGGTTAGCACAGATAAGACCAAAGAAAATGCATGCTGGTTTTGTAATTTTTCTGCTTAATGTCTGTTACAGTATAAAACTGGGGCTAGAAGAAAAATCTGCATGATTGATTTTAGGCACAAGATGTTCTTATCCAGAAGTAAAAAGCAAACTCTCTGAGGAAAAAATTCTTTACCTTGTAAAATGTACACCAATATAATGTTACTGAAGTGCCTCAACAAAGTGCATTTCTTCTAGTTAAAGGTATTAGTGAGAATGGCATGTTCCAACAGCATCCAGCTTGGAACAGTCAAAGAAATATTTTTAAATGTGCTTAATATCAGCAGCACCAACTAAAGAACAATGCTCTGGACATTTGAAAAGATGCTGACCTCCAGTGTCTAATGGTGGTCAAACCGACCTCTGCTTTCTGCTCATAATGTACAAAATAACAAGAAACCTTGATGTTTTAAGTCAGGGCAAATACCAGAAACAGCAAGAGGCAGCAGTCAGACCTAAAATGTTTAAAGGTGAAAATATGACACGACAAAGATCTACCTATCCTGGGGTCTTATCATACCTGCATATTTAAATGGTGAGGTATATGTTCCCTATTATTGAGGTCTACATTATTGCAAATTTTCATACTTATATTTCTTGCAAAAGTTTCTTATCAGATAGGTACTCCTCATATCCATAAAATCAGAATTCTGCTACCTCTCAACAGGTTGTAGAACAGACTGATATACATCCTGGTCTTGCAAAGCAACGAGTCCATTTAAAAGTTTAATTGAAACACCAAATGTTTAGCAGTTCCATTGCTGTGAAAATGTTATTTATTACAAAGTGTTTCCATTGATACAATTGGACTTTTTTTTACTCGTCTACTCAGATTCACAGCAGTGTTACTAATTCTGAGAATGAATCAGAGAAAAAGAAATATACCTGCTGCTTATTTGTGTGCTTACAAGAGTCATTAAATTTGCCTGCTTACAGGAGTAATATTCCCTACTTTTCCTGGAAATCAAATGACAGAAAAACTAACTTGGAATGAGTCCAAACCCCAAAATAAGATCCAAACCTACAGCAAACATCTCTAAAATGTGAGGTTATTTATAGCAAGAGTAGTGGTTTTGGTATATCTCTAACCAAAACCTCAGACTGAACTTTGGTTTTGATTCAAAGTGTTAAAACTATAGGTTTCTTCTGATTCTCTCTAAATTTTTTGGCTCATTGCTTGTCTGAGGTACAAATTACTCAAGCAGGAATTCTCTGGCAATTTGTCCATGGAATAGTGATTAAATCCCGTCTGCAAAGACATAATAACATTAGAGCTGATACAATAAAGTTTGCATTCAAAGATGAAGCATTTGCAGTTGGAGGTGGCCCACACTGGGAATTCCTTAGGAGGCCCTTAAAACCACAAGCTACTTTTTCCTTTCCAGGGCCCTTCCTTATAATTCCTTTTTTTTTCGTCTCAAACTGCAGTTTGAAATTTGATCCTGTTTCACGAGATGGGGGCTGGTGTGGAGTAAGAGGAAAAGGAAAAGAGGAAATTTTATGCCAACAGAAGAAACACAACAGTAACACTGCAGAAATATGCTCTATTGTAACTAATAATGTGAAGTTACAAAAACATGTAGGTACAATTAGCGGACAACACTGGGCACAGTTAAAGCTCATCACTCTGCTGTCCTCTGCGTTTACTCATTAGGAAGATTGTTTCAGATTGCCTTTCCTGGTTCTGAGTACTCAATCTCCCTTGAGTTTGCAGCATTCTTTCCTTTAACTGCCTTATTGTCTCTATAAACCACGGGCAAATCTCGCAAAGGCAAAATAATTCAGCGTACTTCTTCTCCCTCTCTGTTTCCCATCCCTCTCCCTTGTCACCTTCACATGCCATTTCTACTTTAATCACGGCTCTGGGATCAGGGCTGACAGAATACCATTCACCTTCTTGACTCTCTGTGCACAACCCAGCCAGGTACCAATATATTGAGATAGAAACCATGACATCTATATTAGAAGCAAGCAAAAGCCTGATTTCTGAACATTGCGAAGGCCCAGAGAAGACCTTAGAGATTTCCTGTGCCACAGTTTCAACGCAGGCAATATTCTTCCTGCATATGCATTGCCTAGCAGTGTAGCCTGATCCTCTCTTCAGCCTCTCGACATTATTGCCATGCTGCTAACATTGAGCTGTGAGGTGAGAGCCAGTAGGAGATTAAATCCTCTTCATTTTTCTTGCTTTATCTTGCCTCTCACTTCCCTGCTCTCTGCCCCTTTCTTTTCCATGACAGAAAACCTGATGATTTCTTTCCCTCACCTCTAACTGGCACATTTACTGTTAAGCAGTAGATTCACTATTAGGAGTTCTTACAGGAAAACCAGAGAGAAATTTTGAAAACCACTTTTCGATTGAAAATCTGAATCAGAAGACAACTGCTGTCAACACTGCCCACCTGCGTTTCTTAAACGTGCTTCTATGAAGAGTTCAAACACTAATCATGCCCCTATACTTTTGATGCTGAACAAAAAACCAAGAATTTTACTGAAGAAGTGAAAACACAGAAATAAAGAAAATTGTTTGAAAGGAAAAGGAAAATTCAAGTCTCTCTGGGATATCTTAATGGAAGGTGTGTCATAGAGCTGGGAACACAGTATGAGCAACCTGTGCCTGTGCTACTTTCATGATAAACCCATGTGGAAGTTGTAGGAGGCTTTTTCCATTATAGCACCTCCACAGTAAAATTACAATTTTCATGGTCAGTGTTAAGATTTCCATGACATGGTGCACATATGCTACAGGTGCAATGTGCCTACCACTGTTTGAAATTTAGGACAAAATCGTGGTAATGGGAGATTGTGTTCATTCCCAACACTGTAAATGCTGCATTTATACAACAGCCCTGCAAGAAGACACGCTGTTGAGATCCTCCAGAGTAAAACTAGTATCTTGCTGAGAGCTAGTGAGCTGTTTTGTGAAAGCTGGTTGCACACCTTGTTGTGATGTGCAACATAGCTAATAAAACTTTTGAACCATGCTGGATGATGTTGTCTGACTGCAGTTGGTTCAGCTTCATTGAAGATGCAATTAAAAATAATTTGGAAAGGCAATACTTTTAATCCAGCAGGCGAATTGAAGACCTAACTAATTTTATACTGGATAATTCACATTTTGTGAATCTTTCACTTAAAAAAAACCCAACAAATCAAAACCACAACCAAACACCAACCAACTAAAAACACCCACAAAAAAGAAAAAATGAACAAACAAAAAAAGCCAACTCTTCCCCTTTCCTCACTACTCCAAACAAAACAAAACATTAAACAAACCCGAACCGAACAAACAAAACAAACAAAAATAAACCAGACTGGGGAGAGAAGCAGACCCCAAAATGCATAATGAAACACTGCTGCAATTGGCTATGTCTGTGGACTTTAGGCCACTCTACACTCAATTATAGACACAAGGCTTCTGATGGACAGTAGGTTAGTTTTGTTTTATTTTTAAGTTTTCTGTGTTTCTTTTAGGAGAAGAATTCAGGTGAGCTTACCCAGAAAAATGGCTGGGAAGGAATCTGGGGCTGCAGGGAAAGAGGTCATGCCCTAGGAAAGGCTGAGTGAGTAGCCATAGAAGCCAGATGTGGTAGAAAGAACATGTTGGTAACCAGAGGAGACTGCAGTGTCACCAAAACTCTGAAGATTACAAAAAGCAATTCAAAACAAGCATGAAACCTACCTTTTAGACCACAATAGGAAGTGGAAAAGCTTTGTATAAACAATGTATAGGCTTTGTATAAAGCACAATATATAGCTTTGTATAAACAATAGGCTTCTTTTACAAAGAAGCCTATTTTGTTTCCCTACATTTTATGTTTCCCTTTCAAAAGCTGAATGACCCACTGGGTTCTTTTAAAAAAGCCTAATGATGATGATGATGATGATGGTGATGATGATGATGATGGTGATGGTGATGATGATGATGATGATGATATTATTAGTAGTAGTAGGAGCAGGAGTAATAATAATAGTAATTATAATAATAATTTTCTCACACTGGGAGATGATCTCAGCCTATTCATATCAAACCTCTGTTCAGTTTAGTTTCTGTACTGTATAGAGGATTGTGATCTAGCCAACTAACACCTCTTGCAAGAATTTTTAAAACCAGGGGCCAGCATTTTCTCTTGCTGGAGCTGTACCTTAACAGTTAAAATTCTAGAGAAAACATAGTCAAGGAGCAGCAAGGGAATTTCATTATTTGGAGAGAGTTGAAGTCCTTCACAGAATAGAGCATAAATCCTGCAAGTATCTTGAGCAATGAGTATCACTTCACACTACACTAGACAAACCAAGAAAGGACCTGTAGTCCCATTTATATTTGCAAAAAAGAGTTCCAGAAAAAAAAGAAGAATAGTAGAAAGACGACTATCTCAGAGCTAGCCTTGGCTCATGTATGTGATGTTTTCAATCTCAAGTTCGACCTGATTTTTCATTTAACTCCCATGGACAGGACTAAGAAGACAGTGTCAACAAATGGGTTTATAGGAAGCTATATGACACATATGAGTGAGATTCTGATAAACAGAGGATGTAATTAGAAGAAAGTATATGTCACTAGCAGATGTAGGTGAAAGGTTAAAGAATGCAATACAGAGGGAAGAGGTCTAAAGCAACTACTGGAATAACTAGAGTTAACCAATATAAGACAGTCATGTGTCTGAGGCCAAAGCTTATGGAAGGCCAAAAGTGTTTTGGCACTCAATGCTCTTTAAATAACTTCAACATATTTCTGAAAAGAAAGGCTATAGAAACTCCACATTACAGGAAAAATACTAACCAGACACAGGTTCGCATGTTATTGCAAACAGCAAAAATCTCTACCATAACCAGCACATAAAAAGAAATGCAAAACTTAGAACATTTTGCAAGCATCAGCAAAGTGAACTAAGATAATGAAAAAACAGCACTAGCTAAAAATTTTGAGGGAAAGATGGATGCTGTAGAAGAAATCCTCATTTGAAATACCATTCTACCTGAAGGTTCTGTGCATTAGTTTTCATATGGACATGAGTATTTAATGAATAGTACAAAAGAATTTTTATTATAAAAGAAGAAAAACTGCATGCATTAAGGAACAGAAAGTGAGAACAAGGAAAACTAACTACATTTTTAGAGGCTGATGTAAGTTACCAAACTTGCAGATAGACACAAGGAACAGAGCATGCAGAGCACACACAGAGAATGCAGTAGTATACAAAGAAAAAAAAAAGCCAGAGTAAAAGAATGATTTTGAATTGAGCACTCCACCATGAGAAAGATCTATTTATCTTTTTTATGAATGAGAACAATTGCAAACTGTAATATTGTCACTGTCAGGATAGGTTAAAACTCAGACACATAGGCAGTGCCATTTCTTCCGTTTTACCTATTCAAAGGCCCTGAAAGAAGATAATAAGCTGCTTCACATCTGTCTTTTTGTTCAAACAGATTACAGGCAATTAAAAAACCAAACGGGRCAGATTGAAGAAAGAGAGATTCAGGAAACAATAACCAGAACAAGTGGCATTCATTCTTAACAGCTGCAGTGTTTATTTTAGAAGAAAACCTGTGCACGTCCAGGTGCAAGACACCTCAGGGTTTAATCAGGCATTCTTATGAAAGTCAGCTATGAGGTGCTCTATGAATATGTGTAATTGTATTATTGCTGTTGACTGAAGAACTGGGCAGTTAATTTTTGCCTGGGGTATGAGGTATTATGGCATAGACTGTGTCTCTCCATGGCAGAAAATCTAGGCACCAGGGGTGTCACTGTCATTCAGAGTTAGTCAGTCACTTTTGGAGACTAAAGCCATTGTTTGACGGGAACCACAAACTGTAATCCCTGGACTGTGAAGGGGAGGCAGGGCACACTCATTCAGTGTACATATGTATCTGAGACAAAAGGACTCATGCCTTGTTACAAAACATTATCAGCCAGCACTAGTAAAAGACTTCTCCCATGGTTAAACTGTTCCATGACTTCGTGCCTTGCAAGCAATTTATGTTGTCCATGCAGACACTTAGAAATTCTTATAGACAATAGATTGGCCTAGGCTGTTTATAGGTTTGTTCCTTTTCTGTAATTAGTATATGATAGTTACAAAGATTTGGTAAATATTTCTGAAACAACTTTGCTGTACCAGAGGTTCAAACAGGTTGGACTTGAAGAATTAGCACTTCAGGCGGCCAGGATTCTTCATCCCCATTCAGAGGTTGCTTTGGCACAGAATCTTTTGGGCAGGAACTATAGGTCAATCTTCAACTGCCAAAAAGACATTAGGAAAATCAGAAATAATTTAAAAATATGTCATTAATTGTCTAACTATGTAGATAAATATTTTAATCCTGTAAAATATAGATAAAACATAAACATTGAGCTTTCTGTGTGTCCAATTTCTGCTAAATAAAATATTTTAATGCTTCATAGTTGTGTCCAGTCACCCACAAAAAAGTAAAACACCATCTCAGGTTTTCATAATAAAATTAGCTGAAAACTAAGCAAAAGATTATTAATCAGTTATGTATAATTTCTGTCTCATTTTTAGATATTCATCCTGCATTCCTAACACAATTACTATATACTGCAGAATAAAACTCCTTTGGCAGCACCTGGTGTCATTGTCTTCTTTGCTTCATTTCAAGTATAATCATCCTGGAGTGGGTTATTTATTAGAACATATAAACTTATAATTTTCAGTATTTTTCTTCTTTTTCTGTCAGTGGACCTAGAAAGACGCATTCACTGAAATTCAAATTTGTTTAAAATATTATTAATATTGATTAGAATTTAACAAAACTATGTTAAATATGTATTCTTGAATCCCTTCTGAAAACACATATCTTCCTCAGAGTGTGGCTTTGGTAAAGCTTTCTAATTAAAGAGAGCAGTTACACTATAACTTCAAGTAAAAAGAGGAACAGAAAATATAGGAGAGCAGAATTTTTTTTTTTACTAATACATACAAATATATATTGTTGCATTAACATAAACAGTACTAGCAATAGTTCTAACAATTTCAATAGGAGCATTTTTTTCCTAGGAGATATGCTGGCTGGAGTTTAAGGAGATACAATAGCTACGCAAAAGTGTTTTATCCAGAGGTCATTGAAGGAAAGTGCATGAATGATTTATGTCGGAAGAAACCTGTGGATATAATCTGCCTTGTTCAAGCATATCCAACTACCCTGATCAAGCAGGACCACCTGGAAAAGCTGGACAATCTCCAAGGATGGGGATTCTCTGGGCAATCTGCACTAGTGCTTGGTCAACCTCACAGTAAAGTACTTCCTGAAGTTCACAAGAAACTTCATATATTTCAGTTTGTGCCCATTTCCTCTGGTCCTGTCTCATTAAAGAGCCCGTTTCTGACCTCTTTGCATTTTTCCTTTAAGAATTTATATACATTCATGATTTTCCTGAAGAGCCTTCTCTTTCCAGCCTGAACTGTTTCCAGTCCTTTCTCAAAGGAGAAATGCTGCATTTTCTTCATGGTTTTAGTGGCTCTTTGCTGGACAATCTTCAGTATGTCCGCATCTCTCTTGGACTGAGGAGCTCAAAACTCAACCAGGACTCCAAGGGTGGCCTCACTGGTGCTGAGGAGAGATGAATGATAGAACCATTACAGTTAGAAAAGACCTTGAAGTCCAGCCATCAACTTGGCACCACCATGTTCACCACTAAACCATAACCCAAAGTGCCACATCCACACACATTTTGAACACTTCCAGGCATGGTGATCCTACCACTTTCCTGGGTGGTCTGTTCCAATGTCTGATCGTTCTTCCAGTAAAAAAAATGTTTGTAATTTCTATTCTAAACCTCCTCTGGCACAACTTTAGGCCACTTCCTCCTGTCCTGTCACTTGTCACTTGGGAGCAGTAACAAAATCCATGCCTTAGCACAATCACCTTTCAAGCAGTTGTAGAGAGAGACAAGGTGTCCCCTGAGCCTCCTTTTCTCCAGTCTGTAGTACCCCAGTTCCCCTGACTGTTCCTTACAATACTTGCGCCCCAGACTCTTCACCAGCTCCTTTGCCCTTCTCTGAACATGCTCCAGCACCCCAAAGTTTTTCTTGTAGTAAGAGGCCCAAAACTGAGCACAGAATTTAAGGTGCGGTTTCAGCCTTGCCTAGGACAAGGGGAGGGGTATACAGCAAAGGATCACCTCTATCGACCTATTGGCAATGCTTCAATCCTCTATTGATCTATTGGCAATACCTCAATGCAGTACACGATCCCATCTGCTCCCTTGGCTGTCTTTTTTGCAAGGACACATTGTTGCCTCATATTCAATTTGGGATCTGCCAGATTCTCTGAGTCCTATTTGCCTAGTTGCTCTCCAGCTGAGCGGCCCTCAGCAAACAGTCAAACATCAGCTTGTTTATCCCCAGGGGCAAGACCCTGCACTTCTCCTTGCTCAGCCTCACCAAGTTCTTGCTGGCCCATTTCTCTGGGCTGTTAAGATCCCTCTGGGTGGCAACAGGATCATCTGGTGTATCAGCCACTCCTTCCTGTTTTGTGCCAGCAGCAAATTTGCTGAGTGAAAATTCTGCCTCATCAGCCAGATTATTAACAACAATGTTTCACAGAACCTGACCCAGTAATGACCTAATATTTTACTGTCATTATTGGCTTCCAGCTAGACTTCGTTTCACTCTCTGGGCCTGGGCATTCAGTCAGTTTTCAACAAACATCACTGACAGTTCATCCAACATTAACAGGGATCTTATGGGTGACAGTGTGAAAGGCCTTACTGAGGCAATATCCTCTGCTCTCATATCATCTATTAAACCAGTCATTTACGGCAGAAGCTTATCAAGTCAGTCAGTCATTACTTCCCTATGATGAAGCCGTGCTTCTGATGATTGTCTCATCCTTTTTTCATCCTTCATTTGCTTAGAAATGGTTTACAGGACTAGGTGCTCCACCACCTTCAGAGAGATCAGGGTGAGGCTGACTGACTTAGAAAAAAAAGAAGATCTTCAATGCTCAGATTATGCATGAAGATTGATTTGTTGGTTTCAAATAGTTTAAATGTATTATGACTCAAGCAATTTTTAGGCCAAAAACTCCATAGGCGTCACAAACACAAAGCACCTAGGGTCGTTCCACTTCTTTGCTGCATTGGAGTTCACTATAGGAGGATTTATAAATGGAACAGCACAAGAAGATTCATTATATTCACTGCACCACAGCTTTGCCTTTCAAAATTCTACCTTACACAAAACTTTTCTGTCTCCTCTCATTCTGTACTTCCAATTCAAGAACATTATATTTAAAAGGAATGAGAAAAAATAAGCCCTATATCTGCAGTGCTTCAAGTCCACTCTAACTAAACTTGGACTTCAAAGTTAAGCACTGTGTCACACATATTGGTATTTGCCCGTCCCTATTTTTTCTCCTCAATGTAAAAATGCTTATTTTTTGTTGAAATAGTGTCATGTGCCAGAGGTGGCTGGGAAGGAGTCAGATAATTAACTAAGCTCCTGCTGAAAATATAGACATTTTCTTCTTTCTTTTCCCCTTAAACAGGTTTTTTCTCTTTTTGTTTTCTCAGAGCCATTATTAACTTCTCCCTAACTGTTATAAATTGTGGGGAGTGGACAACCTCAAAATTAAAGCATAGAAATGCAAAGAAAAGTGAGAAAAGTGCTCTGTAAGGAATTACTTTTAAAAAGTTTTTATGTTCCATAACAGAATATTATAACTATGTAAGTGCAATCCCAATTAAAATCTTCTGTTTTGTTAAAAATAAATCTTGCTTAAGACATCAAGTATTCATTTCCAGACTAAATAGCAAACTTTCAAAATGTAAGGGAATAAGGGCCCTTCAATTAGACTACGTGGCAGCTGCCAATAACATGATTTCTTTTATATTTGTCTTGCAGTTTATATTTGTCTTGCAGTTTTTATAGCTAATTTATTGCTATTTCCTGCATATTCAGGTCTCTGACTCAAATCCCAGTAAGAAAAGAATAGGTAATGGCTGCATACCCTTAATGAAGTAGCTTTCTTAGTACAARATGCTTGCTTGCTCCACACACAGCCACCATATTTGTTTGTTTTCCCTGTCTGACCTTATCTGAGTGTTCCACTGGACTTTCTTGCAGGCTTGAACTTTTTTCCACTCTAGAAGTGACCTTATGACAAGCGTCAAAGCCCATCTGGAAAGACAAATGAGAGGCTCCCATATGTCCCACAGTAGCACTTATGCCAGTTCCCTGTCTGAAGGGTGGAGAAAGCATCTGGTCTTCATTAGGATCACTGCACTGGTTAAGAAATTGCAGGTTTAAAAGTACACAGCTAAAATCTGAAAAAATACCTTTCATAATAACATTAGATCTGCCTCAGGTATGTTTTATCCTGCCTTGAAAACTTTAGCAAGCAGTGACCTGTAATTGGGAAACTAGAGTTATCATTTACTGGGAAGAATTCTTTAAAAAATTATAAATAATTTCTCTGAAATTACAATTATTTCTGATAAAAGCATGGCTACACTCTGGTCTCTATCACCTTCCCTTTTATCTTTTTCAAATATGATTCCATACTATCAAACTGGCCCAACCAGTTATAATGAACAGCTGCAGCTAGTTCTCTGTTTACTGAATTTGGAACTGGACATGTTTCATAGATTATGCTTTCTGGATTGCTGAAAAATTATTTAGTTCATACCTGTCACTAACTTTTCCCTCCCACTCAAGGCATTGGTGTTTGAATATAAGATATTGTTTCAGTCTCTCATACAGAACAGAGACAGTAGAGGAGGCTGGTTCTGTTTGAATTTCTCCAAATATGCTGAGAATTTGGACAAGACTTTGAGTTTTATCTCAATTTTACACCTCAGGGAGGCAAAAAATGCTTAAAATCTTGTTTAACTAACTTCTTGCTGGGTAAGATGTAGGTTTGTACACATATACAAATATTCATTTTTTTATTATTCATATTATCAGCTTCAGACAAGATACCCATTTATTCATGCTAGGAAGATAAACTGTTCGGAAGCAGACCTTAATATGGAAAAGGGAAATACCAACTATTTCACTATATAGCTGCACTAAAAAAAAATTATTAATGAGAAACAATTTTTTTCAGATAAACAAAATTATTCTCTGTGTCACAGTTTGTCTTAGGGCATGATAGATTTCTTTCTGAAGTTAGAATATTTTTTTTTTTTCACTTCACTCTCTTCTTTTTATCTCTGTCATTTAGAATACAATTTTAAACCCATTTTCTTATAATATCATTTATTAATATAAATCTAAGTCCCTAGTAGCAGCTGTCCAAAAACCAGCAATGGTGAAGCTGACCTATAAGGAATTGATACACAATAGCAGCTTTGTTTCTTTAGGCAGATTTGCTCTGTAGTGGAGAGAAACCTAATTTATCCAAGAATATTTTTTTCACCTTCTTTGTTTATAGCCATTGGTTTGTTGTTTTATGGGGTTTTTTTAGGGGGGGGCGTTGTCTTGGTTTGGTTTGTTTGGTTTGTTTATTTGTTTGCTTTTTTTATTTTGTGTTGGGTTTTTTGTTTCCTTTGGTTTGTTTTTTTTTTTGTTGTTGTTCTTGTTGTTAATTGTTTTATTTTGTGGCTTTTTTGGGGGTTTTGGGCAGTTTTTAGGTTTTTGTCTTTTTGTTTTTTTAAGTAGGTTATGGCTTGTGGTAAAACTGGATCTCAATGAGTAGACATTCAGACATTACTGAGATAATGAATTCTGATACATTCAGGCATTTCTTTACCCATCTAGTATATCAGTTTTGGATCAATCTTTTCACCAGGAATTTGTCTTTTCAGAAAGTTCTATTAGAAACTTCAAGGAATACAGTCACAAAGGAGTTAAACCACAGAAAAGCAGCTAGGACTAAAATTGATGTTTTTATTCAAAATTTATTTTAAAATTTTAAAGTTTAATTTAGAGTTTAAAAGAAAACTTCTTAGTCTGCCCTTTGGAAAGTATACTGAACTCCCTCTAAGCAATTTTACTTATATGGTTTCCTTTTTCCAGCATGAGATGCAACTGGTGGGCCATAAATCGGTTTTGAATTTCTTTAACGAAAACATTCCTTCTCCATTTAATGCTTCCCATGCAGGATCATATTCTCTTCTGTGTGACAAGAATGTGTGAATGCTGAACTCAAATGCACAGACTCCTTAACTACTATAATCACAATCTACCTGCTCCCTAAATGTTTTCAGCAGTTTGTTACCAATATTTTGTTACCAAACATATTTTTAAAATGTAACCTCATTGTGCAATGACTGTCCAGCTTTAAAGAAAATAATATTTTGTACATCTCAGTACTATTGTATGACAAACTGTATATATGCATGCCATTAAGAAAAGATTTCCCTCACCTTTTAAAATTAAATTTTCAGCCTCCTTACAGAAATAATAATTTCTTCCTTATGCAGCAATAGAGCTGCAAAGCTTACAGCGTGCTGATCTGCAGCATTTGGGTAGTCTTTACTTTCAGAGTGTACATGAGTCCTGTTTCTTTGAGCAGGTGGTAGAAGAGAGGCAGTGAAAAGGGATCCAGTTGCATATACAAAATATCTTTCATCAAAAGGCCTTTGTTAACCAGTTAGACTTTTTTGGATGCAGTTCAGGCTCAGTGACCCCTTTCCTACTACATATTGAACCTTTCAGCTGAGAAACCTCTCATCCAAGGTTATTAGAGACAGTATGGTGTATAGAGGAAAGTCTCAGTGGGACAGGAGTGTTGTAAAGAGTTCATTACATCACTATTGTTCTGGGCATAGCTATCATATAGCAATTTTTGCTCCTTTCATGGAAAATTTCACTCTGGATTCCTGTATTCCAAGATCCAGTAATAGGCAAGACATTAGCACCTTTTCCCACTGACCTGTAGTTGTGGATGGACCAGCTGTTGTACAACTCCACTTGCTTCCTTCTCAGAAATTTTCTATTCTAGAACCAAATCCTAGGAACAGTTTCCTACTACTCTAGCCTACCAAACCAAAAGCCCAAAATATTTATCTGTTTTATTTCCTGGCAGTACATTTCAGCCCCTCCGTACATATCTCAAACACTCCCCTACATCTTTCCCCCCCTAGAAGAATGACCAAGAACTATACAGCAATCTTTAACAAGTTTGTATTGAAGTAATGGATCAATTCCCCTTTTTTTAATATATTTATGGCTTTGTCTCCCCAGTACATCTCCAAGATCCCCTCTGATTATTCCAGCTGCTTCTAACTCTGATATTCACAGCCATTTAAATTTCTTTTCCTTTAGTGAAAAAGTAATCACATAATTTTGGTTTTCTCCTTATACTGCAAATATTTTAAATGGCCGATGAGTAATATACCTTTTAAAGTAGCAGATATCTTTTACGTCCAAAAATGAGACTAGAGAACAAATATCTGTTTACTACAAATACAAATACATATAAATGCAAAATCTGAGTGGAAGAGAGCCCAAGTTTAGTGCCTGATTCAGGGGAAGGCCTGGTAGCTCAGATACCTGCTTTAAGAGGTCATAGCTGCCCTAGCAGGCTGCAATGAATCCCAGTCCAGACCAGTGCTTCTGCCTGCTCCTTCCCATCCAGTACCGATCTCTCCAGTAGGGAGATTCAAAAGGAGTTTGAGGTACATATAGGCTAAAGGCTGGCTGACAACTACAGTTATGACAGTGTGGTCATGGAAGTTGAAAACAGACTCAAATTCACTGAAAATTGAGCATAATTAATTTTTTTTCACTCACATACTTTAATTACTGTTCTTTATAACTCACACTCCATTCTTATCAGCATTCTTTAATGATCCTAATTTATCATGATTGATCTTCTCCCAAATTCTTTAAAAATGCCATGATGGTGCGGTTTATAGTAAACTTGGACAAAAACACACTAAAGTGTTATCAGAAGAGTTAATTTCAGCTACAGTATATTCTTGATTGAATTCACTATTAAGTGTGTATTTTATGTCATTAAAATAAAAAAAAATGTGGTAAAACCAGGCCAGTAAGAAGGTTGTAAAATACTTTCAGGATTTTTAGAGGAAAGAAAAAAATACCCACAATATTTATGTCTGAATAAATTCTGGACATGGAAATGTACTTCAATGTAACATTTTCAAATAATAAAATTATCTTTTTTATAAAGTGTTATGTTTTTTGTGGTTTTATTGATTTACATAGCGTGGAAGTGAATGCATTGCTTAAACAGACCTTGAAATTTTCAGTCTAAAAATTTATCCTAAAATAGGGTGCCTTGTGCTATATTCTGAACACTAATTGGTGAAATATTGCAGTATGACAGGGAACAGGAACTCATGAACTCATAATACAGTTTTTTTCTCTAGGCTCCGCCCTTAAAACAATTCAAGGTTTTGCCAGTCTGCTATAATTTGTCAGAACTGCTATCATTCAGTTCTACACAGCTTTCTGTTCCCATTATTGCAAAATTATACCAGTTCCTTCTTAAAGGATTAAAGATTCTAACTTGTTTTTCCTTGGGTAGCTATTGGTTTGAAAGATCATAGTAGCTTTGGAGAATCCTTGAAGTATTCTCAGTCCCTTTAACCACTCATTTGAAGCACAGGAACTTCTGCCTTCCTTGCAAGCAATCGAAATTTAATCATCATTCAATTTCTGTTTGCTTCTAATTGAGTGGCATTATTCCCCAGCCTTTTATTTGAATATGCCATATAGGTACAGTATATACAGTATATGTTTATGTATCCCAGCAACTGCAACAACCGAAATATGCTGATACAGGAATTCATCTGCTCCAAAACAGGCATGGGAATGAATCTTAATGTTTATCAAAGATGCAGCTAACCAATGAAAAAAAAAAAAAATTCAGGCTGTATGCAGAACTCTCCCAGTCAGGTAGTCCCAGTTGTCTACCCCTTCTCTTCCTTTTTCCATACAGTGGTAAGTCATTTTTGTCAACATTAAGATATAGATTGATACCTAGGGCAATAAACCCTAGTGCCATTTAAACCTCAAAAATATCAAGTAGTAAATTGCTGTAATATTGTCATCTTAGTGCCCCTTCCTCAAGCTGCAGAATTTTCATACAGAGGATAACAGGGATAATGATTCTCTTCAAAGAGAATGCCTACTTCCAATAGTCCCTGTCCCACCAAGGCAGAATTATATGACAGTAAAAAAATGAAACTCAATTTTGTTTTGCTTGAATCATAATGTCATAACAATTCCTATCAAAATGGAAGCATTTACATAGAAGACTTCAAGCTGTTCACTAGATTTTACTCTTATGCAGACACATGAAGAGCATATACATGAATATGTATATTCAGGCATATGTATTTTTATTTTGTGTGCAGTTACATATTTTTAAAATCTCAATCCACATACAGAGACAGCAATGCATGGATATGGAGCTCTGAAGCTAGGAGTTATGATACTGTTGCTTTGTACCAAAAAGAAGTGAAGAGAGCATCCACCCCTCAGCCCCCACATCTTACACTTCCCGACACACTCCTCCATGATTCCAATACCAACTTAATAACCAGCACTGAGATTAACAGAGCTTGGGCTGATGTTTTGGCAAGTATTCTCATACTCAAGCTGAGTCAAGAAGATTTTCCAGGTAGCTTTCACACAAAATTAAACTATGTAGAGAAGCTGAGCCAGGGCAATATTTTTCTCTAACACGACAAGAGTTAATGTCACAGTTTATCTCCTGTCTCTTCCACAGACTCTGGTTCATGTGTGCCAGCTCAAAATCCTCAGTGTCCTGACAAGTTTCAGCTAAGGAACTCAGGATGAAAACCTCTCTAGAATTTGCCAGCCACAGAGGAAATCAAGTCGTGGCCTGCATTTTGCATAGCTTCTGGCTTGCCTTTGTGATGCTTGAAGCAAGGAAACAGGATCTGCAGACTAGTCACAGTAAGATATATTTAGCCACTGTCTACAGACTTCACATGCTGCCATTTGGCATTGGCTCTTGACACAAGCCAGGTGTGAAGTATAAGAAAAACCACATGCCAAGCTGTTATGCACCTCCAGCAAGACAATAGTCTCATTGCACTGTGGTCTATCTTAAAGACTTTAATGTTAAGTGGTAGAAATAGTTTCTTCACTGTGTGGTTTGGAGCAAGGCAGAGGATAGAATGGAAAGCTGTACAGTGTGAAAGACAATTAAATAGCAAGACATGATAAATCATGCATTTTTATAGTAGTCATTACATCTTATGTGTTACCAGCCTGAAATATGACTTAGAAGTGTCCTGGTTCTGTATGTTTCTTTGATTTGATTTAGGACATGAAGCATAAACTGTGTGATGCCTTTGCTTTGAATATTTCTCAAAATATTAACCTCTGCCTGCTGAAGTGAGCAGAGTGTAGCAAACATTTGCAATCAATCTCCTTTCTCCCACAGACACAATTGCTAGTTGAGCTGAAAGGCTTTAGTTCCTCTTCACTCCTCTTCACCCACAGCACCTCGAGCTTGGAGATGTTCTGTGTTATTCACTGCATTTGAGTGGTGACTCTCACTCTTCCAGAAGTCAAAACCACAGCTGATCTGCCTCTGGCCTGCTAGGCAAATTGAGTTTTGTCTCCTTTTTCTGCCTTGGCTTTCCCAAGTGCAAAATGGCAAGGATGTTACTTCAAGGCTCATAGGTTTAAGTTTATACATCTCACTCTGATAACTGGCCTTAGACATACATCTGAAGCTGCTTTGGACCTTATTGTCTCCCAGCTGCTTTTTGCAGACTCATCCACACAAAACCAACTCTCTCTGTTAGCTGCTTCAGACTGGTGGAAATTATTATTACTTAGTTCAGCCTCTGGGTCTCTGACTTGAATCTACTGTCAGTTCAGTAGACAACCCTCAGACCTCCTATTCTCAACTGTACCCAGTTCAGGCCACCCCAATTCATGGCTCCCAAACCTCTTACCCTATTTACCACTAATTTCTTCAGTTGTGGGCACCTTGTGCACACCCCTGTGACACATGTGATCCTGTGACCCATAATTGGCACTGAGCCACCTCACAAGAACACTCACAGACATGCCCCATTCAAAACAGAAATGATGATCAGTGAGTGGACAGACAGTGCTGAACACACCCTGCACATACATGTCCCCTTGCAGTAAAATACTGGACCTGTAGGAAAAACATGGGAGACAGGGCCACACTATCTAGAGCAAAGTTTCTGCTTTTCCTACAACTACACATCAGGATGTATTTTTCTTCCTGCCACAAAAAAGACTTCCAATCACCTCTTGTATCATGAAGGCTTTACTGCAAGGTGAAAGGGTTCAATTTTCTTGCCAGATAGAGGAAAATTGAAAAATGCACCATTAGTTTTTCTTGTAAATATGGGTAGATTTAGTTGGGTTTTGTCCCTCTGTTTACTTTTATGATCTGGTGGATGAACTGATAATAGTGGGTAATTTTCACATAATGACATGACGTCGTAAACAAGAAGTAGACCAATGAAACCCCAGAAAGTAATGTCATACTGTTCCTAACACATTACAATAAAAAATATATCCCATTGTCCATCAGTTTTTGTGAGGCTGAGCATATTTGGATGAAAGAGAGCACGTAAGTGCAGCATGGGAGTAGGGACTTTTTTTAGCTGCTTTCTGTCTAGGGCATTATATTTGTTTTACTGCACTGATTATAAAATGATTACATCTGGGGAACCTATTTCAGAGCTGTAATTCTGCACTCTTCTACCAGCATCTGTGTGCAGGTGAGAGCACAGATGAAAGGACAAATTCTATCATCTGCCTAGCACGTTATTACCTTACTACACACGTAGGTCCACTAGTTTTAGACTACTCATTGACTATGATTTGACAATGATCAAAAGAAGGAAGTACCACAAAATGCAGAGCAGAAAAAAGTAGCCAGATTTATGATTTTTTACTGACCAAGTTGATTGAGAAGTAGACCAATGAAAAACATTAGGGATTGCCCTACACATGAATGTTGTTACACACGCCTGTAGTTAGACATTTTGCAGTGTCTCTTTTTTTTTTCTTTTTAATGAAAAACTGAGCACAAATGAATAGCCCCTTTGTAGAAAAAAAAAACACCTATTGTTTTTTTGTCTTAATTTGTTTATATTTTAAATACCATTGGCTCAGGAAGTCTGACAAATCCTGTTTCTCAGAAGAGAGAAAAACATTGTTGACTGACAGTTTTTTGGGAGGATAAGTATTGGTGCAAACCATCCCACCCTTTTTGCTAAACATTTTTTTTCAAAGGCAGCTGGGCAACTAGCTGAATGATTCCATATATACTATTCTAACTAAAATTTCCATTGTGCAAATATTTTGCAGTTCCTCTTGTTTATATCTAGTATCTTGTGTATTGTGGGCTAGGATGAGAGTTGTATCAACAACCATGAAGGCCTCATTTTTACTCCAAAGTTAAAAAACTAGAAGGCAAAATGGCAAGTACAATAACTTTTCCCCACAACTACATCTCATGCACTTACAAAACTGCTTTATATAATTGATCAAAATCATGGTTTGCTTCCCAACAAAGTACTGTAAGTGTACTCTAAGTACATGACCACTCTGTGGAAGTAAACCTGGCAAGACTGAAAAGTGGAAAGGGGGACTGAGAGTATCTTAGTATGCACAAAAAAAATACAAAACCAAAAACCTTAAACCAAAACAGAACAAAAAAATCCCTGCTATGGAAAAGAAAACATGTACACTCACAAAGGAAAGCATGAGTAATACAATGGAGCTGCTGTTCAACAACAGTTTGTCCAGCTGAAAATATTACTTCTGTAACATAGCCAAGGTGAATGTCAGCCTAGGTTATCTGCTTTGGAAATGCCAGAGATGTGGGTGAGATCTTCACAGGAAGACTCAGCAGACATGTACTTAGCTGTGAGGTCCAACTTCAAGGTTTTTTTAGACAATTATACTGGCATCTTTTTTTGCTTCTTACCCATCTTCCTGTGTACTTTGCAGACTCCCTGAGGCTCATCTTACCTTCCCATTCACCCCTTCTGAGAAGATATTCTTAGGAGAAGATTCTGGCTAGTACCAAGGGTATTTAAGTGCAAAGGGGTTTTTTCTCTACAATCCATAAAACACAAAACATAAGACATTTTAAACTGGAATAGCCCTTTCATAATCTTCATTGTGTTTTCAGGAATGAATCAGCCTTTTCCTCAACCCTCTGCAGAGTTTATCTCCTTTCTTTGAACTTGCTGGACATAAAAAGCCACAAAGTTACTTACCTTGGAAAAGAAGGAAGTCAAAAGTTTTTTTTCCAGCCAGAAACCTGTATTTAGCCATGCTTTTGCTAGTCTCAATCTGGAGTAGCTCTCTAACAGTACTAACGCACCTGAGTAATAGTGGCATAAGACCTTACTAAGCCATTAGGTTCATATTCTTTTCAAAAAGATGCTGTTACCAAGCACCAACAGTTATAGCACCTCTAATAGTGAGCTATGATCCCACAGTAATGGCCCAACTTTTTCCTGCTCTTCGATAGACTCTTAAACTTTGAGCGATGGGAACCCAGACTTCACATTGTTCCCAGACATTTGGACACACTGTGTGTGTGAAGGATATATTTCCAGACAATGCTGCTTAGCTTCAGGGAAAGAATTTTCTTATTTTCACATTTATTAGCTGAGCAAAATCAATGCTTTACTGCATGGTTATCCACCTGGGATTGCTGTCATATGAAAGAAGGGGATCTTAGTAGACAAAGAATCGGAGCACTAATAGAAAAGTTAATAAAAGCTCATTATAGCTGCAGCCTGGTCAGCAGTCTTGGCATTCAATTATTTCCTAAGAGAGACTGATGTGTAAAGAACATTTCCTGCTCTCATATGCACTCTGTCCCTCTCCTAGTAAAGAAAATGAATCTTTCTTTAATTAATTTAGTGCAGGCCAATAGTGTTCAACATCGGAAATAGTGTATTACCTACATTTTTATAAAGAATTTATAGTTCCACTCAAAAATATCTTTCAAAGGAAACTGCTAGAAAGTGACCTGACTCATAAAGTCTTTCAAAGGTGTGAGGGAGTGTGACAAAGAGACATATTCCGTAACCAATAGGATACCTAGCAATTGTGATGGCTAACTCTTTACCACTAGAAGAGGTTTTTCAAGACCTTCAACAGTATTCATACAAAAAAAGTTATAAGGAGAGCCCACTAAGTCTGAAATTTCATAATCATTGCATTACCATTTATTAATAGTTCCTGTTCTGTGATTTAAAAAAAAAAATTCATGTCATTTTTTCTTCCAAGGTACCTTCTGAGACGACCTGTTGTTCAGCACTCAGACCTCAGTCTCTAGGAAGACTTCCTTCTTCTGTAACTGCTACCCTCTTTGTTTTTCCTACTAAATCGGAAAAAAATAGTGCTAATGGTATTTTTTATTGACTCTTGATGTTTTGTACAGATGGTAATAATCTAATGCCACAGTCCCAGCAGAGAGACAGAGCAGTTAGGTGCTCAGAGTGATAGAAGGAGCCAGTGACATAGCTTGTATTAGAAGATAAGCTCAGCTGACTATGAGATTGACTGTTGCATAAAACCACATTTCTCTTTCACCATTTTCTTGACGTTTGAGTCACAGGTGTGTACACACATGCACAAAA
>JACDOX010000083.1:2732310-2756955 GCA_014549065.1 Cardinalis cardinalis | reverse complement strand
AAAAAATCCTAAAAAAAAAAAAGAGAGAGCAGACAAGCAGACAGACCTCTTCTGGAAGAAGGGAAATTCTCTGTCTTTACTCCTGTTGAAATGGCACTGGTCACCGCTGAGAATCATAACAAAGGTGAGATTTAAAGTAGAACTCAAGCTGCACACAGACCATTGGACCACTGTTTCCCCTTGAGCAATCTCAGTAATATACAATTTTATTAATCTTGTTTGCTTTATAGAGGATATACTTCTTATTTTTCTTTCTGTTTCCCAACACTTTCCTAATAAGAGCCTGTTTTGTCGAACTGTTTTATGGAAATCATTATAAATTGACAGAAGTTTAAATTTTGCTGGCTTTTTCTGAGAAATGGAATGGAAGGGAACGGAAACATCAAAACAAGAAGTCTTCAAGCGCAATTAAATAACAAGGTCTGCTCAAAATCAGTAATTCCTCTAGGACCTAGAGAGAGCCACTTTCAGCTCTGTAAAAGTGCATTGGGGCAAAGAGTACATCACCTCTGACATCTGTGCACCCATATCTGTCAGATAAAATGTTTAAACCTGCCCTACTCATTCTATATAATAAAAAAAATATTGCCCTAATAGAACAGTGTCAGAGGATCAGCTGTTTGGAAAATAAATGCTTCTGCATTCATGAACCAGCAGGAGGTCATTGACCTATTCTAGGCCATGGGCATTGGCTCTTAATTATAAATAATTTTAAAATTTTCTGTGAAATGAATATTTATATTAAAATATTTTGCTAGAAATAAAGGGTTTGTTAAGGAATTTTATGATCAGCACAAACCTACAGCATGTCTTTAACATTCTCTTTTCATATAATGAGACTATAGAGGCAAAACCACGAGTTAGGGACACCAGGACACGAAAGAAATCACTTGTTGTCTCTCCAACAAATACTTTTTGTGACTTCCCAGAATTTATCGTCATATTAGAAACTATTATGTAAGTCACTTTACTAACTCTATTTGTACCGAGAACCACTTTTTGAGGCTAGTGTGCTGTTCTTAACTAAATTGGATTCAAAATTATTTTGTAGGTTTGTGGTGAGAACTGTTTCCTGTTTTTATTTAAGTTCCTCAGAAATAGAACACAGCAAATACTTCTATACACATTTTTATTATTAACAGCCTTAATTTTACAGTAATAACTTGGAAAAGATGAATAGTTAGCTAATACCTGTAATTCAAATATTAATGGTCTATTGGTCAGGATTCTTTCTGGCCCTAAAAATAAAAATTATAATAAGAAAAATTATAATTTTACTAGCACTTAAATTTCTAAATATGAGCCAATGCTCACAGTTTTTTCCATGTGGTCTTTCAGTTTAAAAAAAAGGGAAAACTTAAAAAGCACAGCCTCTGGATACTCCTCAACAAGCATCATCAGAAAATCTGACTCAAAGCTCCAAAACTAGGAAATTTCCATGTCTCCTTACTACAGTATTCTGTGAGAAAGATATATGCATGATAATCTGCCAAGAGACTCTGAAAGAGTGGGTCAACTTACATATGCTTCAGGTACACCCGGAAACCTCTATGCTTGACTTACCCTGAGCTTCTTTAGGAAATGGGTATCTTTAAAAAGAAGCAGATGACTGAAACACTATCAGCCATCTTTTAATTCTGTTCATGTAGAGTGTCTGTTACCCTCTCAAGTACATAAATTGTCCATTTCACATAAACTCTAAGATTAAATCTTTGATGTATTTTTAGGATGATTCTGAGCACAGAAAGGACATCTTGGAGCAAGTCCAGAGAAATACTGTCAAGTTTATTGGAAAGATGGACCACCTCTGAGGAGGTGAGGAAAGGCTGGGGGAATTGGGGTTTTTCACCAGGAAAGGAGAAAACTCCAGGTTGACTTAGTTGCAGCCTTCCAGGACCTGAAGGGAATCTACAAGAGAAACGGAGACACACTAGTTCTGTGAGCCTGTAGTGACAGGACAAGGGGGAGTGGCTCCAAACTGAAAGAGAGTAGGTTTGGACAAAATGCTAGAATAAAATTCTTTACTGTCAGGGTGGTGAAGAACAAGATGCCCAGAGAAACTGTGGGCCCCTGGGAGTGCTCAAGACAGGTTGGATGGGGCTCTGAGCAATCTGTTCTACTGAAAAGTGTCTCTGCGCATGTTCACAGGTTTGGAACTAGATTCTCTTTAAAGTCCCTTCCAAAACAAATCATTCTATTATTCTATTGGTAAAGCTAAAATACCATGTAAAAATTGCATTAAAATTTGCATGAGTCATCTTTAATGCATCCTCTAACTTTCTAGTGTAACCACTACACATTTACTTTAAATCTAATTAGAGAGTTTTAAGAAAAGACAGCTATGATTGTTCATACATCAAGGACTGTCATCTGTTTTAGGCCAATCACTACAGGACATTGAGGATTGTGTCCAGAGAAGGTCAGCAAAGTTGATTAAAGGTCTGGAGTTCCATGAGAGGCAGCTGAGGGACCTGGGGTTTTTAGTTGGAGAACAGGAAGGTTGGGGGGGACCTAATCCTCTCTACAACTTGGGCGTGTGGCAAGGTGAGGATCAGTCTCGTCTCTCAAGTAACAGGAGACAGAATGACCTCAAGTTGCACCAGGAAAAGTTTAGATTGGATATTAAGAAACACTTATTCACTGAAACCAGACAAGCATTGAAAAGGGCAGTCCAGGAAAGTGATTGCTTCATTCTCCCTGGAGGTACTTATAAGAGAGGTAGAAGTGGCACTAATAGTGGACTTGCCATTGTCAGGTTTATGTTTGGACTTGATGACCTCACAAGTCTTTTCCAAACTAAGTGGTCCTATGAACAATGACCGGATTATGTGGACCTTTGTACTCACTCTAGACTTTAGCAGGTTTTGCAGTGAACACAACTGTAGCAATATAACAAAAGATTTTATGCTGCATCAAACTTTTGAGAAAACAGGTCCTACTTGCCTCCCTCAAGCATCAGCATAGGAATACATGTGTACAATTTACAGAAGTCACATTTAAAGAAAATTTTCACTGAGCTTTTATGGCCCTACCAGGTGCTACACTGTCAATCTTTTTTAATTAAAGAGAATACTGCCTGCTTTTCTACTTGTGTGTTCATATGAAGGTGGTCTTTTGATTTTAATCCTACTTGCTCAATAAATTGAAAAGTTTTGAATCACCGTCCATGTGTCCATAGTATAGGTCTTCAAACTACAAATTTTTCTTCAATGCCTTTGAAAAGCATGTTTTAGTATATATTTCCTAGCAATACCATAAATGCCAACCAAAATTTTTGGGAAGCAGGCCTACATCTTCTGCAAATACATAGCAACACTATGTCTTTGTTCTATTTTGTGTGTGAATGGTGGTCTTACCTTTAAATGCTCTGGCTTTTGTCACGCTAGGCTTCAGTCGCTGCTCTTGTCACAATAATTTTGTCAGAGAATTATCCAGGCAGTGCAGAATGGGCAGGAATACTCAGCACAGCAGTGTAATCTTTCACATTATCCTAATACTGTCTGGCTTGGCTGTATTAAAGTACATAGCTCTAAGACAGGCAGCAATGGAAATGTAATTTGCCAAGACTTATTGGAAGGCAGAGAGCCCCTAACGAGATGAGTAATTTAAAAGTCATGATACCAATCCTATTTCTCCCAGTAGAGTCTTTGGCAGCTTACTGGTTTCTCTTTTCCTCTCTGCCCCACACCCACTACTTCCCTGTGTTCAAAGGGTTAACAACAAATCAGGCTGAAGTGGCGTGTATTACCATGTCTTCTGCATGACTGATACTGCAATCGATCTGCAGCGGTTCATTTTCTCTCTGGAATCTCTGCCTACTGAGAACAAATACAAACACATGTGGAACCAATAGGAAGCAGACCAAGGGGTTTAAGAGTGTGTACCAACCTATGTCAGAAAGTTCTCACTTAACAGATGGGGCAATTAATAAAACAGTCAAGTGGTATGACTGCGTCAAGGTGCCTTTAAGTGCTAACAATCCTCTTTTGTCTTACTACTGTAGTGTACAGATGGATTTCAACTGAGAATAAGCAGTGCATTGTGCCCATGTTTGCCATCGTACAGTGTCACAGTATTTATAGGGTGCCAGGTGTCCAGTGCCTATTATTTTAAGTATAAATAGGAAACTGGTTCCCTCCCTTCTAATTCCCCCTGCTCTAAGTATTTCAAGTGATGAAGTGATCACTAATCAGGGTAGAATTAAACTTTACAAGTAAATCAGCCTTTTTATCAATTTATAAAGGACAGATTTGCCATAAAGTAAAGCTAACATAATGCCGCCTCAGTTAACGTGCATTTTTACTGCACTGATCCTACACAAAAAAGTGCTTTATAGGGTAGTTCAAACCCCACAAAATGCCTCATGACATCATATTTTGATTTTCAGAATAAGATAATAATTTTTCCCTCTATGAACGAGTATGAATTGCAAAATTTTCTATTTCCTATTTATGACTTTCAGGGATTTTTTTATGAAAATTATTAATCTTTGTGGCCCCACAAATTGAGTTGTACTCCTCTGCACCTATGTCTCATGTTCGTTCTCCTTTTCTTCTCTTCCTTTTCCCTTTTTCTTTTCCATTATCTGGGTTTTTTCCTGAAAATTGAGTATCATAGCTGGTACAGAACATCTCTCATCCTTGGAGAGGACTTTTTTCAGTTAACCACAAATCATTTTAGTGTCCTTTGAGGTAAAAATGCTGTAAAAATACTTTTATGCTCAAAATAAAGTATAATAAACGTTGGTCTGTATTTTGCATACATTATCAAAAATTCCTTCTCAGTCCAGGACAGAAATAGAGCAGTGAAGGTGAGATTGTTTCCTCAGGATCACTGACTTAAGCCTTGGAATCATCGTATGCTGCCCAGCTGCCAGCTATTGTGCTAGCAATGCACTAGAGGAGGGCATTTAGCGAGACACTTGATGCACAGGCAGCCTGATATATTTTGAATTTTACTTTCTCCTTTTGTTAAACTGCTAAATGGAGGAGTGAAATTTAGCAAAAAGACACCATTGTAAGACATTGGAGTGTTTTAGTTCTACTGTTGTAAGGAGTAAGTCTTTGATTCAATTCCCTTCTCATTACTGCTTTGTCATAACATACTGCATACCTAATAATTTGCTTATCCAGTAATTTGTGCATTATTGGTTTTATTATGGCTATTGCTATAATGCTTTTTATCTCAAGTACACATCAAAATAAAAATGGAAGACAGATTTAAACTTCAGAGCAGACAAGAAAGAGTATCCCTTTATCAGCATCAGAAATGTTCTGTTGATGGTAAAAAGGGAGGAAAATATGTTTGTTTGGATCTTTTTTTCTCCTTTATTTTGTATGTAGCAATGGCATTGCCTCAAACTATTTTTCACTCTGGTGAGTAAGGTTTGCAGGATCAATTCCTGGCTATTATAAATGTAATTAGTTTGTCAATTCACCAAAAATTGATGGAGTCACCCCCACCCATTTGTGAAATCATTAAATTAGATGCCACTCACAGAGAAATCTCTTACTATGACTGATGATGACTACATGCAATTTCCCCAATTATATTTGTTCCAATTTAAAATAGAATTTGCTGCTGGCTTTTCTTTCACTATTCTGTGTTCACTCAGCTTATACACCAGCTAACCAGTTCACCATGAGGAGAATATTTTTACTCAAGACAAGACTTTTAATTAAGGCTGGAGAGCATTGTAGGAAACCTGTGTTGGTTGAAAATTAAAGAAAATTGCTGTAAAATCAAAGTATTTTTATGACAAACTAATCGCAAACATTCATAAGCTTGAATCTGAACAAAAAAGAAGCTTCAGCCAGCCCTAACCAAAATTAGTCCTACAGCTCCACTAGTGCCAGTTAGTCTTTTAGATAGCAGGCTTTACAGGTATCTCCCAATCTATTGTAAATTATCTGTGTGGACTGAGAGAGTAGCGTGTTGCCATGTCTGCCCACACCTTCACATTGGGTTGCAGAGCATGTAGACAAATAGAGGTAGATTTACAACCATGTCTACAACATGACATCCTTGATCAAACATCCACTAGCCACTTACAGTATAATGGAGTGACAATGCTAAGAGAAGGAAGAACATGTTAAATTTCCACAATAAAAATTACACCATCCTTTCCTCTTGTGGAATCTTTATTATCTTTTTCATGACTAAGGTCTGGCACTAAAGAAGCTGTAGGGCTCGTTTGGTTAAAGCTAGTTGGTTTCTTTGTTTTATGTTGTGCATGCATTGTTTGTAGATTAAGACACATTTGAAGGAGAAGTAGCCTCCTGGAGTTAGACCAGATTCTCCTTATCTCCTCCAACACACCTTGGACACCTAGTGCACCTGTCTATAATTAAGGAAATAAATGTCTCTACAGTGATCCATGGACATGTAGATGACTCATCTGTGCAGAAAAGAAAGGAACTCTAGCCACAGCACATCAGACAATTCTTTTCAAGTTTTACAGTGTGATGGGAATATACTAATGTCCAGTGGGGTGATGTGTTCCACTGACTTCCATAAAGTCGTAACTGTTGTCTCACCGCAGAATTATCCGCTCCACATTTCAACTTACCTTGTAATTTTTGCAGCATAATAGTTCTTCTACAGCTGGCAGATCCTGAGTAGGTGGAAAGCATGTGACTCCAGAGAAGCATTCAATTTTGTTATGGTTTAACCAAACCAGTAAATAAGCGCCACGCAGCTGCTCATTGAGGCCTGCAAAGTGAGATGGGAAAGAGAATTGAAAGAGTAAAACCAAAAGAATCCATGAGTTGAGACAAAAATATATTAATAGGTACAGCAGAAGCCACACTTACAAGCAAAGCAAAACAAGGAATTAATTCACTGATTCCCATGGGCAGGTAGGTTTTCAGCCATCCTGAGGAAATCAGGGTTCCATCACATGCAACAGTGTCTTGGGAAGAAAAATCCGACAACTCCAAATGTCCCCCTTCTACCTTCTTCCTCCAGCTCAATATGGTAAGCATGTCACTCTCTGGTAGACTATATCCCTTTGGTCAGTTGGGGTCAGCTCTCCTGGCTTGCTGCACCCCAGGACACTCAATGGTGGGGCGGTGCGAGGAGCAGAAAAGGCCTTGATGATGCATCAGCGCTTCTTAGTAGTAACAAGGACATCCACCCTTATCAACACTGATTTCTGTCAGAAATCCAAAACACAGCCACACACCAGTTATTACAGAGAAAGTTTACTCTATTGGCTAAGACCAGTACAAATATTCGCCAGCAGAAGTTTTGCTTTTCATTGGGTCTAGCACTGTAAGGCAACACAAATGTCCTTGTTTATGACCAGTGAACAGAAACTCAACTTTCTCATTGTTATTCAAACTTGCTGCCAAAATTCATTAGGCTCCTTGCTTGAACCACCATTGATATTAAGCAATTGCTGCTGCAAATGTGCCAGATGGTATCACACACCAACTCAAAGCTGACATCTTTTAGTTCAAAGCCTTTCACAATAGTAAAAAATCTTTCACAGTTGAACAAATTGCAAATAATTTGCAAACCCCCTTTTTAAAGAACTAACTTCAATTTATTTTGGTTGTTTCAGAAATGCTATTGAGTCTCACTGACAAGATGGTACATTTCTCGACATGCCTACTGGAAAGAATAGGGAAAAAAAACCAAATTCCACTTCCCAGTTATGACTGTCCTTCAAATACAATCTGATTCAACAATCCTCTCCTAACAGGCTTTGACTTCTTTAGTGCTAGATGGATGGCTAAACTAGTTATCTGGTTGCCTGTATAGATGTATAAAACTCACAAATTTCTCCACACTACTTTTCAGGAGAGAAGCATCACAGAAGGCCAGAAGGCTTAAGATTACAGGATTGCAATCTAATGAAGAGCTGTCTCACTTTCCCTCAGTGTAGGAGCTTCCAGGTTGCAGCACAGCTCTAAGAGTTTTGGAGGGTGACTGAGCAGTAGATGCTGCCCAGGCAGCTGGGAAACATGCTTGCTCAGCACATACACTGTAGCTTTTGCCAGCTGGACTTGCATACAGTGCCCCACAGAGATTAAAGCTAGCCTTCTGTACAATGCCAGAGTTGCACTAGTACAACAAAAAAACTGGTCTGCTTCATGGTTTGAGCTGTGATACACCCAAAAAGTAGAAGGACATCTGCTCTGGACACTGATCATGGAAACAGACCAAGTTAACATAGAAACTACTGCCAATACAGTGTAATAGAAATGAATCCCTGTGGGATGGACACATACAGATGGGTGGTTTCAGCTCCATGCATTCTACAGTGTGGCTGAAGCACAGCCTATGAGAGAAGAAAGTGTGTATAATATGCCAGTTATATTAAAACCTCAGTTATACGTTAAGAAATCACACCCTCTACCCATTCCTCCCCCCACTTACCCTTGCAACTCAATTAATCTAACAGCAAATACTTTAATAAAAGGCTCCTTTGGGTTTGTATCATGCCATTGTTTTGGGAAAACAAGTTTATAGCTTTCGTAATGTCCATCTTCCCCTTCCCCAAACACTCTGTTTCCTGCCAATCATACAGGAACACAAAGTGCCAGGCACACTGACAGGATGTTTGTTTGCTGCTGACGTTAGCTGAGTTGCAAGTCTCAGCACTTATACTGAAAATACAAGCACAAGAAAATTCTCAAACAATTATTTTAGCATTAATAGGGTTGTTTATACTCTAAATGAGCAATAGATTACTCCCAAGTGAGGAAAACTTGCTGGTGAACCCATAATCTTCAACAGTTTTCACATTCTAATAGTGCTGCAAAACAGACACCAGACAACATAAACTTTTAAACTTTTAAACACAACTAGACCTTTTAGGTATTGTCAGTAAAGTAACAAATAATACCAGCATTCCGCAGGCTGAGAGATCTAAATACTGTTTCTTTTTTTTTTCCTCCAAATTAATTTTAAATAATCACTATTTAGCATTCCATAGGCAGCTTCTACTCTGATAATAAAATATAATTACCTCAGGACAACAAATGTTGCTGTAACAGTGTGAGATATAGTGCCAAGACAATCAGAAGACATTTCTAGGTATCAGACTAGCTCATTATGTATTTTCTATGTGCTGCTCCATTCTCTATTGCTAACCTGTTTGTGGATCTTCCAGATAAAACACAACTGTGTCATGCTTGTATCACTATAACAGAAGAGGCTGGGTCACTTTACACAAAACAGTGAAAATTTTGCCTGTTTGGACACAAGAAAGCAAAGATTCCAAGATCAATTTGATTCCTACAACTGGTTAAACAGTAATAAGTGTAGTATTATTACTCTGTATTAACTAAAAAGCCACACAGCAATTCTGATTAATTCAGAACACAAATGTTCCCACTTGTCACAGGTTAGAGGATTATTCTATTCACAGACTTCTGTCTCTCTCTGCCAATCCATTCTTAAGAGTTGGAAAGGTTCTGTTTATTTTTTCTTTCAATATTGTATGCCTTCATACATATCTCAAGTGTAGCGCCCTATTTTTTTTTCTCAAAAAAGAGAAAAAACTTACCACTAAGTTAATGTTTTAAAACGGACTTTAAAAATCTGCAGGTTTCTGAAGACATATTCCAGAATATATCAAGATTCAATTCAAAGTAAGAATGTGATGCACTAATTAGCAGATACATATTTGTGAGATGAATACAGTGAAATCAGTGCACAACTCTGAATGATGGAGTGTGTCTATTTCCAAATTAAAAAATGCTTACCTTCTAGGTTATACATAGTTCTGAGGTTTCCAGCTTGCACATTTTCTTAAAGCAATCAGCAGCATTATCCCATGACATCTTTCAATGCCTGGACTTGTGGGTAACAAAAAAAAAAGCAGCGCTAGAGAAGCCTTCAGAGTGCGGCTTTCCTGAGTTGTTGATTTGCGCATATCCAGAAGGCCAGTAACTGAGCCTGAAGACATCTATTAATATCATACTTACCCAGGAACAGAAAGAATAGTCAGCCTCAATAGACAGTGTTGATCAGGTTTTTTCTGCTATGGACTTTTTGTCAAACTGTCTTTGCAGAGATATAATTCTAACTGAGATAATATTCTATGTAAACAGAAACGTATTTGTGTCATAGTTCATTTTTCCTACCTCTTCAGCAGTCTCTCCTCTGTCTTAATGGCCTGAGACCAGTGCCTGTTGATTATCTACTGGCTCCCCTTTTTACATGTCCAGTACAAAAGCCTGATCCTTCAACCTGACAGCCTCAGTGGACTGAGGCCAAAGTGACCTCTCAAGTCCGCTTGATTTGCAGCATCTCCAAAGAACTGCAAATCACATGTGTGAAAATCATCTATGTCTTCAATGAATCTTACAGAAATTAAGTCTTGTGTTTAAGGACCTTACAAGGACTCAGAACAGGAGAAGTAGGTTTCTTTTGCTGCCAGCAGTTTCTTGCTGTGCCATAGGGTATATTTGATTTCCTGTCTGTACCTGGGCTGAGTGGAGGATAGATGTCATTACACATGCCATGATCCTATGTTTACATTTGTCAGGACTGGTGTGTGGTAAAAGTACTCCCTAGCTCTACTGGGCCCACATCCTTTGGCAAAAATTCAGACTGAATACTACCATCCTGGTTCTTGGTCTTCCCCTAAAGAGAGCACTGGAGCAATATCATAGTGGATCTGAGACTAGATATGACCTTTGTCATAACTATTCTTGTGTAGACTCACAGAAAAAAATATTTGTTTCCTTCTTCATTTTGACTCAGATTTTAAGGTTTGTTTCAGGTTCTGAGCTGCAAGGTTTTGTAAATGGAGGATACATGTTCTCATAATTTGCACTTACTGTATCTTCTAAGTAGGCAGAGGCTTTCATTTCCCAAAATACTGAAGATGACATGCATTTTCTGTGCAGCTGTGAAAAGCTTTGCTTGAGATCAGAGCATGCTCTAGGATGACCATTTCATTTCCCTGTGGAAAACCAGCCTTCCATATCAGTTGTTCTTCCACAGAAAAAAACATAGACTACAAAAGCAGAGAGAGAACATGCAAAGATAATATAATGATATGAAGAAACAAATCCAGCCCCCTTGAAGTAACAAGAGTTTGGTTTGGATTTTGTTTTTTTGTTTTGTTTTTTTACCATGCTGTACTTTAGCATTTTGGTACTGTGGTGGATGAATATCTAACTAAAACAGACACATCAGCTAGATTAGACGGCCAACAGCCAACATTCTTTTTTTTTTCCCTTCTTTCCCATAGCTGGAAGTATCTGTGAATACAGTGAAAAAGGTTTCAGGAATTTTCTTGTTCAGGACCATAAAGGTCACTGACATTATTGTCCTACCCAAGCATTTTAAAGTGGGAACCCCAAGGAACAGCATGGGAGAGGTGCTTCTTTACGGCTTCAGGGAAAAATTATTTTCAGAAAAGTATGCACCAGAAATCATAGCCCAGTCTTTAGTTACATTTGAAAGGAAAGTACAAAATTTAAATGGTATGACTGAAGTCTCATTTAAAAAATATGGTCATACAGATATTGAAAATATTTTAGTTTTAGAAATTAAGCTGTAGTAATTCTATTTAACAGACCCTACAAACAGCAAAAGAATAATAGGCTTTTTACAACAGGAAGCAGACATCACAAAAAAATGGAAAGGAAAAAAAGGAAAAACTAATGAAACCAGGGGTTAAGTGAATTTAGTTTTGTTCCTTACATAAGTTTCGGTGTTGTAAAATATGGCACATTTAGTACTGTGCATTCACTCAGAAAGCCAAACAGAAACTTGTCATCATGGTTTGGAGAGCACAAGGGCTCTCCTTTCTCATGTTTCAACTAAACAATCTCCACTTGGGCTGAGGAACATATCATATATCATAAATCACTCTCTGATAGATATTTGGCAGCTAGTCAGAACCCCAGGCTATGCAACATACAGTATGGAACATTTTTAAGGTGGAATCTAGATTTTGTAACTTAAAGACCTAATAACATCTCAAAATGTTTTATTACTTTCTGGTATTAAAAAAAAAAAAAAAAAAAAAAAAAACAAAAAAACTTAAGAAAGAAGAATTCTCCATATGGTTTTAGGTTCTGAATAATGCATGCACATACATGTACATACCTAACTACATACATAGGTACATACGTACAAAGAGTCATGGAGCTTTAAACCTGAAGGGTTTGTTCAAATGAATAAAATTGGAAAAAAAAAATAAGGAGCATGATTATAGCTAACCCTCACAGCTATGAAATTGCAAAGAAGTACTGGAATCTATTTTTCATCTGTTAAAGGTCTTAACTATTTCATTGCCTTGAAATGCAAGAAGTTTTAAGATACCCAAGCACATGTACTCCAGATTCTGGTCATTTTGATAAGAAGATTTCATGCAAAGGTTTTTATTTTCTTATTTATTAAATGCCATGCATGCATGAGGTGGAAAGAGTACTGATGACAAAAATGGTGTTGAGTACATAACTGATGGTAATTAACCCCTTCATCAAAGTGCATCACTGATCAGTTCAGGAAGGCATGCTTTATCACAATTTCAGGGCTGTGGCAGCTTCTAGAAGTATGTGTTGATTGACAAGATTATGGAGGAACTGTTTCCCTGGGTTTATGCAGTGTTTCACAGGACATTTATGGGTTAACTTCACGTTTTTGGAATGTGTCATGGTGTACTCAGTACTTAGACTGAGCAGTTCTTAGAAGAGTGAAATGGAAATAGGAGAAATTGCAGAGCATGTGGTATAGGGGTTGGACTGGAAGAAACAGAGACACATGAGAAGAAAAGAAAGCTAGTGCAAAAAGTCCAGAGCAAGTTAAAGTAAAATTAGGTATTTACTGATTTTTTTGGAGAACAAAGTAATAATTTCCAATATGTTTTATAATTTAGGCTCTAATCTTATTAACATGCAGGACAGCAAAAAAGATTGCACTTAAAAATAATTTTGTTTACACTTGATTATGGCACTTTTGTTAAATTTATGCAATGTTTTTCAATGTTTCATTTTATATAAAATGAGAATATGAAAAATTGCAACTCAGTCGTTTCTTTGCCTATGACGGTTACAAACTTAGATTCTGTGCTGAAAACCCACAAAAATCAATTTATGCATAAATTGATTAAATCACTGCCTGATTATCTAACTTACATCAAGGAAAAGGAATCCAGGGCCATGCGATCATCAAGCACTGAAATATAGCTATTTTGCGTACTAACTTCTCTTTCTAAAGTTTTCTAAAGCTAGGCATATAAAATTTAGTGCAATGAATGTTGCACTTTTCCAAAATGGTCAGTACAATTAAATGGAACACAGGTGATTATCCTTGTTATTTACATGTTTGATAGTTTCACTCTTCATCCGATTATCTAGCTGATACAGCACATTAGTGAAAATACACTTTTCTGCCCTATAAAAAGACAGTTCACTGTGTAGGTAGCAGGCTATTAAGACATCAAGAAATGAGAAGTATTTATGAATTTCTGTCCTTGCTGCTCCTTCAATTCACAGTCTAAATGATTAACATCCTGTTTATATATATGCATATGCCTACTCAGACATCCTACAATAACATGTTACAAAGGTCATACAGTGCTTTCTATTCTAGCCCTCTTTTCCTGTAGCTCTGAATTTCAATTTATCGCTTTTCAGTCTTGAAAAAGACTGCAGAATTTTGCATTCTTGGTTTATACCTGGGGGAGACTATTTATTTATTTATTACTTTGCAGGTCAAGCAGGTCATGCTTAGCCCCTGCAGATCTCAGGATTTCCTACCCAGCATTTCTTGTTGTATAAATACATATGTCCATCTTTATAAACTATGTTGTACTCTCTGAGAACTTTGATAAGGGTAAAAAAAAATACAGACCACAGATGTGTCTATGCTTTACAAACAAGCTTCTGAAATTGATTTTAAGAGTTTGTGAATATATATATTTTAATAAAATAGTAATTAAATATTAATTATTAATTAAGCCATAGCTGCAATAAAATTAAAAAAGGATAATCCAGTAGACAGGGGTATTGCAAGCAGTATTAAATCCTGATAATCTGGCCCAAATCATCATGAAAATAAACATAATTAATCCTGTAGTTTACAGAACAATTTGAATATATGACAAAAAGCATTGCTAACTTTTCAATAAGTAAGGAGATAATGTTCTTCTAAATGCTCATCTATATGTTTGCTTTCATAGAATCATAGAGTTGTTAAGGTTGCAAAACACCTTTAATATAAATGATTCCAACTCTTAACTGAGCACTGCCATATTCGGAGCTAACCCTTGTCCCCAAGTAACATATCTACTTTATTTTTTTTTAACACTTCAAGTGATTCCATTACTTCCCTGACAGCTTGTTCCAGTGTCTGAACACCCTTTCAAAAAAGACATTAAGCTAGAATTTGCTATTGTCAGAACTTAATTTTGATTTTTAGATCTATTTTGGCTATATTAAGTGTTTACAGGAAGAATAAAAGTATTACCATGGAAAAACCTTGCCACTTCCATAGTAAGGCAGCACTAACCGGGTATTTTAAAGATCACACTTTGATCTTTGTTCTTTTCACCTTTGTCTTAGATCTCCGGTGACTTCTTACACCTGAGGATATTTTATGTTCGTGTTGAAATCTTCAAAAGACTTTTTTAAGTCTGCCTATAAAGCTAATGTTATCAGTCTGCTGCCAACGGAAATCACTAACATGGATAACTAATCTATAAGGTATCTTTGAAAGTGTTAAGCTTGTTCTGCTGAATAAATTATTAACTTGTAATTAAACTTTTAGTTTCAGCCTTCATTTCTGAAGTCTGAAACAGAAAAAAGCAAAACCTTTTCTTCCTAAGTTATTTTTGAACAGCGTCCACTCATGCTAGCCTTTTAGGGCTGTTACTATTCATAGGGAAATAAAATTTAGTAGACTTGTTACAATGAATTCTAAAATTTGATTCATCCATCGTTTTAATTCCACTCCACTTCTTTTCTATCCAATGACTGTTTAGGAAGAGCTGAAAATATATAAGCAGGGGAGAAGGGAAATGGATCCTCATTATTAGAGTCTGTCAGTATTAGTCTTCTTTGCCTTTGAAAGAACAGCCTTGAAGACTAAAAAAATCTTGATATTTTGGGAGTCAGAGAACATCATTCAGCATCAACTATAAAATAGGCTATATAAAGGGAAAAAACTGTCATGCTAATGAATTTTCAAAGCTGTTATTTTCTATAATTTAGTCATCATATTTATTAAACAAAACCAGAAACAACGCTGTCACCAGTGAAGTTAAATAAGGGGTCCCAGAAAATTTTTAGGTTTTACAGAACAAAACTTTTGATTTTGTGTCTGGCAGCACAATTTAAACAAGGCATCTTGGAGAAACCAATCTCCTTTTCCAAGAAAACTGGCTTGTGTATTTTCGCTTTTTGATGTTAATAAATTGGCCGTGGGTGTGCCCAAACCCTAAAGTGTTTAAACAAGATGTCAGCTACACGAGTAAAGTTTTACTGTTTCCTGAATGATCTTTACTCTCTTCACAGAATGGATCCCAGCCAGCTACCTTCCAAGCTGTGAGAATACTTCCCATAAACTGCTACTTCCATGTGAAGAAAAACAACAGCAGAATCCTTTATACTCACAGGACAGATAAGAACATGAGACAAAAAAGAGAAAATGAGAGAGTAGCCTCTACAATGAGAGAGCTAAAACTCGCCTCACCTCATTGTAGAGGTGCAATTTATTAAACATTTTCTAATCATAAAAGTTCCAGCAAGTCCCCTGGAGAGAAGAACAGGTGAAAGGTAGCCTGGCTTCTCATGGGGCTTCAGGTATAAGCAAGCATTTCTGGTAAGGTGATCAGCGAACATATGAAGCTACAGTACACAGTGCTTCAGGGAATGGCAACGAGTTTGGCACAGGGTAAGGAGAACCTGAGTGCTACTAGGAAGCCCTCCCTAGAATTTCTGCAACATTACTCACAACAGCTGAATATGCCATTTTATATTCACCTAAAAGGCGACTTAGCAAACTGGTCTGACTTTGCACAGCATTTTCTTTAAATGCAGCTGCAGAGTGGGCTTTTCTGATAAATGAAAACAAAAAACCCCAAAAAAACAAAAAAAAACCCACCCCACCACACCCTCCCCGAAAAATTAAAAAAAAACAAAAACCAAAACCCCTTTGAAATTAGTTTAATTATGTAATGCTAAAACAGCACTAAAAAATTTATTTTTGGACGTTTTAGCCTCACACTGACTGAGTAAATTAGTTTTCCCTACTTGTGTTATTTAACCTGATGTCTTAGAGAAATGAACTCCCACCATTACTTACCGTACAAAATCTACAGTGTTTTATTCATTTAAAAGGAAGAAACATCTTGGCTGGATTCCTTGGGGAAAGATAGCCTGTCATATTTGAAAAGACTTATTTGTGAAAATGCACTCAAGAGGATTTTTTTTTTGCGCAGCCCTCCTTGTTTCTGCTTTGAGCACCATTATCAGAAACTGAGTTTCAGGATTCATTTGAAATCATAATCATGAGAAGTGAAGAAGGACTTTTCTCTGCAGTCATTGGCTCTTCCACTTAGTTATTCAAAATTTCCTTGCAATTATGATTGCATATTTTAAAGTAACACATCTGGGTCTGCCTCTCCCTCCATTTGTTTCCCTGCTCCCAAGATAATTACATTTTGACAAAAATTTATTGAGACATCTGTTTTTTGCTTCAGATCTCCAGGTCATTCTGCAGCCATAACAGTGGTGCAGCATGGCTCAGCCATTTTCACCAAGGCGGGGGCTGCAAAAACTAAACTGATGGCCAGACTGGGGAGAAACCTCAGTATAAATTTGCCAGCTGGTTTAAGGTGGAAAGAAAGAGAATGCTTGTGAGTGGAAGGGGAGATGAAAAGGAGCATCTTTCTGATAATACTATCCTTCCAGCACTTGTAGTTCACTTCTAATTAAGTTAACTTGTACAAAATCAGCAATGCCAGCAAGCAATCACTTTGTCAGGAATATGCTGAATTAGTACAGCAAGGCACAGGGACAACTGGCAAAAAGTAAAAGGAAATTTTAATAACACAGCAGACAGAATGTCAACTAGAACATTTTGTGAAAGAGCAGGCTGGAATAAATCAATTCATTGAAAGGAGGGGGTCTTGTCTTTAAATAYATGTGTTTAAAACCACTGCCTTTCTGGCTGGCTCTAATTAGGATCCATGACACTGTGGTCCCGATAGATTACATTTCAGTATACAATCTTATCTTAGCTACCTTAGAATTTAACATGTGCGCAAGCAAAATGGTATGATTTAAAGACTGCATGATCAGATGACATTCAGGAGAAGCAGAACCTAGAATGCTTTATATTTGCTACCACCACAACTTAGTCCTAACATAAATTGCCAATCCCTTTAGTAGCAGTAATACTTCCTAATTTTCTCTATTAACTTTTAGGATATGTTACAAACACTGTGTGCATGATCAGCTGTATTTCCCATTTCATGAACTACCAAAATAAAGTCCAAAATATTCAATGAATGTAGATATTAGCCAGAATTTATGTTTAGGGTAGGGAGAACTTGGAGTTCTCTTAATAAAGTTTTTTTATTAAGAGCCTAAAGTTTATTTTATTAAATGTCTCCCAAATCCCAAACAAATCACAGTTTATCATTATTGAGCCTTCTCTTAGCTAAATCCCACATAGTGAAAAATTTCCTGTCCCTCCATAGGATTCCTCTCACAAACCCCAACACAGCCTTTCTAAAGTTAACAGAAAAAAGTTACTTTCCAGTTTTTCTTTAACCAAAAAATTTTCCATTTGGTACTGTGACATCAGTGATTTGTTGCCTTACTGCATTTTGTAAGCCTGGAGATGTTTCCCTGTAGAAACAAAAGTTTGTCTTTCAGCTATAGTAAATTACCTGCTTCTCTTGAAGAAGTGCTATTCTCTTGATACTTCAGGGCAAACCATGTAACTTACGCTCTAGCCGCTCCCTTATTGCAGTGGAAGAAAGGCATAGTGATCATGGGCGAGAAAAAGAGGTATTTTATGAAGTATTTTCATGTGAAATTAAACTAGTTAGTAGTAATCCCCTGAAGAGAAAGTATCACAAAGAAACAGGGGATCCTCATTGCCTGTAACCTCCATGNAAAAAGATATGAAGGACCTGGATATGCGCATCCCTGTCCAAGCCCTGCCGCAACCAGGTGGGCACAGCAATAACTGTGGCTCCTCAACCTGATGAGCGTCGTGTCGTGTAGGGAAGTGTGTCTCTGTGGGTGGAAAAAAAAAAAAAAAAAAAAAAAAAAAAAAAGGAGAGCAAGAAGTGCTCAGTTTTGTTTGAAGTTTTATGATATTTGAGGTTTCATGATGACACAGCACTTTCTTGGGTTAGGCCATTAGGTTTAGAAGGAAATAACTTACAAATGGCACTAGGCGATTGAAATTGCAAAGTTTAACTGCCTTTTACATAGACTTTTTCCCTTGCACCTCAAACTGGGTATTTTTGCTTGTTAGACAATTTTCTAATCAGTAATCTTGGTAAGAAATTTCTTGTTTTTTCTTAGTTTCTTTTTTGACATCTCTGTTTTAATGTTGCATCTGAGCAAAGTCAGCCTGACTTTGGGAAGTAGTGTGTTTTGGAGAATGGAGTAGGGAAGTACTTATTGTCTTAATTCATCCCTATATCTCTGGGAAGATAAATGTTTCCTCGTCCCTCCATGATCCTGGGGCAGAAGCTGAATGCAGGGTGCTTAAACTGGTGAGCACTTGGCCCATTGCCAAATATTCTTCCAGTTGTTCATTTAAACATTTCCCTTGAGAAAATGCCCTTTATTTGATATATGAGGCGTAAATACAACCTCCATCTTCACTCTTTTCTGCCATTTATTGAGCTTACATTGCCAGCTGTGCCAAGCCACATCAGTTGGACTAGCGATGAGTCTGTCAGTTTACAGGTTACCCCAAGAGGCCCTGCAAACTTATCTCAAGTGTAGAACTCATTTCACAATCAGATGAGATCATTCAAATGAGAGAGACAGAGAACCTGATTTCCTTTTGGCAGCATGAGGAATGTGCATCATTGAGAGATGCTTATAAAAGCCTACTTAAAAAACAAAAAAGACCTCAAGCACAGCACACTTTTTTCATTTTGTGTTCTGTAGACACTAACATGATGACCCAAGATATTTCTGCTTAAAACCTGAGTATGTAGGAATATACAAACTGCATATGCAGGAAATAAAACAAACAAATAAACAAACAAAATGCACAAAGAATAAAAAACCATTCCTTGATTTTCCTATGCACTGATAGAGGAAAGTATAGTTTGTTAAGCTTCATGAAATCTCTGACAATGGACATGGACAAAAAGGATTAAATGTATATAGGACAAAGGAAGACTCAAACCCCTACATGTTTGTAAAAGTCAGATGTTTTGCTGGCTGCTCAGATTTGATGAATGTTACAATAGTAATGAACATTGTATAACAGCAATTTAATCTCATGGACTCATTCACAATTTTTTCCCATGCCATTGCTCAGAAAGGCACAATATTTATGTTTTATAAAAACATAAATGTTTCTGTAATTGTGCTCTTATTTGTTGGCTGTTCTGCGTTCCTCGTGTTTTGATGCATCTGTTTATGTCACATTTGCTATGGAAAGTTTTGTCTGACACAGAAAGCATTTTGATTCCTGAATTATTAATACGCAAATATGAACTGTGATTGAACAAGAGAGCCATTGAAACTCAAGTTTGAATGAGTATAATGTTTTGGTTTAATCTAATAAATAAAGCAGCAAGTCCTTCTTGAGTGTTCAAAACCATTCTGTTTTCACAAGTAAAAATATTTTAGAAGTCTTCAGGACTCTTCAAGAATATATGCAGTAAAAGAATACAGAAAAATATAATTATTGTTATCATACAGGTTGTATTTACACAGTTCATTGTAGTGTTTTGCTCAATTGGCTTTTTGGAAATATGTTAATCCTGTCAGTTCTCCAATGGTGTTCCTACACTGAGACAAGCAATACTGTTATTCTTACTGTACCTCTCTCTGATGCTGGGTTTCTTTACTGTGTTCCCTCTGAATTTGAATTTACTTCTACTCTAAAAAAGAACTCTTAAAGTATTGTATTTGAACCTGTGTGTCACTGAATTGTAACACAAGATAGCATAATCCTAAAAGGCCCAGCAAGAAGAAAAATATTTTAGCTGTTTAACACAAAATCTTGAGACTCTATCTCAATCATTGTGTGGACAGTCATTAGGCAGAATATCCTAAATTCCACCAAAGAGACTCTTTTAATTTCTTGATAGGAAAGAATGGTTTTGTATTTTTAAAAAAAAAAAAATTATTTTTTTTGTTGTTGTCTTCAAGCACGCAGTATCACAAGAACCTGAGTGTCTTGTGACACGAGAATTACCACAATGAGCTGGTACATGTGGGAATGCTATCCATAGAAAGGTCTGATTTTGGAGTCCCAGATTCTGAAATGCCTGCCAGTACTCCATGTGATGTCAAACATTTGGGCATACCAAAAAAAAGGCTGAGAAAATGCAAGTTGTATTTGATGCAAAACTTTTCTACTGGCTTTGCCTTCACCAGGAACTCCTGTAATAGGGCTGCAGCCCACTTCTGTGTATTTCCCTTCACTCCAAAATTATTGTGTGGGACAGGAAAAACACATGGCTTCTGGCATAATTTTGTTCTAGTACCTTATTGTTAGTATTGAGTTTGTTTTGTACGTCATCTCCACCTCTTTGCAATCATGTACAAACCTGCTCTAATGGCTTGAAAGGATTAAAATAATTTTGAAAAAGTCATTAATCTTAGCTAGTCTCTGCACAGCTACCATTTAACAGAGGATTACACTATTTTTTCTTCATCCCTGGGAAGAGTGTGCATAAGTAGTGATAGCCTCTGGCAAGTTAGATCAGCCCTTAGCCCACTGCACATAGAGAGAACTGTAGTTGCTCATATTCTCTGTGATGCTAAAACATGTGCAGTCACTAGAATTTGTTCTGTTGGACAGAGCTAAAAAGAGGAAGGACCTTTTTCCAGGTCCTTTATCCCCAGAAATAAAAAGAACCTGTCTTTTCTCTGATGACCAGAATGAGCGAGGCAACTGATCAGTTCAACTTGTGCATAAGTTTTACCTGCCATTGCAGAGTCTTCATTTCCTTGTCATTAATCAGTCAGAAGGCTTGCTGCTCCCTCTGCCCTCAAAGTAGCTTGCACAGCAACAGTAATGTCTGTCTCCACTCTTCCACTTCAAGAAATGACTGGGACCTTTTCTCTTCCTACTCCTGAGCTAGAGCCTCTTCAAAGGAAACTGTCATGCATCTTGTTTTGGAAGTTAACAAGAAAGGACTTATTTCAAAGTACTTAGATAAGCCAACTGTTTTGCTTGTGAGGGCAATTTTTAAATAATATACCTGTCTTTATCTCAATCCAACAGTTTTTTCATCTTATTTTCTCTTAATCCTTTTGAGAATGAGGAGTGAGAAAGCAGATGGGCAGGGGTCTTGCAGCCAGGAAAGGTCAGCCCACAACAGACACAAAAGGAGAAATTCTGATTTCAAGAAAGTTGTATCTCCAGCATACATATACAAAGAGTTTGCCTGCACAGTGTTCACCCAAAGTTTCAATAGCCTGATAAGGAAAGAAAAGAAAAAATTAAAAAGACTTAAAAATTAAACCCAGGTATAACTCAGGAAATATTTCAATATATTACTGAAAGAAATTAAAGTGTAAATAGCAAATCAAAGTTTAAAATAAAACGGATGGAGCCTCTCAGACAGAAATAAAACTTTTAAAACTAAACTTGGATAATGTACAGACTTTATTTTGAAAGCACAGGGCACAGTTCAATAGCCATTTGGTTTCACAACCAAGAATTTTTTATTTGTACAAAGAATGAAATGGTCAAGAAAGAAAACCTTCAAATAAATCCTGCTTCCACCAATTCTTCAACAATCATCTTAACCTATTCCTTTGTACTTTCTTATTAGTAAGTCACTCCTTGGCAATAGCACTGAAAGATAACAGAAGGAATTAAGGCATTACATGTTCATGAACAGACATCTGCAAAAGGTGCTAAGTAACACAGTATGGCACCAGTCTGGTTTGAAGTCCAATCATTTCAATTTAGTTAATTTTATCCAGATATTCTTATTGTGATATGAATGCAAATTTTGCATTGAGTGGAAAAACAGCTTAAGAAAAGATGTTTCAAAAAGTATTTTATTTGAACCTGAGAGCTGAAGACTACCATCTCTTTTGGTTGCTTTGTAGTAACATCAATCTTTAAAGAAAATAAAATCTACATGTTCTTTAATTTTAATTGCCCTGCTTCAGCTTAAAGGCATTTTCCTACTACTGTATGTCATATTATTTGATAAAGAAACCACTCTTAATTTTAAGCACTCTAAATTTCCCACAATCCTTTTTTCTCAGTTCCAAGTATATAAAAATATTTCTTCCTCCAAGATGATCCATTCTTGCTATAGCTTTGAGCTATTGCAGAGCAACCATAGTACTTTCACTATCATTTCAGACACATGTGAAAAACACAGCAATTCCCCAGCTGGATGGGAGTGTTGATCTGCTGGAAGGTAGGAAGGCTCTGAAGAGGATTCTGAACAGTCCGGTTCCATGGGCCAAGGCCAGTGGCACGAGCTTCAACAAGACCAAGTGGAAAGTCTTGCCTTGAGTCGTAGCAACCCCACTCAAAAATGCAACTGGCTGGGGGAAGAGCAGCTGGAAAGCTTCTTAGTGGGGGAAGGACCTGGGAGTGCTGGTCACCAGAGTCTTGTGGGAACTCATCACTTCGGATGTTCAGAGTTACCGAGAGAACCCTTGTGGGGCTTGGAGGTCCTGGAATGTTGCCAAAAGTGCCTGGTGGCTTGACTTTGACCCTTCTAGGGATGTGCCACCTGTGTGTGAGGATATGGGAATCACTCAGGTTTGAATGGTGCAGAGATGACATGTTCACAGGGTGAAATGTAGATTTTAGGGTTTTGGTACAGGGGGGTAATGGAGACAAGGTGGAGGAATCAAGGCCTGCCTCATGGTTCTTCTTTCTTCTCGTCATCCATCTTCTGTGGTGACGTTGGCACTTGTGGATTGGTTCATGGTGAAGGTGCACTTACTAATAAGGGTGAAAGGTATTGGGGATAAAATATAAATATGTTGTACGTAGTTTTTACTATAAAAAGACACGACCGCCCCGTGGGTGGGCAGAGTGCCCTTGGCTGCCTTGCTGGTCAGATCCCTGCCGGGCAGAGAGAAAAACTTTGTAGATAAGAAATAATAAACAAGTCCGAAGACCAAAAAACTGAAGAGTCCAGTCTCATCCTTTGAAGAGCGGGCTGCCCCAGAACCATCCTACGCGTGTCTGGCAGAGACAAAACAGCCAACCTGACAGAGGCTGAGCATTGCCTAGCATGTGCCCAGGAGGGCAAGAAGGCCAGAGGCATCCTGGCCTGTATTAGCAGCAGTGTAGCCAGCAGGACCAGGGAAGAGATCATTCCCCTGTCCTTGGAACTGGTGAGCCTACACCTCAAATCCCGTGTTCAGTTTTGGGGCCCCAATGGCAAGGAAGACATTGAGGTACAAGAGTGAGTCCAGAGAAGGGAAATGAAGCTGGTGAAGAGTCTGGAGCACAATGTTCATTAGGAATGGCTGAGGTTGTTTAGGCTGAAGAAAAGTAGGCTCAGGGGAGACCTTGCTGTGTTCTAGAGCTACCTGAAAGGAAGTTGTAGCAAGGTGGCAGTCAGTCTCTTTTTCCAGACAACTAGTGATAGAACAAGGGAAAATGGCCTCAAGTTGCATCAGGGGAGATTCAATTTGAATATTAGGAAAAATTCTTTACTGAAAGAATAGTTCAGCATTGGAACAGGCTGCCCAGGGAAGTGGCAGAGTCACGGTTCCTAGAAATGTGCAAAAAACAAGTAGACTTGGCACTTTTTGATAAAGTTTAGTGGGCATGATACTATTCAACTGAAGGTTGGACTTGATGATCTTGGAGATATTTTTTAACTTTAATGGTTTTCTGGTTCTATGAGTAACTTGTCTGGATTTTTTCAGTTCACATTACTTTTTCTGATACAGTTATTTTTTAAACCACCCATTCAAACTTTAACATTTTTTCAGGCTTTTGGAACTTCTATGATGCTTAATATTTTTTTAAGTTAACATATTGCATAGAATCATAAGATAGTTTGGGTTAGAAGGGACCCTAAATATGATTTACTCTCAACTCCACATTTATATACTTGCAGGTACTAGTCACTTTTGACTGTCCTCGAGAACCCCCCTGCAGCCCTGAGCTTTGCAGATACTGCTCTTCATCCTCGGTGAAGAACTGAGAAGTATGTCGACATCCTGATGGCATACAGGGACTATTTTCTGCTTCTTTGCAAATAGCAACACCTTTTAGGGACCACCTTTCTGGAATCAGTCTCTCCAGCATTATTAGGAAATTTTCATCATCTCCATTTGGTAATGGTCCCATTTTGCTGCAAGGGTTTCTTTGTTCCTAATGTATCTGGATTTCTCTTTATTCTGAACCCATTACTTTTTAAGCATGATTTTTTCCCTCTATCATTTTTTGTCATGATACATCTCTCCTTTTTTGTACATCTTTTTAGCAGACAGCTTCTCTTTTTCCCTTCCTTTCTTCTTTTTTTTTTTTTTT
>JACDOX010000083.1:2557589-2732297 GCA_014549065.1 Cardinalis cardinalis | reverse complement strand
TTTTTTTTTTTTTTGGGGGGGATGATTTTCGCTTTTGGTTTCTTTCAGTATTGTTGCTGTTGTTGCTGTTGGCTTTTAGGGTTTTTTGAAACATTGCATTCAGATGCATCAGAGAAGATGTCAGATCAATTTCTTTTCACTTAAGAGCACTGAAATACTAAATTATTCACGAAAGTGTTCAAGTTGGAAAAAAAAGTCTTGCAAGGTGATTTTGAAAGTAGTTATTAGATCATCATCACCATTAAATTTCTTACTTCTTTTGTGCTGGATTAGTTAATTGCTGTCTAGGAGAAAAAGGCATATCCCGTCAGCATAAAGCTAATCAGAAGACAAATATCTTCTAAGCATTTAAGGCAACAAAACACATAGTAAATGAGGAGAACAGAAGTTGCAACTCATGCTAGGTAGGTTAACACCAATAAATTAGGTTGGCTCTGAGCATATTATTGGCAAAAACATATGATTTAATAAATTTTGCAGCCTGTGAAGCATACAAATTCCCTCACAACAAATGACAGACACCAGGCAGACTGAAAAATGGCAATAACTCATTCAATAGTGTCTAAAGGCACCTCTTAATTATTTTTAGACAATGCTTGGTTTTTCTATCCCAGCCTTTTGACCTAGACACCAAATCCCATCTAGCAGGTGGGTTCCTCATCTGCAGATTTTGACAGCAAAACAAAGGAAAAACATCAGGCAAGACCAACAGGAGTGCTCCTCCTGCCACTCTCGACCCCTCTAAATTGATCTTTCTAAACGGCAAAGCAGGCCATAATTCAGAAGTACATTCCTGCCCTTTATTGACAGCAGTTCCCGTCGTTGCCTTACAGTGTTTGCCCTGCAGCTTTGTTCATCAGGTCACCTGTACCATGCTCTCAGAGCAGCTATTCAGCTGCAAAACGTAACACCACTTGTATGGGACACTTGTTTTAGTTTAAAGCTGCTTCACTCATTTGTGAGCTGACTTGCCATCCAGATATATATCTCTTCAGCTTTTTAAATTTTAATCCCTTTCAATGAAGATTCTCATACTTTAGAGAATTTTTCAAAAAACAGGTATTTGTTAAGGGAACAAAGACTTTCATCCAGGTTCTGAATGTACAATCAAAATGGAAACAGAACCATACAGATCATGCAAATTGTGCAAAGGAACACCAACAATCAATTAATTTGATAAAATTTACTCCAACTGAAGAATTAATTTTTGCCTATTAGTATAATCAATGTCACTTAAATAGCTGAAAAGAAAGAAGTTAATACAGAATGTGAAAATAGTAAATGGGGACAATGCCAAAAAATTGTAACACTCAACTTGGGGAACTTTATTCTCCAATTATTCCTGCATGTGATGTTCAACATTTCCAGTGGCCTGCTGTGGAGGTAATGTGTTGTTTATACTGAATCAGGCATGTCAGCCGTGAATCCCCAGGTACAGAGCCCATATATGCAGTTATGCAGTTTTCAGAAGAATTTTTTATCTTTCTCCTAAGTATCAGATATTTTAATGCAGCCGGTTAAGGCTGTCATTGCTGAAGAAAGTTTGCACTTTTCCCAATTCCTCTTCAGAGAGGAAGTCTCAGCACTAAAATACAATCTAACACTGCATTTTTAGCAATCCAAAGGCTCTGCCTTTGAGCAGCAGTCATTAATATTTCTTTTTCTCCTATAATTGCTAAGGTGATGACATCACTGGAAATCATATCTCTCTCTTTATTTCATTAGCAGGCGAGACCCTCTGCTTAACCAAAGACCAGTTGTGGAAATTAGATGATTCTACATATTTCACTAACAAAAAAAGCAGAGTAGTACTTGGAGCCAAGGCAAACAGGTGAATGTTTTCATATTTTACAAGGTTGCTGACTTGCAAGAAAACTTTGACTGCAGAGGAAGGGATTTTGATTCCTTCACTCAAGATAGAAAACTTCAGCTTGAAAAATTTGAGGTCTGTTAAAACTCCTAATTTAGCCGAGTTACTTCCACAGAGAAAGCACTGATCATCACTCAGACTTTGTGAAAACAAGCTATGTTAGAAGGCTGCAAAATCTGGTTCTTCCAAAAATGTGAATTTAGGTTGTAATAGTAGTTTCTTACTTATATTGATGGGAACATGTTGAACCCTCAGTGAAATCTAGGGACATAAGTTCTTATAAGCTAAGTATGTGTTGTTATCCTTTTTGGCCATATAGAATCAAAGATACAGGAAGGTTAAAGCCTGACTATTGCAGCTTTCAGCCTCCACAGGCTTTCATTTTGAAAATGATTATTGAAAATCATCATTCAGTAGGTTTTGCTTCTGCTAAGAACACTCACAATTAAGCCTTTGATGACACACAACATATTTTATCAGCAGATCAACTGGAAAGCGATGTGTAGCTCTCAAAACACAACCTTGAAATAACTGGCTTCAGGAGCTACTTTTTCTTATGAAACAACATTAGAAATTATTGCGTCTTAGTGACATTTATAATCTTCAGCATCTGCTCCATTCTCTACTAAGAGTTAATGATAATGATTGTGATTTGACCCACGCCCCTCAGGAAGTACCTGCATTTTTTTAAAGGAGATTTTTAATTCAGCCCAAGTCTCTTCACACTGTATAGGTGTCATCCATGTGCCTGGATAGCGGCACACAAGACCAAGAGCAGAGCATACAAGTTTGGTGTCATTAGACCAGGCTGGATGGAGGCATTAGAGATTAAGCTCCTGCTTACAGACTGCTTTTAATATTTCTCCTTTTAATCTCCTAATGAGATTAAAATCAGAAATAGTCAGATTCTTATAGAGTCTCTGGCACAGCACCTGGGACCTACCAGAGTGCTACATATATTAGCAAGCACAGAGCACAGTTTGGCCCTAGGGCAGGCTCCTTACCCCAGCTCACATCTCCCTGCTTTCTCAGCCTGGGCACTTGACTGAAGCACAGAGCCCCTGCGGTATTGCCTGTCCCAGGGAACAGGGAGTGAAGACATCCTTGAAGCTGCTTCGAGGTGCCATTAGTTTGAAACATTCTCTTTCTATACCAATCCTTCCTTCATTTTTATAGATTGTCCCAAATCCACTCTTTTTACTGTTAACTGCGAGAAAACATCATTTAAAACCATAATTTTACCTTATACTATGATCAAGCTGCAGGAATTTTCTCTTTGCTGGTTTCTTCTGGACAGGACCTCCCCACTCATTTCTCCACTCATGCCCGGCAGAAAGGCTTTGTCTACTAGCATGACTCAATCATCTTTGCTGAGCCTTTCTTGCTTTCCCCACAACTCTCGATCAAATACGCCAAAGGGAAACTGTTTTTCCTTACAATACTACAATCACTTGACTTTCTCTGTAGGATAAAATAACCCAGCCCCAGCAATAAAACTCTCAGCTTTTGTTCATTTATTTTAATAGTCACCAATAAAAACTGGATTTAAGTGTAGCCAAGACAGAATATACTTTTACCTGAAGATTAAATTCTGAGATGACTGAGCCCAGCAGGTCCCACCTTCTCTTGAGACATGAGGTCAGTCAGCCTTAAGTCAGGCTGGAGATGGTCTTCTGATATAGTGTTGCTGTGGCATAGCGACTCCTTGCAGAATTGCTGCCACTGGAGGTGAAGAAGAGGGTAGGATATCTGTCATCTCTGCAGGTTCTCTTGGTGCTCACTTATCCCTCTACTGCTCCCTGAGATGGAAAGAGATCCTACCTGAGCTCAGGCTCACCCACTGTTTGCCACCTCCCTCCTTGGGTCAGAGTGATCCAGCTCCACCACCTTTCATCCTCAGGAGAGACAAGGAGGACACAAGGCATGAGGGAACCTCTGATTGACATCAGGCTGAGATAGTGGGGAATGGCAAGTAAGGAGCCTTAGCAATTGAAGAATGAGGGCAAAGGCAAGAAGAAGAAAGCCTAATTGAAGAATTAGGGTAAAGAATTAGGGTAAATGAAAGGGGGTTCACTGAGCATACCGGAGAAGAACCCGAGCCTGTGGAAAGACAAGGATAGGACTGGCAGCAGGAGCTGTTTACGAAGGCAGCTGTTAGTCTGGATATGTCAGCTGCCCATCTCTTCAGCCCCTAGAACACTGGGAATAGAGAGTTTTAATGTTTCAAAGTGAGATGCTGTGCCAAGCCAAATTTCATCCTTGAGCACAGGACAAGACTCTTCTTTTTCTAGTTTTACTCTAATATCATCCTCCTGGGATACTCGGAACAATTATTAAAAATTCAAAGTGAATTAACTTGTAAATATATAAGATAGCAGGGGTTTCTGTTCCTCACACTGTTCTTTGCCTGAAATATCTAAAGTCTGAACAGAAGGCTTATAAATCAAAAAACTGCTGTGAAGGGGCCTTGCATATATCCTTAAAAACATGATGATGTGACAGGAAAACTAGCTACTAGAAGGTCATCATTGTATCACTCAATTTATCTTCCCTATTCCACTCTACATAAGTGTTCCAAAGAACCCCAAGACTTCTTAGCACCAAAGATTGAAGCCACTGTCCTAAAGGAACACACCATCCACAGCAAATACTGTTGGAACTTCCCATTCCAACACACCAGCGCAGGCTTGCCAGGACCCCGCAGCTCTTACTGCTGTCTCCTCCTGAGCAGAGAGATCCTGGCCTCTCTAAAGGCCCAGTCATCCTAGCGTGATGTTAGCTTGGCATGCCCAGAAAGTACTAAGAAGCTTAACAGGTGGACATCTGATTGCAGCAATTTTTTTTGCATTATCTACTTACCCTACTTTCGCATACTCCAAAGTGTCTTAACTCATCTACAGTCCACATATTATTATTTCCAGCTTGTGTAAGCTCTGAGGCATCATGTTGTATTTAGTTAATTTTCTTATCACTGAGGGGATTTTATGAGTACTGTGGTGTATGTCCTCCTCTCCTGTTCAAAGTAAAACCAAACTAACATACATTAGATACTTTACGTATTGGATACAAGTGAATTCCTATATAACATTCCTTCAAAAGGAGGGACTGAGGGTGGACAGAGATCAAGCCACCTAAAAAGAAGAAAAAAAAAAGGCAACAAAAGGAAAAACACCAAAACACCACCAAGAAAAAACCCAACTTTATCTTTGTATTCTTGTCTCCATGAAACAGAACATACACTCAGTTTCTAATGGTTATCACAAATCAGTTTTCTGGTCTGTGAAACAAGTCCACTATAAGTAACTGTGACATTTTTCCAGTGTACTTCAGCAGAAAACTACACTAAGGGAAATATTTCAATCTCAAATAATTAGAGAGAGAGGTGTTTTACAAGCAGAAAAATTCCTGAAAAGTGTTTAAGTACTAAAGCCCCCACCTACCCTTGGGCAACCTCATTGCATTGTGTGGCATTTCAGTGCTCTAACTGAGGGAAGCATTTGTTTTTTGAAACATCAGCAACTATATGATCAGAGAGTTTCTGAAAATTGAATAGACAGCTGCTTACAATTGATATGGTTCCAGCTTCACAGTGCTGCAGTGCTTGATTTTTCAGTGTTGTAGAGATATATTTCTTACCCCTGCCCCAGTACTTGGTATATCAGACTTTCTTGCCTGTCTGCCCACAGCAATGAGTGCTGGTTTTGGCAGCTGCAGTGCATCTAAATAAAGCCAACAGAGACAATCATTTTAGTAGTGAGCATCATCTTAGCTGCAGAAACTATTATTTTCTGCTTTGAACATCTGCTTTTACCCTAAGTCACCCATCTCAAGGGAAAAAAATAAAAAGGTATAGATATTAAGGCCTGGAAAAAATACATGTTCACCTTATTTAAGATGCCTTGGCAGCAATATAGGTGTTTTCTAATAAGATCTGTTAGAAATCAGTTGAGGGATTTCTATTAATTCCCAGTGGCATCAGTAAGCTTTTCCAGAGGAGATGTCCCACCTACTTCTCAATCCCTCTTTTTTTAAAGCAGCAGGTTCTGTGCCCATTACAGCACGTGCAGACACCCACTATAAGAGACCGTTGATATGAAAGACTGGTGGTGTCCTTATAATTCCCATATGTTGCTTTTTCCTTAAATTTCGTATTTTTCAATGTCCTGTAACTTTGTTCATTCCATTCTTTGTCTGGAGAACATACTGATATGACAGAGTAAGAAAAGTGGATACAAGGTACAACATAATGGTGAATGCCATAAAAGGTAAATTGAGAAATTGAGTTCAAGACACACTTGAATGCTTGCTCGGCTCTTCAGAGCTCTCAGCAGCTCAGTCCATCAACATTTCTGGGTAATGGCCTTGGTCATAGTGGCTGCTCTCACATCAAGGACCTTAAATAAACTATTTGTGAACACTAAAGATGCATTTTCCAGGCAGAAGTAGGATACCTCTTCTAATGAAGATCTTGGTTAGGTCCTGCTTATGTCTGTCCAAATCTGACAATGCCAACAGTTTGCTTTGGTTTGGACTCTGTTCTTAAATCTTAGTGGACACAGTTCTATCATTTCTTGGGGTGACTTATATAAGCTATCTATGAAAAATCTTGTGAAACAATCCTGTGGTTAACTTACCAGAAAGACTTTAGGTTGCAGCTCTCTTGAGTGGAGATGTGACAAAGCACATGAGAATCACCTGGACAGCAGCAATCTTCCTCCCTCCAGCAAATTCCAGACAAAATTCAGTTCAGTCCTGAGAGTTCAATAACCTTGCGTTCACAGACACTCCTGGATGTGACTCAGATACTGGCAGTTAAACACTCCCAAGGGTCCCTTAGCATTCAGGAGAGCAGATCCAAAGAAAGAGAATGCCAGGGGAACATCCCCACAGAAATGGACACCCATGGGCTGAGGCGCAAAAGCATGTTGCCAAGACAATGTTTGCTTTAACCATTACCCAAGAAATCAGAAGCTGATTGACCAACAGTTTTACTGTGCAAATTTAAATCTGTAACAAGCATAAAAATTAAGACTCAAAAAGAAACTCAGATATAGCAAAGATTTTAGAACTTCATGCAATGACTTAAGTAGCAAAAATCTTTGTGGTTGCTCTGCACGTTTCTATTTTGTTGCTTGTGCGTGTGTTTGGATCTGGTGTAAAGATTTTTGTTATTTTTCAATTATAATTTTTATGCTCATGGGAAAATACCCAAAAATAAAACTGGACTTGTTAAAAAACAATTGTTTGTCCATTTCTTCTCAAAAATCTTGTAAATGGGAAAGCAGAAAGGCCTGAACTAGAAGTCTTCCTCTTTTTGTATCACCACAATGTTGCAAGCCATGATTTTTGCATTCTCTCCTTCTTGCTACTTTCATATTGGTGGTATAGGACACTGTATTGAGTGTCTTGAGCATGGCATTGCAGCTCTGGCTGTGACATTGGCAGTCTCAGACAGCTGCCATTCTCCTTCCAGCTATTTGCATCAGCGCCACCCTGGAGCCGGCACGCACAGAGTGGGGGACCAAGGTCACGGAGGATTGCTGCACACTTCATCAGCAGCCTGCTTTGCAGCCAGCTGAAGAGTGGCTGGAGAAATAGGGCAGGTTTTTGTCAGAAAAAGGAGGCTGAACTTAATTGTCTCTGTATTATTCAGGAAAGTTTTCTGGTTTGGAGCTTTAAACATGGAACCTGAGGACCTTAATATAGTCTTCAAATCATGGCCAAATGGCACCACTAAATGAAGACCCAATTGGAAAAATCATTTGCATTTCCTTAATTTTCATGCCTGACAATTTGTTTTGGAAAGACACACATGCAGAAAAGGGCCTCTCTCAGAAAAAAATGAATGCGTTTAATAAACATTGTGTTAACAAACCAGTAGGGAAAAATTTAAAAAAAAAATTTTTTTCACACTATTGGTTGCAGCTGGATAAAACTTATGCTCTAGAAACGGAAGAATACTTTCATCTAAGTATATGGAGAGCTTTTTCACTTCACTGTGGGACAAAATTTTATTATTTATATATAATCCAATTTAAATGTTTACACTCTTATTCCACCAGTAATTTGACCATATTCATGTTACTTGTTAACTATTGGTACTGATTTATGGAATCCTAGTGGTTTGAGAAGAAAATTTTCTATTTCCCAGAACATGAACTGAATGAAACATCCCATATGTACATCTGATTCACGCTTACGAAGAATAGTTCTTTTGTAGAGTTGAAAGATCTTGACCTAACATAAAAGATTCCTGGTTTCAGGATGAATTTTGGGAAGATTGGATCCTCCTGTTTTTATTCAACAAAAATGTAATCATGAAGATGGTTAAGAAATCAAGGATTGACTGTCTGTCATAAATCAATAACATAAAAACAAAACAGAGGTCTCCTGACCTTCTGCTATCATGCCTAATTTTACATCACAGGAGATGCAGTTCAGATTGATGCCTTTTTCTGGTCCCTGAAATCATGAGCTAGATACAATTAGGTGATAAAAATGCAGTTACCTTTTATGAACGGCCCCCTCAGGTGCACAACATGCTGAATTTCATGCTGAAAATGTGCTGAAAATGCACACGTGACACAGAGGAAATACAGTTTTATAAGTTTAGAAAATTTGCATAATAGACTAGAATCCCCAATTAGAAACACGGGTGTTGAGGTAATTCCCCCTTTTGGTTCTACCCTCTTCAGAAGCCTCCCTTCCTTGCTAGTTGTTTATGGGACAGTGTCTTGACCTTCGTTCTCAGAAGAAGGAATACAGGATAGGGGCCTAGGAATGCAGTTTGTCTTTCTGTCAAACAGGATGGGAAAGTACTAGCACAAATCTATATAGTTATACCATAATAAGCTACAGAGCTACAAATATTTCTGAAGAATATATAAAAGAAAAAAATCTATTTGGCATCAAGATCACCTTTATAATTACTAGGGTTGGTTGAATATGATGAAAACTAAATGTAAAATTTAAATTGAGCTGATTACCTGATTGCACCTCCTTTTGCTCTTGCTTTCCTCCATTTTCAGTGTAAGTTAAGCCCAAATCTGTGCAAACAAATATGTTAAATCTAAACTAGGTATACACAGAATTCCATAAGTTTTGCTGCGCTATCAGGCTGCAAGATTTTAGGTTTGTTTCTAAGGTATTCCCAATTATGATTTTTTGAGAGACAGAAATGAAAACATAAGGCCAGGTCTGTAGCATAGCTCATTTTTATTGTTTAAACAGTTTTTGCATAGGAAATATATCCGCTTCCAGTAATTGACTGCAGTATGAGCAGCTGCTAGCAGTATAGGCTGGATATAACAGTAACAATCACATTAAGTCAAGCTTGATTTACACCAGTTTAAAACTTGTGGCAGTTGAGTTCATTTGTAACCTAAAAAAAAAAAAAAGTACCAGAAAGAACACTTTATCCTCCAACCAGGCACAATAAAAACCTTTGTTAATACTCAGGCTAAAATCAGGTCTGATGCCAGAGGGCTCTAATTCCAAAATTAAGTAGCTGTACTGCAATGCATCCTGCTAGTGAAGGTTCATTACACAAAGACTCTGCATGCACCTTCTTTTTAATTAAAACGTAACCTTCAGGATTTATGGCCTACAGTATGGGAAAAAATGCCAAAAGTTTTAAAATGGATCAACCCTGGTATGTAGCTAGCAAGCAATAACTGACTACTTGTCACCTACAGTTGTACTAAATGTATCTAAAGAAACACACAGCCCTACAAAAGTTTTCTCAGAGAAATATCATTGAGATGGGGTGCCTCTTCCCAGATTACTAAAAGTTCTATATGATATAAGCACAAATTAACAGCTTGATGAAGACATAATCTAATGCAGCTCTTGAGAAGCCTATGCCTGGGATTGAGGAACCCCTCATATTCTACAATGTTGTAGAGATTATTTTTGAAGAAAATGTTATCTGAAACATATTTACAACTGAACTCAACAGAGACTGTGAAATTGAACAGGCACTGCTCATTTGTTTGAGTTTTTGGTAAACATTTTGCTGGTTTTTGTTTCTTTCTCATTTTGCATCAACTTCTATCAGTCCATGCAACTTCAATGCCCTCAATGAAAAATGCATAATAAGCCATACTTCTTAAAAAACTTCCTTCTGCATATAGAGATACATTTGCCACATCAGTCCCTGTAGCACAGTTTTCAAAATCATTCTGTCAAAAATACAGTAATACAAAGACTAGCTTTAGTGTCACTAGCTCACACTGCTCTCCATTTATTTAGGCCACCTTTTGCTTTACTGTTATGGTATCATGCAATGAAAGTATCAAAGGCTTATTCTATTCATGATGCTAGTGGCACTGAAGCCCTTTTCACAAATTCAACATACATCTGAATTGCAACACACAGATATTTCTAAAGAGTACTAACTAGTGAACCCTTTTATCATAAAAAAACAAACAACTACTTACAACCATTGAAGAAAAATTGCAACAAAAAAAATGTAAAAATTGACCGTCTCCAACTTGTCCCCTTTACTATTGACAACGTGACCAACAGAGCTGTGGCATGGAAACAGTACAAAGAGTTGTCATGGCAATAAGTTTGGCTGATGCGAAGGTCATTGTGCAGGGTTAAAGGGCAAAATCAGTGGTCCATGTTAGCCTCCAACTGCAGTGCTCCACCACACCCACACAATTTTGAGGAATTAATAAAACTGGGGAACTAGCAGAAAGTGCAAATAAGAAGGAGGCGGTTTTCGGCTCCTTCAGCATGGAGAAGAACATTCAGCTTTGAGCCTTTCCTGTTTAACTTGATTAGCTGGCATGGATTTTACTCTCCTTTTTTTTTCCCTAAAGTTTTCTATAGAAACCCAATAAAAAAAATCTAGGAGCATACAGCTGGTTAACGTTGACAAAAGACCTTGACAGGATCATGTAAACCATAAAGGATGTCATGCTTGGGGCCTTACTGCCAGCAACATTAGAGAGTGTTTTCATTAAAAGTGAAAACTGTACACTGAATATGGGAAAACTTTCTGCAGCCTTCATAATCTCACACAGTTTATATAATTTAGGTTTAGGTACAGAACACACTCCGGTGTCACAGATGTCTTTGTGCAATCTCTTTCATTAAGTCCTTATGAAGCTACAAGTTGCAAATCCAAAATTCTGCTCCCTGAGGACACAGCTGTGTGAGACTTAAGTACTGTTTTAGCTCTCTGCCTATCCTGAATAGCTCTGTGAACCTAATCTTAAATACCATCATGTAACAATCACAAAAACTTTTCCTAAAGGCCATATATACTAATAAAAAAAGACAGTGGTGCTTCCAACATTTTGAAATGCTCTGAAAACCAACTTTTCCAGTACTAAATACAACAAAATAACCTTCATAAAATATAATTTTCTCCATTTACATTTTTTAAGGATTAGTAACCTATGCTTTTCAAGCACAGGAATATGCGAAATAACTCCTAACATGGACAGATTTTTTTTAATACATAAATTAAGAAACTGGAGAGTTTTAACCCAAGTCCAGTTTCTAAACAAAGAATATTCTTGTTTAAAAATGGAAACACATTTCCATTATAATTGCTAAAAAATTAGCTTTACAAACAAGGGTATTTTAGTTAAAAAAAAATTCTTAACAAAACTATACAGTGTACAAATTACTGTCTACAAGGTAGGCGGTTTAGTCAGAAGATCATCCTTTCTTCTTGCTACTTGCAGCTTCACAAACTCATTCACATATTTTCAATGGAGCTGCCCACCTGAACATCACCCCACAACTATATTGCTATAATTAATATTTTTGCCATGTCTTTATGTACAGTCTCCTTCACTGCCTTTTTTTTCCTTAGTCAAGCCTCAAGCATTCATGTCACTCCAGGGGAAACACACTTCAGTGGCACAGCCATGAGGCCAGGGCTGCAAAGCAACTTAATAAAGGCAGAACAGTGCACATAGAACGGGGTGGCTCAATTTAGTCAGAATACACTTCCTGGTGAAGGAGGAGGCCAGAGACTGGATTTGAGTTCTCAATCTTATCTTAATCTTTTGACTGCTGAGCTTAAAAAAAAAAAAAAAAACAACCAACAAAGCCAAACTACAACCAAGCATACAGTAAACGAATATCTCATTATCTTCCAAGCAGGCTTTTCTATTAGAGAGGCAGGTGACAAAAACCCACAGCTGCTGAATAACCCAGTTTAAAGTTGGAGTTTACTTCTCTAAAATATTGCATCTTTAAGACCAGATTTTTTCATACAGGAGGCCAGATTAAAAAAAAAACTCTGTTGAGGACATCTTTCTTCCTACAAAAGGCAATTACCATTCTGGATATTTCATGTTGAAGCCTGAACTTGTTCCAGTTTTGTCCCAGTGTGGTATTAAAAGCTTCCAGGGAACACCTTTTTAATGGAACTAATCAAGGATATGCCCTCAGCACAGCTCTGCTCACAGACTGCTCTGTATCAGGACACGTGTAAAGGACAACACATACTTTGTTTTACCAGGCCAAGGCCTGAGGCACACTGTGATTGGGTCTAGCAGACTTTGCCATGTGCTTAGCAAACAAATTTACTTACTGAAGGGTTCTGAAAGAGAACTAAAGAACCCCACATTTCTTTTTGTGTCTGTGTCTTATCTGTTTCTTTCTTTTTTTTTTTTTCCCAGTTTAGCTAAATCTCAAAGGTTTATTTTCCTACAATTCCCATCTCTGTAGCCATTCAAGCTCTGCCTACACGCTCTGTCTTCCTGGAGACATGGGGATGTGGCACCACTACTGCTCTTAACCACATCTGGAGCCAGAAGGGAGTGATGGTGGTACGCCCTGACCAGGGCTCATTGGGGTGGCTGCTGCTGGAGTTGTGCCTCTGGCACTGCTCCAGGGTAGGAAAACTTCCAAAATGCAGAGACAACTGCAAAGGGATGAATTTCCACATGACTATATGCTCCTCTGCTTCCATCCTAGTAGAAGACTGTACTTTAAAGAAAGCTTCACCCTGTGTTGAGCCATACATTGCAGAAATCCCCTGTGTGTAAGAGCTCACCAGCAACAGGCCCATACCTGGTCTGCAAAATGAGATCTTACTGGAAACACACTTTTATTTCCATCATGGTCTAATTCCTTGTGTAAAGAAACTCCTTCTCCACTACACCCCAGAGGTCTTCATCTGATCTCTATGAGAAGACTGCAAACTTCTGACATAGCCTAGCCAGGCTGAAAATTGTAATTCAAATGCTGAATTTAAATTGGTGGGGCAAGAGAGGAGTGGAATTTGAAAGAAATTATGTACAGGAAAAAAGTCAAGCAGAATAAGGGGGGCAAATTCTCTGCTTGAGCAGCTCCAGAGTCCACTGGAGTCAGTGGAATTATGCCAGCAAAGATTTTGGCCCTGTACTTGCATTTCCTAGACAAAGCAAACATCGTTGTCATTCTGAGCTAAAAACATTTTCTAACATGAACACTTCAGGATGCATTATATTTGCCAGAATGGAAAAGACTTCATCTCACTGTGGGTCTTGACCTCTTTCTATGTCTGTCTTTCTCATGAAAAAAACCTTGAAGTAAAACAATTTCCTCAAGTCAAGTCTGCCTCCAACAGAATTCATTATTTATTTTTTAAATCCAGAAATGATTTCAGCTTGCACCCCAGGTGGGAAGTTAAAAAGAGGGAACCTATTTGAAAGTTTGTCACAGTAGGCAGAACAGTTGCTTTGCAGCCCTTGCCTGGCTAAGGGTGCACTGCTTCACAGCTACACTGTAAAGTGTTAAAAATCCTCCCCCCCCACCCCAGAATATATATATATGTATGTATAAAAAAAAATCCCCTGTCCACCTCTCAGTACAGAAAAGGACCTCATCACACTGCAAAAATAGCAGTACCCACTTTGGTCAATTAAAACAAACAAAAAAGCATACATTATTTTTTTTTTTTAAATCTGTGTACTTACCTATAATAACCAATACAGCTAAAAGCACTACCTACATAGGCAAAACTTGGTATTGCATAATTCGTATAAATTTGTATCCCCTCCCCCCAATATTAATTGGAAGATGAAAAACATGAAAGGTTAATAGAAAAAACACCAAAATACTGAAAATATTGCTGGTCGATTACAATTCTTAAGCGGCAACTATACACAGCCATGATATGCTCTATAAATGTGAGATAAAGGTATAACGGTCTAAAAAATCCATGATGTCACACATTTTTCGCATCTGGAGTACAAAATATTTTGTCATAAAAATGGTAAAGATTTAAAATTATAATAAATGCAGCAAAACAAGTGTAGTGATGTCAATTTTTTTGTAGTTTTTTCTTTTTTTCTTTTTTTCCATTTTTTAGATTTCAAGGCAAGGCACGTAATGTGGACATTATATCTTCGTGCAAATTAGGATTACTGGAAAGAGTATTTTAAATTTTTAAAGAGACATAGAGGCAAAATGTCTGCCCATGCACATTATATTTCTGTCAATATGTGAAAATTGTTGAACAAGGCTAACTTCTGAAAGCACCATGCAAGTTTACAGCACCCTGTAATTAGACTTACATTAAGAGTGCATTATTTAAATACAACATATCCCCATCCTGGTATTACCAGTTTGTAAACGGTAAGCTTTGCCCTTGTGACATGGATTTGCCTATGTCTTTGTCTCAATGATGTAGATTTTACAGAAACGTGTAAACCCTATGGGTTCTTGATGCAACAAGTAACTTTAAATAAATAAATCCTACCCCTCTGTGGAGGCAGCAGCTAAACCAACATAAGTGCTGTGTTTCCATTGATTTCTTATTCTCAAGGACGTGATTTGTCTTGACTTAATGCCTTTTAATGCCCTCAAAAACCGAGGGGAAACATAAGTTTTTTCAAAGTAATTTTTTATTTTTAATCCCCTCAATTTAGAGTCCAAGGGCTGAAGGACTTATAGTGATGACCTCTTAGATATGATTTTTTAAATTGCACTTGCCTCTGTAAGTGTTTCTTTACTGGGGAAAACGTCACTTTTTTCATTTTTTACTGTTGCATGAGAAGATAACACTTTTACCTGTGTAGAGGCATTTCTTCCATAGAGCCTGTGTGTTCATACTGATTGAAAATTTCAAATTGCATAACACACTAGAAAAAGGCTTAATTAAGGGCCAAAGTTTAATAAATCCATACTGATAACTAAAGGCTACAGAGCTTATTTTTAAAACATTTAGAAATCAGACTGTTGAGAAAATGTCTGGCTCATGGCCCTTGTCCTCCTGCAGCTCTGCTGTCGCTGCCTAGCCTTTGTTTTGTGAGATAACCAGGAATAGTGATCTCATGCGTAAACAACAAGAATACTAAACCAACAGAACTAGCTTATCATGCAAATATTAAGGCATCTAGAAAGTCAGTTAAAATATATTGTCAGAGACAGAACATCTATTTCCCAGCGGACTTCATATAACAAAGGCTACTTAGGAGGAGCTGCATTCTACTCATCAGTGAAATATCATCGACCCTTTGTATATCATTTCAGTTTCAACCATAAGAGAATTAGTGATTGTAAGAGCAGCAATTGCTGGTCTACTTTTGTTCTTCTTTCTTCAGGTTCTTTTCTCATACTGTCTTCTTTTGGTTTTCCTTTTTTCTTTTTTTTTTTTTTAATTTTGCTTTTAACTTTTTTCCCTCAGTTGCTTGTTTCTGCTTGAAGGAAAGGCTCTCCAATTATGTTCAAACCATAATTTGGGACATTTGTCGGCAGGATCGGTGTCCTATTTGATACTTGGAAAGGAACCAAGCTAGCCCAGGTACCAGGACTGTTGAAAAGGGGAAAGAGACAAGGAGGGAAAGAGAGGGAGAAAAAAAACAACATATATTAAACATGTATACAATGAATTTGAATCAAAGTCCAGCTAATATTCACTAACAATAGCACTACTTAAGATAAAGCTGGAAAGAAAATTTGTGAATGTAACTTGAGATTCTACTTCCTAGTTTTCTTTGTGAAAGTATGAGTTTGCAATAAATAATTGTGTTGAACTCAGTAGCAAGTTGTATGACTCCTGAGTTACACTAAGAGGTCTGTTTGTTTATGAAAACCCCCATAAATGTCATATCCAAATATATAGAGCAGACACAACTAAACCATACAAATGACACTACATAGTGTAACGGATATCATTTAAGAGCTAGTGAAATATACCACAGGGTACAGGTGTTCTTTTTTCAAGAATACAGCATAAAGATTCAGTGGTTCAGCACCCTGTGACTCTTACAACACATCAGTTTATCTTGTCACCATCCCAAGATGGGCCTCTGAGATTTAAGGATGCCCATAAGAACAGAGGATTTTTATGTTCAAAAAAACCTGCTTTAAAAAAAAAAATTCCCTAAGAATGTCAGTCTCAGAAACACCAGTTAACACAGGATCCAATCATGTAAATATTTGCAGCTAAGGGTAGCCATGAGTTGAGGGTAACAGCAAGTACCATATTTTTTAAAACAAGCTTCTGAGAAAAAAAAGTATTTTCAAGGATGATTCAATGACTAGAAACTTAAGTCATCATTTTAAAAGAACTCTGTCACTAAGGAACTGAAGTCCCAATGGCATTCACAGGTTCACCAGGCAGCAATCAGTAGTACTTGCAAGATGGATACTCAAAGACGGGTCTTATCTGCTGCGTTCAGTACCCAGTAGCCTGAGAAGCCCTTTCCTTAGATGTGGTTCTGGCAACGCAGAAGTCCGAGCCAAAATATCCTAAGCTAAATGATTCTGTGACTTCAGAGGAAGTTTTGTCACATTTATTCAGAGGAAGAACAGCATCATCAAGTCAGCATCACTGCCAAAGAGCTAATACTGGCACTGGACATATAGCATGCAAACCTACCCTTCCTCTGCATTTCATTGTATTGAGCTTTTCCAGTGTTTATCTCAAACATAAGCGCTTATTTCGAATTATACTCTGAGATTAGGCCAACGAGCTTCCTGATAACACATCTGAAGCCCTTCAAAATGTGTATTGTGGAGGCAAAAAGTTTTCTTCCTTCTATATCTTTTGGCCCATTTCTTCACAGCTCTCTCTCTGGACAAGCAGATGTGTTTTTATGGCATCAGGTATAACGAGGAAAATTGACCTTTTTTATCTATTTCCAATGTTCATGACATAATTACATTTCATTTGGCAGCCTTTTGTGATCATTTCAGTTGCTGAAAAGTGGTCAACTCATTTTGTAAATTCCAGGGGACATGTTTCTCAGGTCTTTTGCATTAAAAAAATGCAAACGGCTTCTGTAGTTTACTTCTGTTTGGAAATAGTTACCTCTCTAAACTTGCTAATTTACCATTTTAGCTCCTAGCAATTAATTTCAGGTGCTATGTTTTACACACACCAAAAAAGTGGAAATAATTCCTGACCTGCTTGTCTTAATAACAGCCATATTCCCAAAGGAGAAGGACTAATCTTATTTCATTAAGAAAATACAATAAATATCAATATCTAGTGCTTTCAATAATTGAAGTACAAATACTTTTCAATAAGGCTGGTTTTTTTTTTTCTTCAGTTGGGTAGATTCTCGAAGAACACCTAAAATTCTGCAGAGTCTTAACTTTTCAGAAATTTTTTTTTAAATTGCTGTTTTCAAAAATTTAAGATCAACTAATATGTTTAATTATTTTTTGTAGTTTTAATTCTATTGACTATTACAAAAAAATCTGCTATTGGAGGAAAATAAAAACCCTTTTGAAATTTGAAAATCACAATTAGATCACAAATCTTGAAGCACTCACAAAAAACTTAAACCTTGTTATGCATGAAAGACTTTTCCAAGATGATATAATGAAAAGAATATGTTCCAAAAAGAAAATAAAAATTCAATACCAGAATTTCATTTAAGTGGCTTAATTGTTTCAACTTATTCTTCATCTTCCTTCACAATTTGTATCAAAATGCATTTTTTGTTCCTTCCTCTTTGGATTTCAGTGATGTGAAGAAGTAAATTCTGAAATAATTGACACAAAGCAAATTGCTTCCAAGCATGGGGATTTATAAAAATAAGAACAAGTAATAAAAAATAAAGACCCACTCAGATTTGTTTGCTTGGAATCTGTATGAATATATGTTTTACAATGCACAGTTCTTTGCTGTCCTGTTACATGGGATTTACAGTGTTTAGTGACTTCAAAAAAATAGAGCACTAACTCAAAGAACATAAATTTTGTTTGAGGTCAACACTCTACTTAAAAAATTTCTGTGTTTAGCAAAGGCTAAACACACAGGCTCCAGGTTATCTTTCTGAAGATTTATAGTGCATTTCAATTATTGGATAAATACAGTCTTGACTTTTTGCTTTGTTTTATAATTGCCAGCCCTCTAGTGACTACAGCGGGTGAAGGAAACAAGTCAGTGCCGACTAAAAGCAAATTATTATTTGCAGCGAAATTTTTATCTGATACTTCAAATACCAGACAGAGATCTTGATTTTTATGGAAACTGCTCAATAAAAATAAGCTGTAGCAAGTTCCTAATATGACCATTGTTGCCATATGACCTAACAGATTAATATAGGTGTTTATTTAAACCTTTCAAGCCTCCCACCTCATATTATGACCATGACAAAAACGCAGACTGCAAGAAATTTGTCAGTACTACTTATGAATCCTGAGGGAGTAATACATCACCCATGTTAACAGTGCATATCCCACAGGAGTTTCAAAGCCTCTTGTCAGAAACCTCACGCCAAGCCCCCTGCCAGAGATAGAGTGCAGGCAGCAGAGTACCTGGGGGACTAAGACAGCCGCACACTGTCTGCCTGCAGGGCTGGAACAGCCACCCCTTCCCCACCTCTGGAGGTGGTTGAAGTCCTAGTCTAAGCACACACACTGGGCAGAGTCTGGCTGCACTGGCCCATTCCCTCTGTTTGCTGGCATTTCCTAAGGCATTTCTTTTCAAGGCTTGATGAGTTCTGGTTGTAGTTTAGAAAATAACATTATCATACTGCAGGTGGATGTAACTATCTTGGGCCACCCCAGTCCAGGTACCACCATCAGGGGCTTACTGCAGACAAAGGAAGAAAATTGAATGAAATCTGTTGAGGAAAACAGCCCTAGTCACAGCACAGAGCTCCAAGAACAGCTGTGGCACAACTGTGAATAACCAAACACATAACACAGGTTCTGCTAAGCTACATGCATGTGGCTGTCTATCCAATACTCCTATGTATCCCTTTACATTTATGGCAAATTTAGTTGGACTTTCATCTATCCTATGAGCCACACTCTGCTTTGTAACTCCCCAGCACTTGCCCCAGCATGAAGCCAAGCAAGGCTAACTGCTGAGAAGAGCAAGGTCCCCCGTTAGACTTCTCCAGCCTACTAAGAAAGGACCTCTCTGAGTATTGCAGAGCTTACCTTCTGCCATGGAAACCATCCACTGTTTCTTTTTTGCAGAACATCCTAGCAGGAGTGACAGATACTTTGGGCTGCAAAGCAACCTCTGTTGGGGTGCCCACACAAGCAGGAAATGGAGGAACCTCTTTCCCTTCACCATACCATGCAGCAGTGTCTGTGAGTTAAAATTCACTTGGTTTCACAAAACCAGAGGCAACGCTCTGTCTTTGTCCAGTACATGCCTCAACCAGGGAAGCCAAAATTCTTTCCATTGCCCAGAACAGAGGCAAGGTGGTACTTGTAGAAGTTAACAGGATGCCCACATGGCTGCTTCTTCAGATAAGAAATCTTTGTATATGAGTGGAATAAAGCAGGTCTACCCCACACTCCAGCTTACTACTCCTGAGGAAATCTGTTTTCCATTTGCTGACAGAAGTTATAATATAAATGCCTTTCCACTGAAATATGAAGTGAGACCTAAAAAACTGCTCAAGGCTAAGTTTTGAAGAAAATTACGTGAGAAGTACCATGAGTCTGTTGTGAGATTCAGATCCATCTTTGTTGCAGGAACACCTTCCTGAAGCATCACACTATTAAGTGATTTCACTGCTGTCAGTGAAAACTGCTACCAGTTTTCTCTTCACCATAGCTAGACTATCGAATACATTATAAAGTCAACAGTTCCCCCTCTATCTTCAGGAAGTATAATGTATTTATCTGTTCAAATGCAATAAAACAGCAAAGGAAAATTCTGCAAGCATGCTACAGGGTTAACATTCTCCATTACACTTTCCATTACAGTTTCCAGATGTTARTTCAATCAAGATTTCTACCATGATTTCCTCTTAAAGATAATAATTGCTATTTCAAGAACCTCTGATTAAAATATTACTGGAATGGACCACAAGTAGTGCTTATATTTTATGTATATACAGTTCACTTTGGAGGTTATAATAACATAAAGACCATAATAATGTTAAACAATTAACTAAATGCAATAAAAAATAAATCTAATCTGACCTGAATAAATGTGGAGGTCTTTCATATTCTTATTTTCCACCAGTGACTACCTTCTTTCTTTTACAGTTTCAGAAGTCTCTAAGAGTATTTTACTGTTCAGAAAGTACATCTAAAGCAGTATTTCCTTCTTGCAGCTTTACTACCATATACATGAACTCACTAGCTTACAGAAGGTAGAGGGGAGCCTGCAAAGTAAGTCCTTGGACAGAAAAGGTAGAAATACCTTCCAATCGATGTTGAGTGAAGTGACAGTAGTAAACCATCAAGCAAGGAACTTCTATCCCTCTGGTAAGTGCTTGCCCATGCAAATACAGGGAGTTTTACCACTTAAAATTACTTGGATCATAAGAATTTTGGAAATGCAATTTCGCTACTCTCAGTGTCCTGGTTAAATTTCCACTTCTGCATTTCTGCCAAAAGAATAACCATCTTTCCAACATCCACTTAAAGGAGTACTTCTGTTACCATTCTGAACTGGCATCCATAGGTAAATAACTGCCAAATTTCACCTCCAAGTTGAGTACTTGTTTCAAGAGATGTATGTTTAGCAGTTTAGCAGTTTAGCAGGCACATATCACCCATCTAGCAGATAGAGGAGTTTAAGATTTATGCCCATGGGAGTCAAAAAGGAAAATCTATAAGAATACTATTTATTCTATTCCCTGCAGACTTCTTTTTGTGGCAGTGAAACACAAAAAGGTACATAAAGATCAGGAAGAGGCTACAGAACCCATTACTTACAAGGAGTACCCACAACAGAGGGAGTGCCCAGAGAAATTGTGCATTTCTATGCTGTGCTTTGGACCATTCATGTATGAGAATTTGGTGCAGGAACAGGGCTAACAGCAGATTTCAAACATGCACTTGCACAGAGGAAGCTCTGACCAAATCAAGCCAAACCACGGAGAACTTGTGCTAGGTTACCAGAGTCCACTGGAGTGCCCATGAAAAACTAACTCTAAACTTTACACAGCTGCACTACCTTTTTCTTTTCCCAAATATCACTATTTTCATTTCAAACAATTAGAATTTTTACCTTAGCACTTTAAAAAAATGTAACTACAAGTTTATCAAACTAGCACGACTAAATAATAATGCAGATGATCCTAACTGTACCAAACAAACAAACAAAACAAACCCCAAACAAATCACTTCTACTGATTTAAAAGAAACAATTGGAGATAACATGATAAGGAAGTAGAAAGCTGGAGTAACCAAGGGGTTAAATATACAGTTTACACTTCGGAATTCTCAATAATATGCTCCTCCTTCCCTAGCAGCTGCCAAAAATCATCTGACAGGAAACATAAGATTAAGTTTGTCCCACCTAAGTGAACAAAGAGATCTCAGAACAGGCAACCAGTTCACTGCAGAGCAAGAACTTTTCTAATTCTGCTGGAATCTGCAGTGCTGCTCAGAAATTATTACTGAAGTTGTTTTCTTTATTTTATCTTGCTTCTAGATCAACTCATTCATTTTGGTCACATTGCAGTTCTTGTTCCTTCTCCCATAAAGTTTAACTTAAAGCTCCAAACATAATCATGTGGAAAATGGACATTATTGATTCCTATGGTCCATTGTTCCCCCATTCTAAGTCCCTGAAGTTCAAGTTCAATCTGGAATTACATCATGTCTGGTTTCTCCTGGTTACCAGACGGCTTGAGACGTGACCACAGCTACAGAAAAAACAAACAGCCTTCTTCACGCTTCGGCTCCTCTATCAATTCAAACATAAACTTTTTTTCTTTCTCTCAAGTATGCTTCAAGTATGGAGCATGGTTAATTTAGAGATTAAGTTCCAAATTAGATTATCTAATGGCATCTTAATGGATTGCTGACCCATTTCCTGTGGGATGGCAGCATGCAAGTCTGGCTTGAATACAACTAATTTCTTAGGAAGTGTTCTTAGGAAGTGTTTCTTAGGAAGATGCTTGCCTGGATGGGGAGGAAACAATGTTTTGTACATCATTATACATTACAGAGTTGTGCAAAACTATTAGAATTAGTAATTTAAATTTATAAAGATAAGAAATCATTTGATTTTCTCTCTGTGAACATTTTTGCACTCAGGAAACTTCAGCATTTTTGTTCTTGAATTGTAATGAAATGCTACCTTTATTCCAGACCATTGCTGGGGAGAGGAATGAGGGAGGGACACAAGCCACAATGTAGGAACTACTGCTCTAACAGGTGTCTGTGCTTGCCAAAATGTGTTTCCACAGACATGCTGCTGGCTGTGTAATTTTAGCTATATGCTTTCTCAATACCAATCGTGTACAAGATATTGTGCTGCAAAAGCAATATGCATCCATTCTCAATTCCCCTTTGACTTCTCTCTCTGATAAATCAGATTACCCCTTTTGATTGCCTTATCAGCACTGTTAGCATAAATACACAGAGGTGCGGGAGGGTGGGGAGCGGGAGGGGGAGGAATGATGCCTGGAATGCTGAATACCCCACAGCTACAGCTGAGAAAGAAACTCAGCACTCTGAGAACAGTGCTCCCCTCAGCGTCTCCAGGAATGAGCCAGCTGTTGTACTATGCTGATGTGTCAAGATAACAGAATGAAAGCATGAAATTCTAGCCTAGTCCATTTGCCTAGATAGGGTAAAGGTAATATTAAACAGTTAATGCAGAATGATTGTTAAAAGAATTAATATAAATAAAAATACATTTGTTGATAGCTGATAGCTGAATTGAAGCGTGCACTTTGGCGATGCAAAGTTGCTGTCAGTGGAAGACTTGAAAAAATTCCACATGGTCTAGGAGAGATCCGTCGCACCAGCTTTTAAGAGTATTTATACTGGAAATACCATCAGTGGTGCAATGAGTGGCTTAGATTTAGGATCAAACTCATGCTATCAGCCTCACACACACACACACACACACACACACACACACTTTTTGTCACTCTCACTTTTTTCTTAAGTGTACTTTTTGCATACACTCTTGCCCTCACGTAGTGACTGAGAAAGTATTTTTCTAAATGAGCCATACAGATTTTCACAGCTTTTCCTCGCATTCTGTCTCTAGTAAAACAGAACTGCCATTATCAAAAAAATAAGGATTTCGGGTTTTTTAATGGTTTTGAATATCTTCTTCACATGTATACCAAAAAAATCACCTAAATGACCATAAAAGTATTGGAGAGTTTATTTCTATTGATGTGTTTAAATGATGTTCAAAGTTCAGCAGACACAAAAAAATACATTTATGAATAAATATAAAAAGTCATATAACAACAGAATATGTACCCTAAATGTTCTAAGTAAGCAATGAAAAAATCAAACCGATCCAAACAAAAACTGTAGATGGTTTGGTATGAGGAGCAAAGTAAAAATTACTACTTCTAAATACTTCACCAAATAACTGGGATAGGGTTTTTTTCCATTTTATTTTGGTTTTTTTAGGATGCCCACTGAATGTTTAATGTAAGTATTTTCTTTAAAGATACTAGAATGTTTAACTCAGCTATGCAGACTATTAATCTATTTTTTGTTATCATTTTCACTGCCAGTCTTCTGGTTTTGTAGAAAATGATGTATCAGTGATCTAAGTTTTTGTGGCTTTTTGGTCCTTTTTTGTTTAGTATTATTCATATTCTCTTTTCTGCAAAGTTCAGTCTTTGCATACAGACCACTACTGTTTTATACCTGAATTTTTAGATGCCAACAGGCACATAATTTTCTAAGGATATAAAACATAAGAAAAGAAATTTGAAATCTATGCATTGTACCTACCATGAGGTGGGATATGCAACTATTAGTAAGACAAAGACACACAGAAATAACAGAAAGTTTTTGTCATTCACCTTTTGCCAACTTCCAAGGTGTTGGTCTCCAACAATGCTTGACGACAAAGCTTTCAACCTGACCATATCTGCTATCTGGTATCTGTAGAGATAGAGCAGCTAACACTGAGGGACTGCCAACTTTTTCACCTGCCTGAGGTCAATAACCCTTCTGAAAATCAGTATAATTAACCACAAAAGCCTGATGTAAAAGGTGAGATTGAGTACAATCAAACTGAGCTCTGCAGATCTAAAGAAATAACATAATCAAACATTTATCACACCATTTGGAGTTGCAGCAACTTGTTTGGATTGGGATATCTTTCTTTGTCCACACGTGACAATTACTTTTGAAATATATTCTTGTTTTCTAACATTGGCTTTAGTGTTAGAAAGACTCACTGCTCCTTAACCTGAGCAGGTATAATTTCTCTTAGGTCCTTATTTCTGTGGGATTTGAAGAATGTCATCTTTAAAAACCCAACAACTAAAAGCCATCTGCTTAGGCAGAACTGTTTGCTTCCTTGTCCTTCTAGGCTGTACATAATCCAAGAGCAAGTGGCATAGCCTCGGCCCCTAACAAAACGCCCATGGCAGGTTTTGTGCCTAAGCTCTTCTGGCAGTGCTTGTGTTTGCTGGTAGGGCCACAGTGGTAGGAAGTGTTCTGGGAGTGATCTGCAAAGCTATGTGGTTTGTAACAGCAAATGGATCGTGGAGAAGGCTTTCATTCTCTACCAAAGTTTTCTTGATAATCACATAGAAATGTTTTCCCCCACCTTTCCTTTCTTTTCACAATTTATGCCCAGGGTGTTGTATGATGATACTGAATAACAGAATTCACCAAACACTAGGACAGTGCTTCTGTCAGTGTAACACGCATTGCTTTAAGGGGGGCTCGAGTGACGACTGATTAAAACCACGTGAGGATGCTCCTAGATAGGTTGTTATGATGTAATTTTCTAATGCCTGTCAATGCCCTCAAAAATGTCACTTTGTAGTGGGAGAATGAATCAGCCTCTCTGTGCTATAAAAACTCAGTTTGGATTCACTCCTGGCAGTACATTGAAAACTCTGGCAATTACTATGTGATGGGGATTTGTAATGTGAATCACAGCCCTTGAGAAGATGAGGTGAATCCATTAGCTAATTTTCCATTGTACTCTCTAATATATGAGGAAAGAAATGACAAGGTCTTATTTTACCACCACAATTCTTCAAGATTTAAAACATTGTTTCAGATAAATTGAAGAAAAAAAACCAACCAAATAAAGAAGAAATTAAGCTTCAGATTTGTAAACAGCATCAGTTTTTAAATTCAGTAATTTCCTTTCTAAGTTGATACTCAAAAGTGTCAAAACTTCTAGCAATCCATAGTACCATCAGCACAATGCATCAGAAGGCATTTTGTATATAGTACATAGAAATTGCACTCACACACATACTAACACTAACTATTCAGAAGTACATATATTTTCATGTACACATAAATTTCTAAAAAATATTTTAAATTATTTCATTAGTGAGTGGCTAATACTTCATCTGATAGGCTCCCAACCTACAAGCCCTACATGGACAACCCTCATTGAGTGTCGCAGATAATCCTGTACATGAAAAAGATGAAAACTGATGTATCAAAATTATGTTGATTAGTTTATATGCCTATTTAGATAAACACCTTCTGCTGTTATCATAGTCCACTATATACCAAGAGATGTAAAATCAAATAAATTAATAACATATCAAAGGTTAACGAAGTTTATTGTTTGGTTTATTTGTTGGGGGGAGGACAGGGTGAGCTCATAGAGAAAGAAACTTTTTTTGTAAATCGTTCCTAATTTTTCTTTTATCTAGTTGAAAAATAAGATGGTTTATATCTTACCTTTAGGTATATGTTAGCAAAACTACACCAGCCAATTGGTAAGAAATGTCTCTATGAATAATATAGTTTTCTTCACCCAAAACCAATCACCATCTCAGCCATTTATTATTATACTCATCTATACCTCTAAAAGCACCGTTTTCTTTCTCTTAACAATCAGGTCCCAAAAATATGAGAGCAAAGACATTTTTAAAGCCTAAGATCAGTATTTCCTTCAACTCGCAAACCCTTTGCATAGGACAGCATGATATTATTCCAGGTGTCACATTAAGGGATTGTCTAAAGTCAGCTTGCATGAAAGATAACCTGAATGTGTTTAGGAGAAATGTTACACACATATTTTGATCATAATGCTGTCACATATACTCTGGAGGCCCACTAAAACAGATATTGCTGCTCTATGCAACTTTTTTAGAGGCAGTGTAGGGGTGGAAATAATTAAAATGTTACCTTTGCCAAGTAATTCCCAATGTATCCTCACTGGCACTGGGGTATAAATGCCTGCCGTTTTGATTCATGGTCCAGTCACAAATTCTCAGCTGTCAATTGAAACCTAGCAGTCAGATATGGATCGAGCATACTACAGTTTTTAGTACTTAAATGAATACATGCAAACTAGTACTGTACATGGCAAAAGTCTTACTTTCCCAATAARTAATTTTAAAAAACAAAACGAAGAAAAATAACTTATTTTGAGAGATAAATGCCTATAGACTTGTTTAATATAATGCCACTTTAATATGAACGTCTATTAATAAAGCATAAAAGAGTAACTAATGTGTAGCACATAACAATTAGCCATTATTAGATTACAAAATGAGCTGGAATAAAAGGAAATGTTAATAGTCAATAGTGCCATATTTTAAGAAAGGAAATAATTATGCTGTCTTTTTAAGCGATGCTCTATATAATGTGTATTTAGTACAGTAAAATATAATCAATATCTTCTAGCATGCTTTTTGGTAAATATAGAAGACATGCAATTTATAGAAAATTTGCCAAAATTAAACAAATTGTATGTTGTTATCTAGCTATTTAAGAAGAGTAAAGATATTTTGTAACTGAAGTTTATTCATCAAGTATTACTGAAAGTGGTATTACTTAGCAAGAGGTGATAAAATAATCTAATTGTGTTCAGACTCAGAAAAGTCGAATTTAAAATACTTTACTGCATTTTAATATAAAGACAAATGTACTAAATATTAGCTGAAACAAATTCTTCSCAGATCCTCAAATCATCAGTTCTGCCTTCACAGATTGTTCAAGCAACCCTCAGCAGCTCTGTTTATTTAACAGCTGCCCAATAGTGTTAGCAGATTTATGGAAAATATATGCTGCTTATTTTTAAGCTTAAGAAAATGAACTTATCTGGCTTCTGAAGAAAATATATGTTTTATCCTTCATATAGTCATGTTTATATAAATTGCTGCACTATTATATATGATTAGACATTCTGAAGATAACGTTGCCAAGTTTAATTGCATTCAATACATTTTAGTTTTCTCTATCCATGTTCACATTCTTGAGATAGCACAGGCTACAGCAAACAAACTATAATAAACTGTTTTCACAGGAGAGCAATTTATTGCAGTCTTTTCCTGAAAAATACAAATGCTGAGGACAAGACAATATTGCAAACTTGACCCTGTCTGGCTGTTAGACTAATAAGCTTCCTGCTGTTAAGGTCTGAGAAATGGAAATGTTAGTCTTTGATGTTTTCATAGGGATTGTTTCTTGTTTGTTATCTAAAGAACTCCAAGGGACCTTCTAAAGACCATTAAAAGCATGACTAAACCACATTAAATTAACCAGAAAAGGAAACATGCAGTTTAAAAGTTTGCTAGAGGTAACTGTGAATAATATATTAAACATGTTTAAAAAAATGGGTGAGTAAACATTTGATGTAGTCACTATACAAAACAGGATCCTGAGCTTGATTTTAATAATGAAAACATAATAAAATATGTCAGCCCAGTTATTCAATGTACAGTAGACATATTTCTGCTATTATCCTTAAGGATATCATCATCTTCACTACAAATGCATATTTTAGAGCTTCTTAACTTAGCTATAAAAACTCATTTGCAGCTGAAACAAAAGACTGAAAGGTTAAACCCTCCCACCCATCCCCCTCTTTTACTTCTTCACAAAATATAAAATCTATTCATATACACCCTGTGGCTTATTAGAACCATTAAAAATATACTAAAATCACAAACTTAGCATTACCAAATTATTATATTCACTTAGTTATAACTCAAAAATCTGGCAAGCACTTAGCTTGTTATATAGAACCTAATTGCAGTTGCCATTTGGGGAAAAAAGAGCAAGAGACTGATATATTGCATTTTAGTAAATTAGCTTCTGCACTATATCACTGTATTCTTCCCACAATCTGTGTGAAAACCTTCCACACATACAGTTTATGTGTTAAATTTATCATTAAGAAAGCACTACAAAGTTTTTGAAACATATTTCATAAATGTTAGTAATGGCATGCTGCTTATTATATACAGTCACATGTACCTCAATTCACATACAGCCAAACACTGTGAAGAAAATAATGCAACATGTGCATTTAATACCTAATCTGTAGGCATGTACATGCACATTTACAAGAAGGTTCATGCTCCATAAGACTCACAGTTAGTACTGTAGTGCTGTTCACTGCACCATGCTTGCAGTACTGACAGCACCGGGGAGAGGTGCAGGTTTGCATGACAGCTGGCTCTGTGACAAGCCCAGGGCTGTATTAGTCATATTGAAATACACCTTCCAACGTAAAGAACTGCTGCTCCACATTCCTCAGCTGGCTCACATAGATGCCCCATTGTCTTTAAAAATTAACCAGCCTGGAATTTTTATTTTTTTAAACTCTCCCTCACGTAAAACTTCCTCTCTCAAGTCACTCCTATTGAAAGATGTCTGCATGTCTAAGATTTAGAAATACCACTTCTAAAGTCTGCATCTGCATCCTTTGCATATGTTGAGTGGCTTCTGGGTAAAAATACTGTAGAATTTAATAGAACTCCGTAAGTCTGGGCTCCTTTTGATGGAAGAAGTCTGATCATAACAGCAGTGGGAGGCTGCCCTGGGAGGATTTCCACATAGCCCAGAAGGGAAAGCTTAGGTGCATAGACATGACATGAACACCAAGCTTTGGAAGGACACAAGGCACTTCACTACAGTATTTCAAGTGCTATATATCATCTGGAGTAATACTGAAAGCTTTCTTTCTAGTTATTCTCCTCAGAGTAACTTAGGTACCTCTAAAATCATGCCACAGGTGGAAAGGAGAAGGCACAGTCATTCTTACCCACTATGAGCCATCCTAAAAGTGTTTCTCTGCAAGATATGTGAAGAGGAGATGCAGGAAACTACTTGAGAAAACTTACATTCCTCAGTAGAGAGTCATAAGGAATGGTCCCCAGGATATATCTAATAACTGCTGAAAACATTACTAATTTTCTCAAATGTATGTTATGAATGAAAAATAAATGACCTGGCTTGACATATGACATGGTGAAAAGTCCTCTCTAGAAGGCTGCTGAACAGACTTGACCTCCAGTCCACAGTTCTGTGGATTTTTAGCAAAGCAAGTAACAGAAACCTCACTACGATACCATCCTCCATCCTCAAAACATTATGAGTGATTTTCTTATTTATCTCTCATTTAACCACAAGAGAAAGAGGATGAGTCTATATTATGAAGTGGAAATGGATGCCTGGCCTTGCAGAAGATGAAGAATCCACACAGGTAGCCCAGGCATTTTCCTAGTCCTGGACCCTAGGCTCTGCCCTTATGCCTGTAATACTGCTGCACTCATGAAGCAGCCAAGAGCACAAAGCCCATTGCGTGCATCTCTCCCGGGAGGCAGTGCAACTCCCTCATTCACCTCAGACATTTTATAGGAAGGAAACACAAGCTTGGAAGTGGACACAGGCCTGGAGACAAGCAAAGTAGACGGAGTGCTTCTCTTCTGTAGAATGCCAGGAAATTGATTTTGTTTTGCACTTTCCATGGCTGTGAGACATACTGATGTGAAGTCATACCCAAGCGCTAGATTTTACTATAGCTGCCTTCACAGTTTAAACAGCACCTTGCAAGCACAACTATCCTGCAGTGTTTTAAGTATGCAAATCACACATACATTAAAACCCATAGCCCAACAGCTCAATCTTTAATCACAGTATGAATGATTTTTAGGGGTTAGTATTTAAGCAGATTTTGTAGCCTTGTATGTAAAGAATGGCTAAGACTAACATTCATTTCAAGTTTCTGTGATAGCTAGTGAAAGAAGAATTGTATTTTGGAAAGTGTAATAGGAGACTGCTATAGCTTCTGTTAGCTGAGAAGAGCCCATAAAAGTTAACATTTACATATTGTCATTGTTCTGACTGAAACTTCCTTCAAATGTGTTTCCTTTCCAGCAAGCTTATGTGAAAGGTGACCTCTTAGTCATTTACATACCTCCCTGGCAATCATGTGACCCAGTTTTACGTCAAACTGTCAATTATGATAAGGGACACAATAAGAACAGGCTAAGTGTTGATAACCTGTTTCCTGACTTTACTGACAAGTTCTCTTTAGGAGTCCGCCTGTGTTCTTCTTTCAGCCTGCTGCTGAATGCAAAAGTAACATCCACTCAAAACATTTTGTAAACAAATACTCTGTGTTCGGTGGACATTTAAGTTCACAATTTTCACGATTAATAGTATGAAGAGAACTACATTTAGAACTGTGCAGCTCAGTAACTAAAGGATGCATCTGGTAAGAAGAAATTTCTACTGAAGAGACAGGGAAGGCATTTGTAGGAAATAAAAAGCTATCTACAGTTTTCTGATCATTTTGGAGACCTTATTACTATGTATATTCAAAAGGTCCCATAATTGTAAAATCTGTGTGAAAATCCTGAATGCAACATACCATCATACCCAGAAAGAGCAAGCTTTAGTGAAAACCATGACACTGAGTTTATCAGTGCAAAAATTGGAAGAGTTCATTAACTCCTCGGCAGTTGGGTCAGCATTAGTTAACACAGTGAAAGTTCTAGAGACTACCGTTAACAATCTTAATAGCTATTCCATTTATTTATGTTTTCAAATTAAAAATAGAATCATCCATACAAGGCCAGAAGGGCACTAAAATTAAATGGTCAAGAACAAAAACCTTGCAGTTATTTCATTAATTCCAACAGAAACCTTATTTTTTTGTGGTATCATTCATCTGCACTTGCAATAAATACAAGTGTCTATCCATCCATCCATCCATCCATCCATCCATCTTTTTAAACTATTTACACAGGCAAAGTATATGACTAGTATTTCTGGCAACTTTCTAGCATTATTGCCAGAAACAACATGACCTGACTCTAAGTGTTTGTCATTTCAATACCATAATAAATCCATGAAGTTGGAGAATCATGACATAAGGAGGCTAAAGAAATGTCATCACATAACTGTGAGGATCCTGATCATTAGGACTTTGTTACTGAACTAATGATCTGGCCATTAAAGTTACTTTGCCAAAGGAATGCAGGCACTAGAATCTGGCAAGGAATTGTGTCCCCTTAGAGAGGGCAGAATTCAACTGACTTTCCTCAGTTTGTTTGTTTGTTGCTTTCTTTCCTCTAGTCTAGGCTTAGAAATCACAAATCTTCAATACATGCAAATTAATAGGGAGTAGGAGGATGAAGATGCACCCATATAATTGCAAAGACTATCCCACCATCTTCTATTATTTAATTTAATTTAGCTAGGATGTTTCTTAGCAGAGATAAAGAACAGTGAGCATTAGATTTGGCTTCGGAAAATACTTCCATCAATGACCAACAATAAAATTAAGAAAAATTCTCATTCAGGTACTAGCTCTTATCATGTCCCTTGCCCTCTCCCATGGTGTTCTTCCTACAGTTATGTTATCAACACTTAACAATTCTCAGAAGCTGATGCTGAATCAGAAAACGAAAAACAAGTGGTCACCAATAATTTCTAATAGACAGAGGAGATATTATATGAATTTTTTACAAGAAAGTGCCAAGATATATATGATTCTCCAAATGCCTCTGAAGCAAGATGTTATTTTTTGAAACTATTCATGCCACAGCATAGAAATAGCTGGCATTTCAAGGCAAGTAGTGGGGAGATCCACCAGCTAGTGTATCAAAAAGTGGACTGCATAGTTATCATTCACCATTAAAATCTAGTCTTTCTAAATATCAATGTTACAGGCTAAGTAATGCATATAACATCACAATTTCACAGTATCCAGATCAGTAAAAACCAAAAGATTCTCTCACTGGCCCTATTATGTATTATCTTTCAAAGTTTTTTTCAGTGCTTCCCATCTAAATGTGAGTATTTAGGATATGCTTTGCTGTACATGGTTACCAGAATTTCTAGGAAGCTATCACTTTTTCAGGACTCCATGTGAGTGTGTGTTGCAAAATACATGTGTAACTTTTTTAATTTATTGTGGTTACTGTAACTTAAATGGGCTACATAATGGCTCTTTTTAACAGCAAAAAAAACCCCACTCATGGATACTTGCTAATATTCGTCAAAACCAGAGAAAATAAATCTTCATAAAGACTCCTCCAATGAAGTAAAAATGGTACTAGTGACAATATTTATTCTTGAGGGGTCACTGTGCATTACAGGGAGGAATGTTTAAAAGATTTCTCTGGAACTAAAACCAATGGCTTTCTAATTGAAAATTTCTCTCCACTAATAAAAAATGATTAATCACCTTTTTTCACGTACCCCTTGATTTTTCTTTTCATTCATCATGGGTTACTTTAAAGCAAATGCATTTAAAATCTGCCACAAGAAGTGTGGTCTCTTTTGTATTGTTGTAAAGTAATGAAAGGACATAGTAAATCAATCCCATTTCTGCCTTACCAAAGGATAACCTTTGCTCTATTGAAGTTGTTTAGACAACCTCAATGCTCTATGTTACTTTCTACACACACACACACACATGTGTGTGTGTGTGTGTGTGTGTAGTCTATCATCTCTGTATGTCACCTTTAGAATTGACTGAAGGTAACTAATTCATTAGAAACATACCTATACACACTTATATGCTCATATTTATCCATCTGAAAAACTTAAAGTATTCTGTCCTTTTGGATAGTTTCAGCTGGGCATACTACTCCTTAATTTTCTACGCATCTGTAGGCATTCATACACACAAACACACTCAGGCAAACACAGATATGTCCATTGCATATGTTAGAAGAGAATAGTGAGTTAAGAGCAAAGACAATAAAACACTGATATTTTTAAATATATTACATGGCTCATTGGTCACCAATTGATGCTCTTGGATTAATATAATGAGACCATGAATCAATACACTTTTGGAAGGGGAACATTGGTTTAACACAGTAGCATTAAATAATTTTTCTGCTTCTGAAGTGCATATGAGATTCAGCTTAGTTTCCCCTTCCCTTTAAGCCATTTGGCCACATGTTTTACCATGGAAGAGACTATCAGACACAACACATGTCAATACCAAAGACCTTTGAGATCCCCCTCACTTTGATGTTCCAAGGACACTGCTGAAATTTTGAAATCTATTTTGATCTACACAAAGACAAAAATAAATAGAAGATGCAAAACACCAGCAACATATATGTCAAGCTCAGCCAGGACAAAATTAAATATGCGTCTACTACTTTCTGGCATGTGACGAGAAGTTTAGAAGTCTTTCAAAGAGCTTGGAATGTGGAGTAGGCCTAAGCAGGAGCAGTCTGCAGAAAAAATTGTGTCCAAAAATTTAAAGGGGAAAAAACATATTGTGCATCCCTAAATTAACAGGATGTCAAAGATATTTCAAAGAACACTGTATAAAACTACACAAGAACTCTACAAATTACATTCACTCTGCATAAAAAAGAGAGGTGTTGTGTGTGCTTCAAAAAAAAAATCATATGCTGTGTATTTTGAAAAAAAACCCATTTCATAGTAATTACAATATATTTCATAATAAAGAATCTTTGAGAGGTTAAATAAAATCCAACAAAACAATACGGCAGAAAAGTTATTGAGAAATTAATGGCTGGAAGAGCCACTAATAGTCACCACATATTTTCATAATAAAAGTGTACAGATGTTTGAATTTAAGTCTTACTAGTTAAAAACATAGTTGACAATGCATCAGCTATTTTGAATAAATTATCATCTTTATGATTTTCTCTGAACTCTGTATGTGATGACCTTTAAAATGGACATACTGCCTCCTTGCCCTGTGAGTGGGTATGGATAGGGAGTTTCAGCTGAAGCAAGGGTCAGCTATATCTTAATCATGTAGAACAGGTAGGTATTACTGAAAAATGAAACAGAAATGCGTATAAACTGCTGACATTAACACAAGTCTGAGAAAAAAAATACAGTATGACAAATACCAAGGCCTATTTAACACCCTCTTTCTTATTGCCGCATTCAGCTTTTCTCCTTGTAACATTTTTATTGCTGTGAACTGCAAAGTCCTTTACTGTTAAGATCTAAGAGGAACACAAACACACATCATAAACTACATTAAAATACTAAAGAGTCTGAATTTATTTTTGAAATGTACTATTTCTGTATGTGCATGGCCTTGCTACTGACTGCAGCTAATTTATTTATATGCCATCATTAATCTCAGCTTTATATTTTCACAGTTTGGGTAAACACTTCATTTGCATTAAATTTGCAGCATTAATGAGATGTGAAATTTAAAATGCTAATTGAAATATAAATGATGTAAGAAACTAGAATAAAAATGTGGTTTTGTCACATTTGAAATCAGCAGACCAATTTAAACCTATTACGCTAGAAATGATGATGTGCTGCCTTGAGAATTCAGTTTTACAACTGATCTTCTAAAAGTAAAATGAAGAAATGTTTTAAACATCTGGAGGAAAAGGAAACAAAACTTGAAAACAATAAACTGTATTTTTTTGCTTTGAAAGTTTTGCTTATTTTTATAAAATGATTTTGAAATTAGTATTTGTTTCTTAAACATCTCATTCTACTTCCTAAAATCCTATTAAAGATTAAATGTATGAACCCTTGAAAAAAAATATTGAAAGAAGCATACCAGGAGTTCCTCAAGATGGGACCAATCTAAGAAAGAAAGAATAGGCTGAACTGATATTTCTTAAAGCATTCAGTTTGTTTTGAATAAACATCATCTTCACATGACAAATACTGAAAACCTCAAGATTTCAGTCTAATCCAAAATACCAGTGGCATCATGTAGGAAGGTAATACCACAAAAGCTTCTCTACATCATTACACCTATGTGAAACTTGCCCACCTGTTGCTGGTGTAGGAAGGATGGGTCTCTTGGGCTTAGTCCCACATATCGATTGGCTTGGGATGTGCCTGAGGCTGTGTAGGCTGATTAAGGAAGAACAAAACATATTGATAAAAATACCAACCTATCATATCTATTACCTTGTGCAGGTACAGTACAAATATGAGAGATCCAGAGTTATGATTTTGCAATATATAGGAAGTGTCTTTGGCTTTTCTTTAAGAGAAAGCAAAAGAAATATTAGACCAAATTTGGAAAGGCATGTGTAAATTCCTATAAACTTCAATGGAAGCTGCATGTGTAAATCACAATGATGTCTCTTGACAATAGTAGTCCGTTTGATTAATTTTTTTTCAAATTATTTCCTAATTTATTTATTTGAACTAATCACACTTTTAATTTCCATTATACCAATCTAAAGCAACGGTGAAATCACTGAAATTACAATGCTGATCAGAAAATATTCATGATCATGCTATTTTTATTTCTGTAAAGGCCCTGTTTTTACCAAGAAAGCACCAAACAACTGTAAAAGTGGAACATAAATTAGAACAAAAAGTTTGGTTTGCTTATGTGGCATTAAATGAATTTTTGCAGTAATGGGAATTTTGCAGTAATGGGAATTTTGCAGTAATGGGAATCTGATTAATATTTTCCTAAGAAGGGAGCTAATTCTTACTGTGTAATATAACAGAAAATATTCAACTCCACCATACATCAGAAAACAATATTTTCTGAGGGGAATGACTAAAACAATTCTCTCTCCACCTGCTTCAGAAGATTGAAGAAATCCATTTCTGAGGAGAAAGGGAATGTCAAGTGAAGCTAGGATTATCTACAGAGAATGGATCCTCCACCTGTAGGACAAATTCCTCTGTGGTCTCTCCCAGTAATTCCTAAAAGTCATTATGTTCTCATGTGGCACTTATCAAATTAGTTAGGTGATCTTACTCAACTTACTTGCAGTGTAGAGATCTCCACACTGCAATCTGTAGCATCATAGCCTGGAAATTTGCTGTAAAACTAGCAAAGACTTAGTAGCAAAACTACTAAAACTGGACAGACACATACAAGCATGCCAGTGAGAAGCTAGATGAGAGTACTTACTAAACTGGGCTGCTAACATTAAGTTCACATGGAAAAAACCCAAGAAAATGTATTCATTTTTTAAAAAAATTAAAAATTCTATATACAATGAATAGGCTTTATTGAAAAACTAAAATAAGAATTAACCAATTGTTAGAAGGACATTATGATGGAGGCCACAGAGTTCTACAAATATTATTTGTAAAGCCTGATGTTCTTTCTCATTAAGAAAAATTCTGCTATAGCACTTCAGAATGAAAAGCAGTGCAAATCATTTGTCAATTTATTTCTGTCACACTGAATAATAATCATAATTTTTTGTTCAAGTTATATAAATATATAACTATATGTATTTTGGACCAATCAATCAGTCAATTACTGCAAATAAAAGTAAAACTATGCTATAAATCATGCTAAGTGTTGATTTTCCCATTAAGTTAACACCAGTAATCTGTGTGGTGCACCTATTATGACTGATAAATACAGTTTCACTGACAATACAGTTTATATGTATTCATACGTAATTTATACATCAGAAGGACACGATCCCTCATTTTATTGTTATTTTCTTAATCAACAAGCTATATTTTTTCATTTTTTTATGCTCTTACAGTTATCAACCCAGTGTCAAAAGCCTGTATCAAGGAGATAGTTTTCTGAGAATCATAACACACCTGAGCAGGTGAGGTGCTATACCTATCTTGTAGGCAGTATGGCCACATTCAAACAAAATTAGCACATACGGATTTTTCTATTGTTATTTATCTGCTGTAGTGGCAGGAATTTACTTGGAAACTAATATGGAAGCATGGAGGAAGCCTTATTTTATGTATCTGAGCCAAGGTGTTCTAAAGGTTCAGCCGGAATCAGCTACTCAGGTTCCCATGAGTTGCACAAGAAACTGGGTGATGATTTAATTTGGAAAATATGATCTAAATAGTTCCCTTGGTAGTAGGACAATGTACAGATTAGGTATGCTTTTCTATAATGATGATTAAGGTCATACAACCAGAAAACATCCCAAAACAGTTCTGACATTTACTGTGTTCTTTTTGCCATTTTTATCAGAAACCCTGACCTCATCTAAGAGAGATATGTAAGCCAAGCACAATCATGTCAAAGTAGAATGAAACCACAAATACTTGAAGCTGTACGAGAACTTAGTTTTCTCAGTTTTCTGTTCTGGTGGAAATGTTTAGAGCAACAGCTTCTACTTTGCTGCTAAAACTAACTCTTCTTAAAAGGTCCAAAAATTGTACCACAAATCACCAGTGAAGCTACAGACATACTCCTAGCAAAACTATTATACTTAAGACCTCTTAACAAAATGAATATACTGAAAGGGCAGATAAAATTATTCCATAAATATATATATATATATTTACTTTATTTTTTTTTATACTTGAGCCGTAGTTTCTCCAAAAGTTACTACTATCCTTTTATGGTAAATGCTTAAAACAGTTTTCTCGTTTACATCTTATGCCTTTGAGTCTCATGTCTTCCTCAGATGCTAATGAAAAATTTTAAAGTGGTATAACACCTCAAAAGGACTGGTTTTGGTCTCCATTAATGGCAGACCAATAGTTAGGGGGTGATTTGAAGTTCAAATATTAAATCGGTCTAGAACAAGTAATTTAAATTTTACAAATCCTAAAGAGACTAATATTTTAAAGACTGTTAAGATTTTTTTCCAAGAGTCGGGAAGTGTCTCCTAAAAATCTTCACGACTCTGTTAAATGCTGGTAACATGGCCATCTCAAATCCAAAAAAATGTTCAAAGACAACAGAAATCCAGAACACAGTTAAAAAGCATCATTCTGCACCTCTTATTATGAATACTCTGAAGGGAAGAAATTAGTGTAGATATTTGCCTGTACTTCTAGAACTGCAATTCCATTGAAGATAATAGGACAAATAACATGATCCTATATGTAGTAAAGAGATTAAAACATTGAAGTTGGAGTTTGTTACTTTCTATTTTAAAAAACAACAAACACATACAGTGGATCTACCATCCCTTGTAGAAATGACAAGGAATGAACATTTTCTTTTGCCACAACAGTTGTTTTCGCTAAAAATGACACAACCTATATTAACATGCAATTATCATAGCTCAGATTCAGTATGTGTTGTAACAAGGTTTGATTTCTGTAGGAAAGTTTATTGAGGAGCAAATTATCCAGTCCCTGTTTGGAATTCCATCTGTGGGTCATTGTAAAACCTTACTGTCTGGGTGTGCTTCTCAATGGCTTAACAATGTCCACCTCAGATGAAAAAACACATTTTCCTTTCCTTGAATAGTGGTCAAATATGCAGGCTTTTCCTTTTCATTTTGCTTGTCATGTCACAAACTTTGGTTCATGTAACATGATCCATTGGTTGAAATTTTGGGAGGAAAAGCTTTGCAGTCAGACCATGTTTGCTCTCCATGTAAAATGATGAGCACCCACTTGGTCAAATAGTAGGAAAAGGCGCCTTTTTCTGGCCTCAATTTGAAATAATTTCAAATCTTTGATGGACATTTTTGTTTCCTAAAGAAATACTTACTGGTTGCTGTAGGTGAAGATGCCTCACCTTCAGTGGATGTAGTGATGGGTTTAGTATCTGTCATGGTCAGGGTCACAGGTCGCACCGCACTGTGATGGGGAGAGGGTGCCAAAACTGGAGTAAAATGGCCAGGCACTTTCCCTACTACTTGACCACTGCTGTTAGGCTAAAAAACAAAACCAAAAGAATGCCTTGTGAAACATACACGTCGTGTTTAAGGAGCCTACCTATGTTAGGGATTTCCAGAATTGCCCATCATCATAGCACCTGTGCTTCTGAATGTGCTGCTCTAAATAGGCTATGTATTTCCATGTGATATTTTCACCAGGCAGATCCCTTTTCAGATAGGTAGTACTTTTTGGATGCTTAGGTTGCAGTACTTTTTGGTAAGCAATCTTCCACATTCTTCCTACCTGGGTGCACATGCATCAGATTGTTTCAGAATATTTTTGCTGCTCATGCAGTGTCTGTGAACCAAAATCCCATGACAGAAGGAGTAAACTGACCAGGCTCAGGCCCAAATGTATGAAGTATTAAGAGCAAAAAGCTGATGTAAAATCTCTGTTTTTCTCATTCCACACCACTCTGACTTGGAGCATAACCAAGACTTGACCACAGTTGTCCACAGAGGTTACTCAGACTGGAAGGCTAACTAATGATTCACAATTTGGGGATAGGGTAGAGGGTTTGGATATGATGCACTATCATGTACACATTATAACATCTGGCAAAAAGCCACCTACTAAAAACACAGAAGTGTTTAATAATGGGAACTTTGCAAGTCAAGAGCATTATAAGTAACACTTCTTTCACGGATAAAAGAGGCTGTCTGCATATGACCTTATGGCAGGTACAGGTCATCAAGGTAACATGGTAATTTCTACATGTAGGCACATCTGAATATGGCAATGTTGACTGGTAAATATATGTTTATCCAGTGCTTAAACATACCTTAGACATTCTGCATGACTGCAAATACTCCAAGGGTAAATAACTTGCAATAAAAACTAGCACATAGTAAATAGTTTTTACAATAGCAGCTGATAACTTCTGTCTTAAACTGATTGCGTGCTCTATGAGTCACAAGTATTTCAAAAGAGTCATGCAAACATGAAATGCTGGGAATCTGTTAATCAGAAGCATCGTGTCAAATTAAGATAACCCAAAGGCATGGACTGAGAAAGGACACAATTCAACTGATTCAAGGAAAGGTTAAAGGAGGTAAGCGTGACTATGGTAATGTAGTAACAACTGGACTGACACAATTACCACAAGTATGTGAGAAGTATAAACACATAGAAGAGGAAGGAATTATTTGGAAAATACAGGAAATGCATACTTGGGGTAATGGAATGAAATTGAGAAGGAGGAAATTGAAAATTAATAGCACAAGAAACTTCCTGGCAGTATGATTCAGTAAACTTTGCAAATGCACCCAAGGGAGAGTCTTGTTTAGGACATCTAAAGCTGAATTAGCAGAAAACACTAGAAAATACAAGTGCAAATGGAAACCAATATGGTATCCATAGGAACATAGAGCAGTTAGCTGACTAACTCCCCTCTCTAAAATCACAAGGCTTGCAATGAAAAATAACAGTAAAAAAACCACACTAATTATGAGTCACAAACTACCCCTCCTATTGAGAAAAAATCACTCTCTAGACACAACTCTTATCAGGAAGACATGCTTACTAAGTTGGACTGGATTTTCACTATGCTTCTAGGGAGTCTGCTGCAGATGCAAGCCTCTGCTCCTGTCCTGGCAGCCCAGCTGTCCACACAGCCTGCTGGAGGGAGTACCACCTCTCAGCTGCAACTGGTAGCTTGTAGGTGGAGTCTCTGACCTGCAACCACAAGGCTGCCTTAGAAACCTTAGCTTATGTGGTGTGCTAACATCACAAAAGTAGCTGAGAATCTCTTACCAAAATGATCAACTTTTATTAAAACTAAGAAAAAAGATTCTGTGAAGTGTATGGATTTAAACAGACAGTATAATCAGCTTACAAAAGCAGCTGTCTCCAAAGACAGACAAGAATAAATTAAAATAAATTAGAAGATCACAGGAGACCATGATGATTTACAGAAATACATCTCCTTATATTGTACTGTAGTGATGTCAGCCAGGGATCCAGTGGCTCACATGGACCTCAGCTTTGCCCTTATCCAGATGGCCCAAATGAGCAAACACACTCCTTGTTCAGACAAAGATTAAGAAAAATATTGTACTTATACCCCATTTTCTTCTAAACCAAATTCTTCCCTGTGTGATAACATAATGGCAGTGCAGTACATCACCCCATTCCATCCAAATAGAGGGTGAAATCCCGTGCTTGTTGCCAGCCATAGAGGATTTACCAGTGATTGCAGTACATGCAGTTTGTGATCCCCCACACCAAGTGCCTCCATTTCTTTTTCTTTCTTAATTCCCTCAATTTCCTCCTAAGTGGAAGTTCTATGTCTCTCTCACATGTAAAAGAGAGTTCAGATGCAGTACAATGACACTGAGGTCTTCTATTCACAGGAAAGAAACCTCTGAGGTAAAAAAAGTGAAAACTTGTTACTTTTGCAAGTTTAATTATTATATTCCAAGACTTCACACTCTGAACATTAGATTTCAAATCCAGTTGTAGGTAAGCACATACCTGGTGTGAAGTTTACAAATACAATTCTTCTTCAACAATCGAGCTGTCTTTGAGATGTAAACCAAGGTCTTCCTTTTGACAAAGGTTTTCATAGGAAATGGTACACTTGAAATTTGCTTTAAACTTCAGTGTTTTTCGTAAGTGTGTTACTTTTGAAAACAGAGGTTATGAATGGTACTCTCATACTCTTACAAATTAGAGTAACATCTCTCATAAGAAGCTTTCAAAAAACATCCATATCTGTTTTTCTTGCATGCAGTGAACAAGAGCGGAGCAATTAACCAAACTAATATTTAAGTTATCATAACTAGTTTGCAGCTTAAGATTGGAAAAGTACTCCTAAAAAACAGATCATGTAATTGCCTCAGAGTTACTGCTTTGGCCTGTCTTCAGATTGATGCAGACAGTGCTACGTCAGTTTATACTCAATTCACACTTCCATGGTTATCTTTGGAAATACAGAATTAAAATGATAGCAGTACAAGCTCATGAACATCAGCTCTCTCAAGTGTCTCAAGTCCTCTGAGCTGCTTTAAGTTTTCAGTCCAAAAAGGGAAACCCTTTTGTCAGAAACAGCTCCTTCATTATCTTGTGGAAAACTGACAGCTAGAAGGAATTTCTGTGAGCTATTCTCCTTTTGTCCTTTACAGTTTTACCAAACAATATTTTAGCATGGAAACTACATATCTATTTGGACACTATCCACGTGAATTTAAAGTACTTACAAATACTTACAATACTTCATTTAACACAAATTAATTTTTTCCTTATACAAAACAAATTCAATATTCTAGTTCCAGTTTTCCTCAAGAGATTCTTACAGACAAATGCATTGCAGGTGAAGAATTAGCTGTTACCATCAAATAGGGTATCAATATGTCTATGTGATGGATTCACAGAGGCGATGCCTGAGGCATAAACCTCAAGCAAATTCCATGGAGGCAGCTGTGTTAGATAAACAAGCTGTGCATTGGAAAATTTGTGAGGAAAAGAAGTAAACATAACGAAGGTCTGGGAAATTTAGCCCTTATTTATGCAGGCATACATTTTTCTACTCTTGGATTGAACGCTAATTTGATTTTCAGATCTGTTAAAATCATGATCTTTTTTAATTCCACCATCTTGGTTTGCCACAGTTTAATTCATTTGTGTGCCCAAAGGCGAAGGCAAGTTGCATTTGCTGTCACAGCTGTAACGTAACTCAGAATGTCAGACTGTTGTTATCTGATGGTGTGCACTGTGCACATTTTATTTTAATCCTCAGGTCTGAAGTCTGAACAGAAACATGTAATATGAATATGGACTTTCTTAAAGCCAGAATTCACTGTATCTCTTTTCCCTGATAGGATTTTTGAACATATTTATAATCAGTATTTAATCAACCTCCTTTCAGACTTTTGTTCCTATACATTCCCAAATACCAGCATATTTAACCTTAGTTATTCAGGTACAATTCAGGACAGTGTTGTTTCGTATAGTCTACTACTTTCAGTGTTACAAAAAAATATTTCTGATGCTATAATGAAATAGAAACTACTAACATCTACAGATGACCTAACCAAACACAACAAAAGTTTGAAACATATATTAAAAAATTTACATGAACTATTTATGGCTTAAATTATAAAATATATTTAATACACACTTTTTAAAAAATAATTGTATTTATACTTCTCAATTCCAAATGAAGTAATCCAATTTTTCTTGAAATCTTAAGCACAAATCACCTTCAAACAAATAATTAACAAAGGCCAGAAATTATATTAATCTGTTCATGTCCTAGGTATAGTTACATATGATACTCTGCTAGGTGTTTCAGAAAGAAGTTTCAAGGCTTAACAAAACATTATATTACTCCATCTAACCACTACACTTGGAGGATAATATATTTGCTTTTCAAAACACAGGTTTTCAATAGAAATTCTGTGTTTCACAATGCTAACATATTATACCTAGGTGATAAACCAGTGAATGCAGTTTAGTCAAACTGGATATCATGCATTTGGAAATATCATTTCACCCATTTCCTCTCAAGAATTCCATTTGCTTGTAAAGGCAAAATTCCAGTATTATGGTGAAAAATATTACTATAAAACCTATGGCAGTGTAGTTTTGGGAAGGCTGATTGAATTAATTTTGTTGAAGAAGGTATAGGAGATACAGTTTCGGATATTTTGGTCCTTTGTTCCCATACCAAATATCTTACATTAAAAATTGTTTACTGGACACACCTCTGAACCTGGAGATCACAGCTGATAAGTTCCGTTTTTGAGCCCAGGTCACTGTGCTGTACAGTGCCCATGGAGAGTGATGAATGTTTTAGAAAATTGACAACTGAAAGAAATCAGAAATATCTTCCATTTTTCTAATTTCCCTCTCTTCTTTTTGTCTAGGACACCCTAATGCTCTATTACCTCTAAAAATCGAATGGCCATGTTATTCTCCCACCAGATATAGCTGAATGGTACAGCAGTCAGTTTCACAAAATGTGTGAAACACATATCCTCAATTTATCATCAACCTGACTAATAATGATGCTTTTGAGACTCTGCTAAACATAAGGAAATGGAATTACTAGAGTACCACCAGTGTGACTGTAGAAAATACTGTAGGGCAGTTTGAAGCTGGTGGGTTCTGTAAAGGATTTGCTTCTCATAAATCAAGGCTGCACAGGTTTCCTTTCTGCTATTGAACACTAAGGTAGCAACAGGAATGCACTTTGTCTTCTTTTAGTGCCCCTTATCACTTTTCAGCAGAATGAATCTCCTGAGCTTCCCTATTAAGAATCTGAGTAACTCATTGTGACAGCACATCTTACACAGACCTCTCAAATACCACACCAGAGTTTTATGGGGTATGACATGTAGCTACCTGCATGAAAAATTAGCATTAGAGAAATATACATTGCTGCCAGTTCTTGGCTGACAACATCCCTACTGTGCTTTCTATAAGAAATCAAGGTGTCGACTTTGATCTGGAAAGGCCCAAGTCTCATTCATTTGGTGAACTGATGTATGAATTTTCATTTTAATGTAATGCTGCTGAAACTGAGAGCAACTGCAGAGTTTCAGCAATCCATGTTCAGACATGGATCTATAAGACAGTCTAGAGTCCTACATCCTGAATCACAATTTTACCAGTGATAAACTTCACCTGGATAAGTTTGGGTGGCAGAAGCATGGGAAAGGAATTCTCTTTCTAGATAAATGTTCAAAAGATATTTTTATATTACATAGTATTTCATGCACTCTGGAGACTTAAACTCATTCATTTAGAGCAGATTAAATACAAGATAATAATTTACAACTGCAATTAAATCTTAAAACAGCTTGTCAGTAGATAGTGTTAAGCTAGGACTCAATCTTTGCCTCCCAATCACAACTAAAAACTGCACATTGCCTTATTTAATCTGCAATATTTTCTTAAAAATTACAAGGAAAGACTTGCTCAAGAAGCTGAAAATTATTAAACATCAACAAATAAAAGAGGTCCTAGCTATACCAAAGAAACCACATGCACACAATTTTGCATGTTTTGGTTTATTCTGCTAGTACTCTCTCAAGAATCAAGAGGAAACACTTTGACCAGCCCAAAGAAAGCCCCACAAGACCTCTTCATCAACACCAAATGACTGTAATTATTGTATTGAAGAATGTAAGACAAAGCATCTGCCTAGAATCCCTGGAGAATGCTCCTTTCATTGAACAAAACATTCAATATCCCAATCCATTACATGAGGAAAATAAGTGGCCTCATCAGCTTCCAAAAACAACTATTTTCAAGCGCTTCAGATATTTCTGTCTTCAGACAAAGGTAAAACCAATGAAAGGATAAAGCTGCAAACTAGTCCACGCTGCAATAAAGTATGTTTTATCAGACACAGGAATTTTAGGCAAATATGCAGTCATATATACTGCAAATATGCAGCAGTTCACAGTAAATAATACATGTAAGCCATTTTTTATAAGAAGAAAACAGTCCAATACTTAAATCACATCAACTTCAGTTAGTTCCACCAGATCATGAAAACAGTATATTTCATCATAAATATCACAACATTTGAGCTAAGGTTACAGAAAAACTGTGCCCTTCATAATAAGATACTCAAAAAGCTTGGAAGATTGTTTGGTTCAGTCAGAAAAAAAGATAATTCTTACTGATACCAGGATGTTCCTCCACAGGATTCACCTCAAATGTTTGCTTTACTGCATTTTCTTTATCACACTTGCAGATCCTATTTCTGTGATTTGCCACACCTTCATCAGGAAATTATTCCATTTAACTCAACTGTGAATTATGTTTGGAGGTTTTGGTTTTGATTTCAGCCACCTAAGTGATGTTGTGCTTGACTATTTTTTCAGGCTCATTGGATTTCTTATTTTGATACTGTATATGATTCCTACACTCCTGAGTAATAATGAATTTCATGTGTGTGCAGATTTGCGTGCATGTGTGCATCTGTACTTGTGTACACAGACATAGAGGAGGCAATATTTTCTAAGATTAAAAGATCCATCCATCTGAAATCATGGATGATTTCATCCATCTGAAATCATTCAGAAAGGAAATACATGCTGGAAATTCATGGTAGCTTTGGAAACCTCACTCTGCATGGGTAAACCCCATAGGAGGATTAGACACATATCAATCGATTAGTTTTTTGATGAAACTTGCATTGAATAATCAGTATCAGTCAGGGACACCTGTAGCCCATCATAATACAGATCCATACTCACACATAAAATCTCAACCAGTAACATGAGTATCTAGCTAAGAAGAAAAGCACTGAAATAAATATACTAGAAAGGGCTTAGCAGAAATTCTAAATCTGTGGAAAGTACAACAGTTCTCAAAACCCTGGGAACTTACCAGACTACTAGCTTGAGATAAGTCCAGCTCTATATCAAACAAGATCTATTTCTGTTCAGTACAGTTGTTTGTTTATTCTCCATATTAAGCAGGGGATGAAAAGCAGATATTCATGAAACCAGCAGCAACAGCTCCCTTTTGTTTAGGATCATCCATTGTTGAACCATTTTTCACTGCAGCCAAAGGGCCTGTTTGAACTTCCTGTCTGTTCATCACACATAATTTGGACTATTTAACATTATGTCAAGAAAATTGCTCAGTGCTTACCATAATGGGAACCTATGAGATCTCTATATCCTTGAACTAATTTTACTTAAAGTATTCCATTGAATAGCATGACTGTCTCCCTATAATCAGCGCAGCAGTAATGTAATTAATCTCAAAATTGCTGTGGGGAGTACAAGGCATCTCAGCTGCTAGTCGTAACAATCTAAATTAGCGTATTACTGAAAGATGTTCAGAAGGAACAGTTCATTTTAGGTAAATGCTGTCAGGGTATCCATACTTTCTATTTCTACAGCTAAATTAAAACTATCATCATAGTTCTCCTTTTGAAATCCAAATGAGTATGCTTTGAGGTGGGAAAGTATAATTAAATTTAATGTGGTATTCCTACAGATGCAATTTTGAATTTTATAATAATTAAATTTGTTTGAATAAAAATTCATGTTTTGTTTCGAAAAGAAAAACTAGTTTGGCTCAAAGCATCCTTTTGTATCAGAACAATTCCCTTTTGTCACTGAAACTTCACAGACAGTTGCTTCTTTTTCCTAAGCAAAAAAATTAATCCTGCTCTTCTATTTTTCATATAGCCAAACTTTAACTATTTTATTTAGTGATATTTTGACTAGGCATGCAACTGCTCGAACTTACAGCAAATCTAAGAGATAAACTTCAAAGAATTAAATTTTTTAAACATTCCACTAATAATAGTAATTAATGACAATAAATTATGGTGAATATATGATGCAGATGACTGAAATTGCATATTTTGTGTCATTTACCCTATCTCCTCTTGTCAGGAACTAAACCAAATCTCAAATGAAATGAAAAAAATTACCCTAAAAAAAGGTTATGAAAAGTGATGAAAGTAGTAAACTTGGGCTAGTTAAATCTGTTATTCCCTATGGAATATACAAAAATATGAAGTCTTCTCAGTTTGCTACTACTCTGTAAAAAATCATCAGACCACAATTTAATCTTTTAAGGTCAAAAGATTATTTTTTCAACCAAAGGTAAGGGAAAAGAGTTGGGCAAAAAATTGAAAGCATAACTCCTGCTCAATTAATATATTCTCCAATGTTAAAATCATAAGACAGCACATTTTTCAAGTAAAAGAAAGTCAGATACTTCATTTAGATGTAGTTTTTTTCAGTAATGATCCAAAGAAGTATGTGGAACAATCCAGAGAGATTATCACCTAATCTGCTCTTTTAACATATATAAGAAATCCAAATGTAAGTAAAACAAGCACTGAATAATTAAAGAAATGCATAACAGTAAGGGCCTGATTTAATTTGCATAATTTTTCCCTTAATAGTGCCTAATTAAGACATCAGGTTTTAAAAAAAATCCAACAGAACTCTGAGATTTTCTGCACTGAATTAAAGCTAAGGACTTTTAATGGGTGTCTTAATTAGACTTTGTTATTCATGGAAATTTTACACAAATTAAAATCAGGTCCTGCATGCAACATTCCCAGCTGAGTCTCAGAAAAAATGCTATACAGGACTGAAAGAATTTTAATCCATTTGCAGATAGCAATTTGTATTCTGAAGTGAACATACACTGCACTCAGTTTTTTGTTTAATTTGCAGTAATACTGTAACAAGCAAACCCACATAGTCAGAATTTCTTTCTTCAAAGTAAATTTTGATTTTATGGACTCGCCTTTTTCCCTTTTTTTTTTTTGTTATGTAAATATATAGGAAGTCATGCAGCTGGACCAGGAAATTAGCCCATAGGGACAATAGTCACCATGAATAGTCTACACAGTCCAAAGGGTACATATCTGTTATTCAACTGAGAAAGTTTGATTCAGTCTCAAGTTCCAATGCTGCTGTAACCAAAATGAATGCTGCAAGGCCTGTCATTATTGGTGAAAAAAACCAACCTAAGGCCAAAACAAAATATGTCATAGCAACCCCTTCATCCCTGCTAAGTCCTTCCAAAGGAACCTAACTCAGTAGAAGGAAAACCTGTCTCCAGTTTACATACCCAAGGCTCTTCCAAAAAAACATGCTAAAGCACAAACAACAGGGCTCCACAAGAGCCTTTTAGGAAAGGCATCAAAAAAATAACAGTCTGAGCAGCAAAGATTACATTACACTGACATTGGACATACTCCAGGTATTGACAGACCAAGTCTCAACTGCAGTTTATCCTGTAGTGCAAATCACATGGTAACTGTGTGTGCTGATGCTATCATGGAAAGCAGTTTTGCACACAGACCTTCACAAATGACTTAACTAATGAAAAACATGTCAATTTCCAATATCAGACACAACTTTGAACCCGTGCAGTTGCCAGGAATGCACCTGCTACAGCATGTTCTCTAGAAAGGGAAGAAAAAAGAATTTGTATGTCTGTGTCGTGCTTACTATGCAAAGAAATATCAGTGCCTATGGAACAGGGCAAGTACTAACTTGCAAGAGTTTACTTTCATTGCCAGGCTATTAATTTACCTGTATGTCCACGTGTGTACGTGGACATGTGTATGGTATGTACCAGCACACTCCTTGCAGTGGGACCTTTGCCTCTGGTGGCCCAGCCTGCAGGAGGGGTGCAGGACCAGGACCTGCCCTGTTGCTGCTGGCAGGGCTTTCAGTAGAGTATTTTTCTTACACTTGACAGAGGAAAACAAGTAAATATGATTAACCTGCACCCTCTATTCAATCATGATGAACAGAATAAGTTGTATCACTTATATAGCAGGTCCAGATTTCTGTAACACTCGAACTGGCTAGGCATCAGTCTAGATGCCTTGGAAGACACATATTCCTCACAGGACTGGTTTTGGAGTTATCGACATAATTTTACAGTACCTGGCTGGTCTGTGGGCTGGACGGGTCGTAAGAAGGTACATAGTTCTTCAGAGTATCCTGAGGATTCAGGTGGGGAGGATATCTGATGGTTGGATGAGAGAAGTAGCTAGATGGGGCAGGAGGGAGAATAGCTTGTGCTGGAAATGGCAATGGTGAAGGTGGAGGTGGAGTTCTAGTTGAGATGACTGGAGAAGATAAAATAAAATTAAAATTACTTCGCATCTTGTTTCTTCTAAAATTCTTCACCTCTGTGTTACAGCAGAAAAAATAAAAAGTCAGTTATAAATCAACGTATTGAACTCCTGCTTAATGGCATTTTTACAGAAAAACTTAATGCCTTCACATTATCTCAGGAAATGAAAAGTGCAACTGTTTCAAATTCATAAATAGTGCATCTTGTTTTGGTTTTGTGGGTTATGCCATCATAGTTTTTCCTTTTTTTTTTAAACAGGAGTCATTCTCCAGCATAAAGGTTATTCCAATTACACAGTTTTCCCATCTGGAGTCCAAAGAAATCAAATCAAATACTAAATAAATCCCCCACTTTTATTTACAGCACTCCAACACTGAGGAAAATCACCAAGCCCCAAGAAATGAGGATTCCTCACTGCATTGCAATCTATCTGCCTCATTTGGGGACAGGACAGTATCTACTCATTAATATTGCCACAAATATTTGCTGACCATTATGAAAATGTTAATGAACATTCAACTTCTTCGGTACCTGAGAATCCAATCCACCCAATAAAATTATCTTTGACTCATAAAAAGTTATCTACCCTACCCAATGTTATTATTTTCATTCTCTTTATTTCCAGCCCCTACAAACATACAATTTTCTACCTAAAGACTGTGTGTAGTGTCTAAACTAACAATGTTTTCATAGTGCAAGGAAGGTACAGCTTGTCCTTCTGGTGCCCAGTTGTCAGTCTGGAAGCGTAGAACTTTATTCTCTCACACTGCACAAGAACACACTTTCCACCCTTACTACACACCTAGAGAGCACACGCTTGGCGTATTCAAGCAAGAGTTACTTAGTTCAATGGAAATGGAGAAGAGACAGGGAGTTTCCATTTTCATTAGTGGAAAAATGCAAAATCAGGTCTTTAAAGCAAGGTTGTTTATACACTGGTCAATGGTTCTCTACTGTATCAGCACAAGCACATCAACACCGCTCTTCTGGACCAACTTTCACCTATCTGGGCTTCTTCAGCTTAATTTTTAAAGGACTTTCTATATTTTTGGGCATTGCTCATCAGCATAATAGAACAGGCTACAAAGATTAAAATGGGGTTCCCAGCAAGTAAATAATTCACCTGATCACAAGATAGATTATGATTGTCACTCAAGTATGTATATTATAAAATCATACTCTAAATTTAATATAAATATATACTCATAAGTGATTTGGGGTTTTTTTTTGTTTGACTGGAGGTTTTTTGGGGGGTTTTGGGTTTGTTCGGGTTTTTTTAGAAGGTTCATTTTACTGACAGCTCCACCAAGTTCAGTTTAAACAAAATACTAATTACTGTTCTGGCATGTCAGAGCTACAAAAAACAAACACTAATAAAGTGAAATCTGTCCCTTCCATTTCACCCATCATCTCTATATACTTGAGTATCTGCTGGTAGTGGAAACCTCAGAGTGACCAGAATGAGTCCAGGACCATTGTAATAAAAAAATAAGTGGATATTGAGGGGAAAAGAGTCCCACTTGAAATCATGGAGGAAAAATAAAACAGAAATTTCTCAAAGCAAAACTGCATGTGAAGAAGAAAAAAAGTTTTCAAATCTGTTTTACTCTAGTCACTCAACTCTGCTCAAGAAATTAAAACTTTTCTATGTAGTTTATGTCAAGGAGAAATGATGAGATGTTGAAGGGACACTTCTGAGGATTGTGTTCTCATTTGAAAACCAGGGTCAGTCTCACCTATAAAATTAAACAGACCATGATGCTGGAATTACCCTGTCATTACTGATAAACCCTCAAGACAACATGCATTCTGTCACATTTCACATATCTCATCCTTACTTCAAGTGAATTTTTACTATGGATTTACTAATGATTTCAGAAAACAGGTGTTGGAAAATACTAAATCAGGACTTTTTTAGACTCGGCATTCAAAAGAAGCACTGGTACTTATTTCATTGTGTCACATAGGGAACATGGTAGTAACTTCTCTTGTGTATTAAATCCTGCCATTCTGGTATTTAAATACAGTATAGTCATAGCAACAATAATAAAAAAGGGATTTAGGTGAGAGGATGAAATACAGGGAGGATTTTTCCTCTGTCAGTTTCTTTATGCACTGTACAGTTTATTTTATTCACTGGCTAATCCTAAACCCTTTTTAGTGACTTCCAGCAGTCAGATTACCTGAACAGATAAATGAACACTCTTGCAAGGACATCCCAACCTTTTCCATATTTATTTTCACCATTATTATAAATTGGATTAGGTCTTTAAGAAAGTCTGCAAAAATGCACCAAAATCTGATTATAGGAAAGGAGAACAGAGCAAATGTACAGGGAGGTTTTTATTTCCTCCTCCATAATCCTCACCACTGTGTGCAACTCCTGGGATTCCTGGGTGGTGATGCTGGGGAAAAGTGCTCAGTCTTGATGAAGAATCCTGGGGAGAAGTAGGACTAAACAAAGGCTTTTCAGGCTTCTTCATTGTAGGAGAAGACATATCTACAATAAAAAAAACAATGTAACAGTAACATTAGCTTAGAAGCCTGCCTCAGGACACATCATTTTATAGACTGAAGATATTTCTTTCTGTTGTTCTTGCACAAATAAGGTATGATGATCCAAATCCCATATGGTGAATAAACTAATTTTAAATTACTGCTTTCAAATTTGGGAATTAAAAATAATGTCCTAATTGGCCCTTGTCCTGCAAAACAGAAACTACATTTCTTTCATACCAGACAAGTCAAACTGTGAAGAAATTTATGTCTTTAGAACTTCCCTAGACACCCCTCAGCTCCTCAGAACATCACCAAAATCATCTGTTCCTTCAACAGCCACTTAATTTTTATTGCATTTCTTAATGCAACACCTACACCCAGGTGTGTAGGGTAATTGCCCTACACATGCCAGTTTATGGCATTTATTATTTTATTACTTCAAAACTTATCCCTTACTCTTCCCAAAACCATAATGAAACAATGTAACCTCTCTAAGAACAAGGGATACTTTAACTAGTCTCATATTTTCCAAGTCTCAAGGATGGTCTTGTCACTTCTTCCTTTGAGTTTCTCTATCAATAAGAACATTTCTTTAGACCTCACGATGTGAAGATAACAGACTGGTAGGAACAAATGTATGATTTCTACCAAGCTTACTGAAGTTCCCCAGAGCAAAAACACTGGATTTTTTCTGAAAGTTTACATTAATTGATCAATATTTGCTGGACTTTGCTCCAAATTATTTTGAATACAATTACAATATTTTTGTAGAACAGACATCAATATTGTAATTGGTTCCATTTCACACCAATGGAATTTCAAATAAATTACTTCTGCTTTCAACTCACGTTCAAAGCAGAGGTAATTCCTTAAGCACTTTACTGGACAGGGGCCACATTGCAGCTGACTTTCTTACGTGGACCACATCATTTTTAAAATTATTTTGACCCTTTTAATATTGGCACACTCTATTTCTCTATTCTGTTAAGACAGGCCTGCAAAATGTGAATGTCTTACTGGGACCCAATTGGATCAATATTTTCTGAACTGAACTTAGAGCAGGACACATGAAATTGAGTGCACTTCTTTACCCTGCCCCATCCTGCTGTCAAGCCCTGCACAGGCACTGGCACTAGACACAGAGCAGACTCTGCCTGTGACCCTCCACCATGCCCTGCAAGTCCCACCCTCCACTTTGATCCTGACTACTACATCTGAGGAGTGCCTGAATACCCTGAAAACTTCATCTCTTCAACAATGCTGCAGAAAAACGATTTATTTGTTTTTAAGTTTCAGGAGGGGATTCCAATCCTTATTACTTTGAGAATGAAAATAAAACAGACTTTTGGAAAAAATAATCTGAAATACAGATGAAAAGCAGAAAGATGTTAAAAGCACTCGGACAAAGTCATTTTAAGGTCAAAATTAATCAGACACAGTGTCCTGTCCTGCTGAGAATGTTCTTCAAATGTTAAATTCTCAGTGCTGTTCCAAATCACTATTGTTTGTATTCTCATATTACTTTGGAGATACAGCACACAGGCACTCAAAGAGGTAACATGTTATACATTCTAAAGCATCACATCAAAGTAAAAAGGGCTTATGCAAATAAAAAAAGTTAGAACATCTCATCTTCCAACAAGGTAAACCTGCCTACATAGGAGGGCAGAAGAGCTGCTGTGAAACACAGCATATGTAGCCTGTTCATCAGCAGCTTGCACAAATGGTGCTCCAGATGTATAGCTGCTCAAGACAGCCCAAGGCAACAATTTTGATCAATTCTAACGTGATAAAATGCTGCAGGGAAAGTGCAGAAACATGTTTACATCAGCCTTTAATTAAACTGTTGTTCACTTCCAAAGAGCCTTAGGAAACACTAATGAGACTTGAGTTTTGGCAATTTCCTCATCAAAGCAAAGACCCTCTTCCTCTGTTCAAAGCAGCTTGCCGTCCAGGCAGTTCCTGGATAAGTGTCATCCTGACATAGCACTTGGCAAGCCACCTGTAAGGAGAACTGAGATGGAACCAAACAGTGACCCAGGGCAAGTTTAAATGTCCACCTGCCCATTTCTGGACACCTGACCTACTTTCTTGATCACCACCACAGCATACCAACTTCTCTTTCTTGCTTATGCGAGATGCTTATGAGAAAAGCTAGAAGATTCCATAAACAATTAATAAATATCTTTCAATCTTTTAATCCTATAAATCTTCTTATTAGTATATTTTCTACTGCTTGGTTTCACAAACCTTTCTTTACAAGGTTCACCCTTGCAAACAACAATCTGTAAAGATTTATTTACAATACAGTAGTGCAGCATCACCTCCAGAGAAAGTAAGATAAACCTATATTCAGCTTACAGTATTTATCACTGTCATGAAGGACAAAAAACCATGGAGTCCATAGCACCACTGTCAAGCTATAAGAGGCATCCTTCCATGCTAGAGTTTTAAATGAACTGCTCTTTCCCGGAGGCAGCACTTGGAATGATTTCTGGTGGCAGGGTACACTACACATATCACAGCCAGCTTGGCCTCAGTCTTCACCTCATGCAATAGGTACTCTTGTGTGAAGCACATGAAAATTTCAGTAAAATTTTGAATTCACTTTGGATGTCTGTATAATGACAAGAAATCTCACCATGGTCAGGAGAATTTGTTTTGCTTTACACCTGCACATGTGAAGAAGGTGCAGAGCCACTTTGCACAGGCAAAGCCAGCATCACCAATTTTTCTGATAGCTAAATATGATTTCCTTTAACATTATGTATTTCTCAACTATGCATTTTAATAAGGCACCTAATACTAAATACTGACAGCTGAGTGACTTTAAACCACAACCATCTCTCCCGTATTGAAAAAAGTCTTTGTTACATCTGCCCCAAAGATTTGGCACTGGGGCTGGATGAAAACTAAGAAGCATGAAAATAAAAATATTTTAATTCATTTATCTTCTCCATAAAAGGAAGAAAAAGAGTGGGGACATATTTTGATACGGATATGTGAATAAATATGAAAGAAAGAGAAATGTGCATGAACAGCTGGCTGTCTGAGATACTTGATGTTTGTAACAAAGACTGGCTTAGAGTTCCTGTTCTATACCAGACAGAAACCAGCCTCTGCAACTAGCTCGTCCCTTTTACAAATCTGTGCCCTAATCCTTGACTTTTTGGTGTCTCATTCCACTTCACTGTAAGTGTTATCTTGGACCAGAGATAAGGCCTCCTAAAATTTATTTACTTCCATGAAAAATTCTGGTAATTCAGGTTCTCCAGAATGAAAAATCAACAAAATAAAGCAGAACAAACAAATCATGGTCAATTCCATGCTACGGATCTCTGAGGCATGTTTTAACAATTCTCAAGGTGAAGGCTTTTGTACTCACTTCTGTGAGAAACAACAGGGTCATGCAGCTGCTTAGCAGCTGAAAGTGTTCTGAACTTCAGGACCAGTGTCAAGGTTTGGAAAGAGCTGTTCACTTCACATTCAAAAGACTGAACTGTTTTACCTCACATTTTAAAAACTGATCTCAGTTTTACTTCTGCATCAAGTGTGGAAAATCATTTTACATATGAAAATCTTATACTAGATTAGAATATTTCAGTGTATGAAGACTCGATAACCTCCCATTTTCAAATCAGCCTACTTAGCACCAATGTCATTTTCACAGGCACACCTCTGATATTACACAATCCAGTCTACCAGACTGTGACACCTGTTTTCCCATCAGGAACCATGCCCAAGGCTAATCAAATGCTTAGTTGTGCTACTATGCCATGTCACAACAGATAAACCATTTCAATGTATCATCTTTTGAGATTTGTATTTAAAACCTAAGAAGAGAAACTAGACTAGAATTTCTACCAATGTCATTTTCAGTATTGTAAGCTGTCGAGAAAAATACTAAAAAAGTCCTGTAATTCAGAAAAACTACAGAAAAATTAGTAAATTAATTGCAATAGCAACTGAACTATTTCATTTTCATTAGTCACATAATTAATTACACTATTTTATTTTGCTTTGCTCTCTAAGTATTAATATACATAAGAGAAGAAAGGGATCCAAGAACTTCCAGACAACTGAAACACAAAAGTCAGAACCCTTTAGACGGAGCAGACATGTCTTTCTTCTCATCCTTAACTACATGAACTTGCAGAATGCTGTACTCCATTGCTAACAGTAACATTCTGTGGGCTGTGTTTACCTTGAAGATTTTCTTTACCTCAGCAGAAAGGGGTTTGGACAAGAGACAGAAGGGTTTTACCTACCTGCCCTTACATCTCCCAGCATACAGCGGGAGGGGGGATATAGGGAGGCAGGGTGGAAAACCCAGATAAGTCCCTGTACAAATGAATGTAGGACACTCTTTGCTGGTATTTGTGACTGTATAAAATTGGACAACTGAAATTTTCCATTGCATTACTGACTATCCTACCTACTTTTTATGGACAGAAAGCAAAACTCAGTACAGTTCCTGTTAAAATTATATGCACTAGCTTTTGGAAAGTATAATCTAGTGCATGGACATTTAAACTAAAGTAATTGGGAAACCTGCATACACATTTCCCCAAATTTTTTTTTCTCAATTTTAACAGAACGCTATTTATAAAAGGGGGGGTGACCAAAGCTATGATGGTCAGATCAAATTAATATTGAATATGTGGACACCTAAACTTTCCCCATCGCAAAATAATTTAAAAATATGTCCACCTATAGGACAGGACATACAGACCTAATCCCACAATTGTTGTTTGACAAGATCATATTACATGTAGGTAATTAACTGCCATACTTAAGAGATGTATGTCTATGTAAACTTACAGCTATTCCCACCAAGATTAGGCTGAAACTATGGTACACTGTCCTGTAAGGGCCGTGGGCAGCAATTCCTCATTCTCATCTTTTAAACACACCTCACCGCTTCTCACCAGGAAGTAACAGTAAAACACCCAGGGGAGGTTTACAATTAGCATGACTATGTTACTATAGCTGCACTGCTTCCTGAGAGGAGAAACATACCTTTTTTTCCCATGCACTGACCTTCTAGATAAAGCTCCACAGCCTCCCTCACCTTTCCTCATCCTCATCTCATACCAGAAACACTGTCCGGCTGTGAGACCCCCAAGCTGCAGGTGCCATCATGGAAATCACTGGGATCTGGGATGCTGCTGATGGAAGGAGGTGAGAATATCTCCACCCCCTTCACAGTGACCCACAGGGACCAGCTGCACCTCTACAGCCTCTCCTGTCTCACACCTTCCTACAACTGCAGACTCAGTTCATCCAACCACTTCTGCATCAACACAGCCCATCAGATGTTGTATGGGAAGTACTTGGGACTAACACAGAGCTCAGTGGGGGGCTACCTATTAAACATGGAGTAGGCACTGCAAGTAATGAGGCTGACTTTGGAAACAGAGAAGGCATCAGATGAAAAATACTGTATTGCTAGAACAAATATATATACCATCACTAAAAAAGCCTCTGCCATTAAAAAACCCTTCAGCAACTCCAGTGTATTTCAGGTCCTTGAGTACTTTTTTATTTATCTTTACACTTCAGAAATAGAGTGGGCCATTTCATCTTCTATGAATCACTGTTAAGAGGCGTGATTCATGTACACAGCTGTGATAGAAGAGCATTGTGGAAGAATGAGAAAAATGTTCCTAAAACACCAAAAAAGTTATAAAGACTTTGGAGTACATTTTAGTCATTTATTAAGTTATCCTACAGAAAGTCATCCAGACTTCAAGGAAAAATGTACAGCTGCAACATTTCATTAAGACTGAGACTCCAAGGACCTTGGCCAGAAAATAAAATCAATACTGTAATCATAACTGCCAAAGTCACAAAAGTATTTTCAGTTTCTAATGCAATAAGATTAAAAGGCTACTTGAGATAAAATAATGTGATGGAATTTGTTGATTTAGAAGCACTCTGATTATGAAATCTTTTTATTACTATTATAGTCTGTAATGGTAACAGTTAGGAATATTTTAAGAGTTGTGCCACATTAATTGTTGATCCATCTGGAGAATGGTTTTAAAAATCATTAAGTCAAACTGAAATATACTACATTGATACAGATTGTTTAAAAGTAGTAAAAAAGTACCTTTTCAAATACATCTATTTATAAACATAGAAACACAGAATCTGTGAATGAAGAGAGGTGCCCAAAAAATGACAATACCTCTTCTTTCCATAAATTAAGACATTCTGCACCACATATGTTAAATTATGCAGACTTACACATACCCTTCAAGTTCTAAAAAGAAGTGATCTGTTTCAAAATACTAAATCTCTTATTCAGGAAAATTGGAATAAGAAAATTACACATAATAGCTCCTGGGACAAATCTTGCATTAAGACATTCATTTTATCACTCATTTCAATCAAAGGATGTCCACCATCCAGATAACAGGATTTTGCCATGATACAAAATTCATCACAGGATAATGGCCATGAATACAAGTAAAATTCTTTTTGCACAAACATCTTTCATTGATCAATATGGAGACCTTGAGTGTATTCACCTCACTAATCACACATAGAAAACATTAAGTAATAGGTCTTTCCAAAACATATTTGTCAAAACAAAAGACAAAGAATCTGTAATGAGATTTTTTACAGTGACTTTATTGAGCAAATAACAGTCATTTCCAGGAATGCAAAAAAAACCAAACCTTTTTTGTCTGCTTCCTATTGCATCTCCAACTATATTTGTCCTTCTGTTTATATTTCTAAACACTCCTCATTCAGTTGGAAACTTAAGTGATCATGGGCTGAAGGAAAAGTCAGGTCTCTGCTCTGCCCAAAAGAAAAACTTCCTCATCCGTTATTCTGAATACTGGAAGATACCTATGAACAGTTGTAAATTTGTCTAAATCGATTTTAAATACAGAAAAACAGATATAATCTTTGTTGCTTTGTTTTTTGAAGACAGCATAAACTTATTCTCAATAATGCAGGATGTCAATTTTCTTGATGTACAAGCAACTTACTCATTCTAAGGTAACATTTTTGCTATCCTGTTCATAGTATGTCCTTCTTTCTCTGTATTTCCATTAAATAAGCATTTGGGAGATCCTTCACCTATTTTTCTATACTAAGTGCCTTTCAAGATTCAAGGGTTTTTCATCTTTATAGAAATAAAGTTTGACTTATTCCTGGTACCAGCAGCTTTTCTTGCAAAATTGCCACTACAGAAAACAAAAGCAAACCAATTCCCTATTGATCTTGGATTTGTTTAAACCATCCCAACATTCGGCATTATTTTTAAGAAGCAGACAAAGTTCATGAACTGAATTCTGCCAACATCTTTTTTCTGCAATGAGGAAGAACAAGGAGGACTCAAATAGGGCCAATAGGACTCAAAATGATGCCATTTTCAGAGGCACAGCAGCCAACCGGCTCACAGAAGCCGTGGCTAAGAGATTGCTCTGGAAATACACTTTGAGAAGTTAGTCTTGGTGAAACGTATCTCTCGTTTTACAAATGTGAAGTTATGAAAATTTATCAAGTGGTAGTATTTGATTACAGCACTGAAAATAATCCTATCATACTAATCAAAACCACATAACTTATATGTCTTATATAGAGATACAGAGATATGAAATGTATGTGTATGTGTGTGTATACATTGTTTAAAAAGTATTTTGAAATAAAACTATACAAAGGTAGAAGCAACAAGCTACTAATAAGACAGAAATTGCTTTCAAATGTACTTTGACATGGAAGGATTTTGATAATTCAGACTAAGTCAAAAACACAGAATGGCATTTAATAGTTATTCATCAAGGTAAACCTTTGCAAACTGAATTGATCTTTTACACAGAGAGAGTGTTTTTAAAGCATTAGCCCTCAGAAGGAGCACCAGGAGCTGGAAAAAATCCTTTACCCTGTCCAACACAGGATGCCAAAAAGTCAAGGTGCTCTGTTACTGTTCTCAACTCCTGGACTACATTAACTACTTCCTCTTTTAGTTCCCTCACTTCAGAGATGAGAACATCCATCCTCGACAATTCATGAGAAGAAGACCCAAGAAAGAAACAGTGATCAGGAAGGACCCCAATGGGGAAGGAGTTTCCAGTGGATGGGGAGAAAGAAAAAGGGGACAAGTGTCCAGAAGAGGAGTATCCAACAAAGGGTGTCGGGACCTCAGAAGTGGAGGGTCCAACAGATGCTGGCCAAGCAACAGGTGAAGGCGGTCCAGCTGTTTCAGTTTTAATGGAATGATGGCGTCTTGGCTCTTGACTGTTGGTAGAGGTGGGTGAGGTGTAAGAGAATGAACATGATGAAGAAACTGTAAAATTAAAATTCAATTCATTGTATATTGATATTTAGTATTTCCAGACACCTGACTACTATGGAAATCCACATGAATCTCTCCACTTTTCTCATGAACAGTGTGCATTTATGACAACTGTTATATTTATTTCCAATGTATACAGTATTGTAACACTATAACAGTAAAATAGATCTCAAGGACAAATACGGAAATTGTCTGAAATTATTTTAATGAACTTTCTTAACCTAGCTTTCAAAAAGGAGGCCATAGATGTCCACACTGTCCTTCTCTTTTCTGATATTTCTGTTTCCTTACAAGTTAAGAAAAAAAGCATCTAATTTACTTGCCAGTTAGTAAATCAAGATGTTCACCAACAGTTATTAGCCTATTAATCCTAAAGATCCTTTAGCCACTGCACTACTCACTAGAGACATTTTAAATTTTTAGTAACTTCCTCTTCCATATTTTGTGAGGGATTTTTTTTTTTCACTGCAAAAAATTTCTAAATTGCTCAAATACTCATCAATTTTACTCAGGCTGAAACTTACAACTATCTCACAAAATCTTACTAGTGCAGGACTTTAAAATTTTGTTTGATATGAAAACATAGTGAAGAATTCAGTAACAGCAACCTGGAGAAAGGAAGACTGGGAGAGATCTACAGTAAATTAGTTATTAGACATAAAGGTTCTACAGTAAATTAGTTATTAGACATAAAGGTATTTCAAATTGGTGGAGATTTAAGACAAGATCCAGACATTATTGAAGTTATTCAGGCATCCTGTTGGAAGAAACAAGCCACAAGAGAGAAAAAATAACTTGTACAATATCTGACAAAAGACACAGCAATCGAAATCCCAATTGTCATGTTAGGGCTCAACTTCTAAGTAATGCAGCATTCTCAGAGATGACTTTTCCCTTTCTTGGGCTGTAGGACTTTCGGAGGACAGTTAGTTACTTGAAATGCTAATGGCAAAAGTCTTGGGAGAAATCTCTGCAGTCACAAAACTGCCTATTTGCACTACCAGAAAACCTCAGACCTGTTTCAAAAAATCACACAAATAGAAGCATATTTTTAGGATTTCAACATAGCAAAAAATAATGGCAAAAACTACAGAATCTTCCCACATTGACTGGATGGCTCCAAAATAAAAAACAACACTGTCATTCCACGGTATTTTTTTTATCTGTTTTTGAAAGAGTTACACATACTCTTGTGGTTACATATATTTTTAAAATAGTCAAAAACTTTTTTGCAAGCCAGTGGGGCAAATCTCCAGGACAGTATCATGGCTTAATAAGATTTTCTTTTTTTCTATAAGGATCAATAATCCAAATTCAATAAATAAAAATATTAAATCTTATTTTTCATGTTAATTTTGGTTAATTAGAGAGGGCTAATATTTTTATATCAGACTGGTAACATAACTCTTTGTGGATTTTTTTTACCAAGGGTATGCCATCTATAAAGTTATTATTTTTAGGGTACACCTGCTTATTTCTGCCCAGAGTTACAACTTCAAAGAGACAGCTCCCCCAAAACATACTATAAAGCACAACATCTGGAAATCTTATCAAAACATTTTTAGAAGTACTATGACAGGAAGACAGTTAACAGCAAAAGGATAGTCTGGAGTTTTACAACTGAAAGCAGAGTCTGGTATGAGCAATATTTTACTGTAACTAGGCTAGATTTCTTTTTCTTACTTCCACAAATGCTACATCCTGGTGACACCAAAAGTATTCCTATATTCATGTCTCTGACCCTCATGATGCATGCTTGCACAGAGGAGTTATAAAAACTATCATGAATACAACAAAATCACTCCTCTCCTGAATTCTTCTTACGTACTAAACTATGATTTTTTTTCAAAGCAATGGAAGGTTTATCTAACTCATTTCATCCTACTGCAAAATTTTCCACTGTCCTATTTTTAATTTCAGTATATTTCTGTGTTGCCCATTAATTTCTGTCTAATTCTCTCTATAAAAACAGTTAGAATGCCCCTCAGACACCTAGGAAAATCCTAAATATTTTATTCAAATGCGTTTCAGATGTTATTGTTTTATAGCAACTATCCAGTTCCAAACTACCACTCATGACATTTCTGTTACTTTAGAAATAGTTAAATAAAGATGTGAAAAGCCTTAATGATAAAAGAGTCTTTCAAATCTGTGTAATTTCATTTTCTATGAAAATACTTTACATTTAGATGTGGTGAAGAAGAAAATAAACTTTTTTCATTTCAGAAGTCAAAAATCTCTCTCTGTCAAGTCCAAAACTGAGAAATTAAACTGAAATTAACAATGGTATYTTTTAGTATCAACAGTATTCCAGATGTTATCTCTCTTAGAAAAGTTAAAATTGCATTTGCGTGGTAGAGAAGCTATTTACCCATAAACATGATATCCAGAGACATATTTATTTGTGAGTAGTGTGAAATGATTTGCATTTTTGGTGCTGATGACCTGTGGATACTGCCTGAAGAAGCAATCTGATGTGGCTACATGATCATTCCCTCTTGACACTGGATAAACACAAATGCAATCCCAAAAGTCTTATTTCTTTTTCATTTATCCTAACCTCATATAGCACACAGATTTACATAGATAAAAGGGAAATAACACAAGTGAGATCTCTGGCATAGAAACCACCTCCAAAATTTACTCATCTTTATTTTTGCAAGCATATGGAAGCAGAAAATAGATTTTCTTAAATACGATATCATGATATAACATCTGTGTCTGAAAGGAGCTTTTACACAGACACATATAAGTAATTGAATCATCATAGAATATCCAGAGCTGGAAAGGACCAACAAAAGATCACCATAGCCCTACTCCTGGCTCTGCACAGGGCACCCGAGAACCATATGCGTGTGAGCACTGTCCAAATGCTTCTTGAACTCTGTCAGATTGGAGCTGGGTTCACTTCCCTGAGGAGCCTGTTCCAACCACCCTTTGCATGAAGAGCCTTTTTCTAATATTTAACCTAATCTGTCACTCCTTTGGATTGTACCACTGGTCACCAGAGAGATTAAATCAGCGCCCTGAAGATGATATCAAGCATCTAACAAACTAGCATCAGAACAATTATGCCAGGAGCTGCCCCACACCCCTTCCCGCTGAGACCGGGCACCGAGGGTAGGGATTGCTTATCACTTACTACTTATGGTATTTCTGCAGCAGCACAATAATCTCAGAAAGTGGTCAGAGGCAAACATAACTTTTTAGAGGCAAAAGGCTTCCATTTCCCCCAGTACAACGTTTTTTGCACTGGACAGTGCTGTATCTGTGCCTCTGCAGGAATGGAACATCTTAAGGATGGAAAAAAGAAAGTCTGTAATAGTGACTTAAAGGCTATCTCTCTGACAGGAATCTGGTAAAATTTCACTAAGCCCATTAGTGCTGGAGGACAGGACATTCAGGGAGGGATGCAAACTCCAGGAAGCAAAACACACTGATTTAAGTCTATCTTTTCTCTTTCTCATATTGGAGTTCCCTGTTTTATGGAACATATTAAAAGCTATTTCATTCCAGAAGTCTAGCTACCTAATGACACAGAAATTAAGTAAAGGTTCATTGTAAGTACACTCAAGCAATTTAAATCATTACATTGTTCACTACTGATAACTGTAATGTGAAGTTCATACAAATATAAATAAATCCAATGTTCATGGAAAATAATTCTTTGCAAGCAGAATGATTCAAAGCCTAAAATGCAGTTGAGATACTTGAGAACTATAAAGATCACCTGAGAAAGGCTCTGTCAGCAGGACTTGCACTCAGGAGTCTATTTAGCAGAGCATTTCCCAGAAACACCTACAGCTCACTCAGCAGCACAAAACTACATTTCACAAATGGGGATACATGACTTCTCTACAACTCTAAAAAATACTTTATCTAGAAAGTAAAAAAAATATTTGAGGTACGATCCAGTCTTTCATGAAGAATTTTAATAAAGTTTCATGGCAAAACAAGTAGCATTCACAGAGAAAAATATCTTGCATAAGGAGGAAGATTCTGGATGGCAGATCTGCTATTTATACTGTTCTTAAATTAGATTATGCAAAACCACAGGCAAGCCTCTTTTTAAAAAATACAAAAGTGAATGCTTCAAACAGTCAAAAATAAGTATCAGAGGCTCCCTAAGAAATTATGTACAAAAGAAATTATGAAGAAAAAACTTGTTAACACTGAGTGAGAAGAACAGCATAATGGTAAGAACACAGATAAAAAGGTAGGCGAAAGCAGATTAAAATGAGTCCCACTATAATGGAAATGTGAAAGTTTGGCAACTAAAAGAAATACCAGTCAGATGTTTCCTTGCACATGGAGATGAAATAGGAAACTTAGCAGGGGAAAAAAAAAGAGTTGGGGTTTTCTTGGTTGGTTTTTTGTTGTTGTTGGGTTTTTTTGTTGGGTTTTTGGGTTGGTTTGGTTTTGGGTTTTTTTGTTGTTTTTTTTTTTTGTTTGGTTCTTTTTTAGTTGTTGTTTTTTAGGAAGCTTTAAAACAATATAAAAAGGGTCACTCAGTTGCTGAAGAACTGAGAGCAATGATCAGCAATGTGAAAACTAAGGATAAATACTGAAAGATTCACAAAGGAAGGAACTGCATGTCTTTTTAACTATTTCCCTTTTATATACTATGATTTACATGTCATAATCCCTCCAGACAGCTGCAGAACCTCAGCCACAGGATCCATTAGCCAACACTGTTCAAATATATGAGTTTCAACACATTCTCACATAACAAAGGGAAGGGAAAAGACTGCACTGGTACCTAGGTTTATAAAGTATCAAGATAACATGAGAGAGAGTTATGGCAATTGATTTCACTCTTTTGACTCTTGGTTAATTTCACTCTTCTTCTCCACAGAAAGCATTTTTGTTGCTTTGGATAACCCAGAACATGCCACTGCTTACCAATCCCCTTAGATAGAGTCCCACAGAGCTACATGTGGGCTCTTCAGAAAGAGCCTATTGGAGCTAATCTGAGTCACATAGTAGAGACTAAATTTCCATGCCATGGTAATAAAAAAATGGTGTAATATTATGTTTTAGAAATCATACTAAGGAGATGTTTTGATTTCTGAAAGCACTGGACTCCAAATTCTACTGGGATGATCATGGCTTAGACAATATCAAGTACCTCATTTGTCACATGTCTTTTTAAATAATAATGCTATCACCAGATAGAAGAGATATTACTACTACTATTATTATTATTATTATTATTTTGTTGTTTTGTTGTTGTTGTTGTTGTTGTTATTATTATTGTTATTATTGTTGTTATTATTATTATACTGTGGTATAAATAATAATAGTGTTGTTTATACAATATCCTGTTGGTTTTAAATTCATATACAAAACCAGCAAATACATACTCCATACAGAATAAAAGATTCTTCTAAAAAGCCATCATTTTATTGCAGCAATGAAATGGCTATATTTAAGCATAATTCAAAGTAAAATAACTCCATGCTACTCACCTTGATCTCTTTCATGCCATGTCCTACTTCCTGCAGCTGGTGAATTTGGAGAAGGATAGAAGTCTCCTGTGGGGCTTGGCTCCATATTTTCATCTATGGAGATAGTTTTGGGTCTTTTGCTGTTGAAGAATTGTGAGATTTGTCAGTGAATATAATATTCATCTAGTAGTGGTATATAAATTACCAAAGCCAAAAAACCCCCCCAAAAATCTGGATATTACAACCTACATTAACTTGCACAAGCAATGTTCATAAGAAATGATGCAGGTATGCACTTGTGTTATTCACACAATTAATATTTCAAAGATGGCATGAATGGGTAACATAACAGTCCACAGCATTTCATGGAGCAACCAATAAACCAGTTCCTGTAGCCTACCAAGGATAGATTGTGTCATGAATTTACTAAATTCTATGCAAGAACCATGAAGTGAAGCAAGTCACTGGAAAGTGTTACCAATAAGGCCAAGGTAGAACAGGAACTTTCGTGAATGTGTTAATAAGGAAAAAATATGCTTTACTGCATTTCATCAGGTCAAACTCCCAAACTTTTCAAAGCAGGCTAGTTTGAAACAAACACTTTTCATATTTGACTAGTTTAATTAAAAACAACAAAAGGCCCATATTTCAAGTCACACCATATAAAATGAGGCAGAACTTCAAAACAGTGAAGGAAAGTGAAGTTTCTTCATAGCAATATATACTGAACCTGTTATACTGACTGCCAAAGAAAACAAGAATAAGGTTTTAATGGTGTGGTACTATTATTATTATTATTATTATTATTATTATTATTATTATTATTATTATTATTATTATTATTATTATTATTATTATTATTATTATTATTATTANTATTATTATTATTATTATTATTATTATTATTATTATTATTATTATTATTATTATTATTATTATTATTTATTACTGCTGCTACTACTGCTACTGCTACTACTACTGCTATAACTGCTATTGCTACAGTATGATAATTAATCCATCTATTCTAATTAATCCATCAATTTCTAAAATGTATTTGGTATACTGCCAAACTGAAAATATGATGGAATGAAATACGGGAACGTGAGCAAAATAACTCAGAAGAATCAACTGCTGGTGGAAGAATACCTCAGCACCCTGATAGTCCTATTAAATCTTGTCCCACTGTGCAGACACTTCCTGACTGACTGGGGTGCAGAAATGTGGGGCAATGACAGCTCCTATAGTGCTTATGATTTCATGGTATAGCAGGCAGTTTCAGAAAACCAAGGGGTGTGTCAGACACTACATGATCTGGTAGTCAGGAGGAGGGGACAGCAGGGCACGGCCCTACATTCATGGGCCCACCAGCTGCTCCCAAGGGAGGAAATGAGACTTTTTCTCAGAGACGGGAGAAGGGAGCATGTTGAAAAAGGAAGCCAGTCCCTCAGATTAAATCACCTGTAGCAGGCAAAGGGAGACTCTTGAGAAAAATTAACCTGTAACTATCTCACGTGCTCCTCCTTCTTTCCACCCTGTTGGAAAATGCTGCCTGAAAAATCGAGGCCTGAAACATAGTTGCATGAGCCGGGCTGACATGGATGAAAACATCTTGTCTTTATATACCTGTCCTAAGACCTTATCTAGAGGAAACAGCATCTGTCCAAACATATCTTGCAAGACAGAGGTCCAAGAGGGAGCCCTGAAGGACAGCCCTTCTGCCCGCAACCACTCTGAGCCCTGCCAGCATGCTCCTAAATGCTAGACCTTCCTGCAGCTCAGCAGCACTTTTTGGATATGCAGCTGTCCTCCTGGCAAAATGATTTAGTGGGCACTTCAAACCCTGAAAAAAGCTTCCACCATCTTCAATGTCATGTAAGATGGCAGGCAACAATGGCAACATTTCAAATGACAAAATTTAAAATTTACAAGTCTGTACAGAGATTATGGCAACATACAGAAGTAGCTAGCCTCACAAAATCAGAGGAAATTAACAAAGCAGTTGGCTGTTGACAGGACTTGTGAATTGCTTGTCCTACACTATTAAACATGGTTCACATTAGCACTTATTTCAAGTTTTTACCTGCTTGGTGGGGAGGACAAGGACCTCTGTAGGTTTACACCCGAATTCATATCATGGTAATATGGCTGGCTGGGAAGCTCTCCAATTGGGAAGTTTACTCCACTTCCTTGGGTTATGGGTGCTGAAAAACACATCATCATAAGAAGTCAGAGATAATCTTCTATCTTTTAGCTATCTTTTCTTTTTTAACACTTGGAAAAATATCAGAATGTTACTACATCTATCTAATTTTCTGCCTCTTGTGGAAACCAAGTACAGACAAGTTGCATCAATGATTATGTAACTAAAAAGTGAATTGTCTTCTGTAGTACTAACTTAGCAGTTGTGCAGACAGAATACATTTATTTTATAAGAGATAACATGGAATCACCAATATGGAAAAGATAATACAAACCTCAAGCACTACAATGAATGAGGCTGGGTTTATGAGGGCAGCTAGTATTATTTATTAAAGAACTGAAAAAATGGAAATAAGAAACTTGGATAAACACTAATCCCTTTCGCTTAATGTTAACTCTGCTGTATTAAAAATAGCCTGCTGTGTTGACAGCCTGGTTTTCTGCCTTCTTTTTTTGCCCAGTGCCATGTATTCTGCTTTGCATATGTACACCTACACGCAACTACACACAGTCAGTGTTACCTTCACCTCCTTATAGGGTCTGCGTACCACACAGACTCTGGTAATTCAAGAATAAATTATGTATTACATATTGTGGTGTATTTACCTTTGTTCATTGTCTGTGCACTGTGCATTTTAACTACCTTTGGCACTTAAAAGATTAATTGCGCGTTGTGTAATGTATTTGAAGGTTTGTGTTTTTCCTGACAGTTTAAGTACAACTCTGTTGCGGCTTGAGGTTAAACAAATGCATGGTAAGAAATCCCACAGAAACCACATCCTTTAATGCTTATTATTAGAAGTATATCATGTATAACAGCTCCATAATGCACAGTTTCATTGCACAATTACAGTATTGTTTCTTTTTTAACCTGAATGGCCTTATACTTTAAAATGTACTTAACCACCTGACAACAAAAAGAAAGCTGTAATTCACACATCCTCAGCCTTCAAAACAGCAAAACCATATCTTCAGCAGGCACAAACAAGGATATGTCTTAGCACTACAGGATTGCAATGCTCACTGTTTTGCTGAAGGATTTAGCAAAATTTTAGTTGCTGAATATTCATTTCTGACCACAGAAATTAGGCTTCATGACTCTGAAGCCTCAGAAAGTTAATTAAATTCTTCAAGGACCCTGACCCTGCATGAGTTAACACCCGTGCAAAATATGGACAGACATTTTAGAAATTTTGGAAGCCTCTTTTACTTTGTCCTACCCTCACCAGAAAAGTGATTTTTCTGGACCATTCAGTCTTTACAATGTTGTATCATCACTGTGGACATTCCTACACTTCTACAACTTTCAACTATTCTTCTTAACTTCCTAATGAAGTTGAGAGAAATACTTTAATAGTGTTGATAGTAAAGGGAGTAAAGAAAGGGTCAGGAAGCAATGCAAAATGAAAATGTGGACATGTTTTATGCTATACTATTGTAACCACCGTTAGATGTCAACAAAAGAGACCTTCTATTCTTTTTGGTTTTTCATTCTGCAGTCAAAGCTTCACCTATACTTTTATATTTAATATTTATGAAGATTTTATGTATTCATGTGTGTAATATCTCTGATGGCAAAACAAGACAAGGTAATTAGAAATTCAGTTACAGCCAATGCTAAGACTAAAAGAGACACAAATATTTCATATATTGTTGATAATCATTTATATCCATACTGTGATTTTTAACAGTTGCAAATTAAAAACAAAAACCCTAAAGGAATAATCTGATCTTTTAGCAATACCCAAGGGTGTGTAGGGCATCCTTAAAAAACTGTTAAGTCTAACAATGGAAGGTTTTGCTACATATGGTAATTTTATTGAAACGTCAGACCACTAGGTGTGCAGAGGGAGATATAACAAATTGATTCCATCTTTAAATATCAAAGAGATAGAAGACCTATTTGTTTTATTTCAAACATATGCAAGATGGACAGTAATACTGTGGTAAAATATATCAAAATTGTGCACGGTTAGGGGCATTTCCTATGCATCTTATGTCTTGTGGAGAAAAAAGTTCAAGGAATAAACCTTCACTTGATTATAGGAGGCTTTGGAAACAATTAAACACAAATGTTAACTTACTTCTTGACACCCTCACAAGTTCTGACACGTTGAATACTCCAGATTTCACAAAACTGTCCTCAAGGTACACTGCAAAAGACCACAGAACCATAGTCAGTATAATGAAAAGATTAATAAATAACTATAGATAGATTTATACACCAGCTAACAATGGTATTAACAGAGTCACAGAATAATAATACAAGATCAAAGTGCATCCAAAGCTGATCACAGGATCTAATGTAAGCTGAAACTGAGGCAAAAGGTGCAAAAAAGCCTTAAGGATTTGTGATAGAGCAATTTTTAAAAAGAATATGAAAACTAACAAGCAATATACTTAGTCCCTAGCTATCCATCCAAAAAGTGTCTGAAAGCTAGTTTCTTTTACTAGTATCTGGCAATTTAAGCTACTACTGAACTACAACAAGCATCACCTCGATAAGCAATATCCCCACAGAGCAGTCCTGTCCTTGCATATGTTTCTGCCAAAGAGATTTTTACTTAACTCTCACCTTGCTGATTGTGACTTTGCAGTACAGCCTGCATTAACAAATCATTATCTCTGAGCCAGATGAGGGGTTTGCTACTATTTCCAGGAAAAACAGGAACTGAATATAGCAGCTGAGCTATTCAGTGGTGTATGTTTTATACACATGCTGAATCGTATATCTAGAAACCTATGTTTAAGAAAACACATTATTATTTTGGCCTGTATTCACTTATTCTAAGATAAATGTATTTGAAATACTTTCTCTGATGTGAAATTCAGGCATAAGTTGAAGTATTACTGTGAAACAGCAACTTATAAGACTTAGCAGGGTAACTAGTAACTTTATGCAAAGACAGCCAAGAAACCCATTTTTCTGTGGAAGCCTCACATGCAAAAGCTGTATTAGTGAATTTGAGATTACATAGCATCATGGCCTTTTATAGGTAATAACAAGCATTTACAAACAAAAGTATTTAGACCTATACATTGCTGCTTCAACAGTGTTACTTTTTAATTTCTTTTCATGTGAGTGCACTAAGAATTTCTTACTGTGGTTACTCTAGTCTCTTTTCTGAATAAACACATTTTTTTTTTCTTTTGGAAATAAACTGCCAACTTTCTCCTCCCAATGTTTGAAGGAGTAAAAATATTCTAGATATCTCAACTAACAAAACAAATAAACAAAAATACTGGAATATCTATTGATTTAGAAAACAGTGGAATTGCTGCTTTTATCTTCAAGTGATTTAGCAAAAAACATGGCCACTATAATCAGAAAAGTAACTATAAAAGCAGTACACTTTACCTGAGAGGTCTGTCCTTGGTATATCTGGAGAAACCTCTACTCACTTTCCAGGATCAAAAATAGGGCAGAGATATAAAGAGTGTTTTTCCCTGCTTACTAGTCTAACAGAGCTGCCTTATCCAGTGCTCCTGGATATTATTTACCAGTGCAGGCATAAACAGTGCACCAGAGAGCATTAGCTGAAAGAATAGGAACCTACCTGACCAAGCACATTTCCCAACATCTCTGTTACGCTGTCAGTCTTTCCCAGCTGAGAACCATCCCCTGAGCAAGCACCACAGGTGTATAGAGCACTGTAGGCCTGTGGGATCATCCTGAACAGTGTTCTGCCAATGCAGTCATCTTCTCATGTCCCAGTCAATGTCACTTCATACACTATTCCTGCATGTCTTTATTCCCTCTAGTAGCTCTTCAGGTCTCCCTCCCTTTTTAATTCACTTCCTTTCATATTTCTCTGTCTCTCATTTTAAACAGATTTTCACCATATCCATTACTTTTTCCTCTCTTACCATCCTTCACCTGGATATTGCCATCTGCAGTGCCTAAGAACTGAAAGATTTCCCCTTAATTTTATGCATTCTCTTGCACTGTTTTTTCATGGTTTTTTGTCTGGATGAAAACATTACATAGCTTCTGAAATATTTACTTCTTTATCTGACAGAACTCGGTATACCCACATAATAAAAAAATGCAAACAGTAAATTTTTGCTTTTCCTTTCTTCCTCAGTTATTGTTTTTTAATCTAAGATCAGGCAAGTTGGATGAATGCTAGTAATTCCCCAAGCAGTGGCAATTTTTCCGTTCTCTGCTTATTTCCTCCAGCAGGAACAATCTAAAGTACTACATGGAAGGAAGATTTCCAAAGAGAAAATGGTTTCTTGATTTTAGTTGGCTCATAAGTGAAGTGTGGCATAAAGCCAGTGTACAACCATACAGCCAGCTCTGAAGCTGGTAATGAGACATGACTGAACTTCTCTACTGTTTATCCAAGCACAACTACTTTAAAGCACAATGTCTCTCATTCAAGCCAGACTAACTTGAGAGAAGCTCTAGCCAAGTGTAAATTAATCAAGCTCTCATTATAGTACCTACAAGATGCAAGGTTCATATTAAAAGAAGAAAAAGCCTATGTTTGATTTTATATGTAAGAACACAGATGTGTACATGTGTTCATGCATTCACACCCAGATATATATGTTTAAAATTCAGTCTACTCTCATGGATTCTTAGTTTTTCTCACTGGCAATATTGAGAATACATACATAATATAAAGAGCAATACAGTGTTTCTCTCCTTGGGATAATGAAATGGGAGCAGGAAAAGTATTTTGCCATCAAGTGGTACCACCATCTCTCATCCCCTCCCAAGAGGATGTATTATTGACTGATGGGACACGTCTTTCTCTCTTTCACTCCTGCCTTGTAATGGCCAAAATTAATGACAATCACAGATATATGCAAATGTTTTGGCTGGCATAAGGAAAGAAAGGGAAATTGAAGCTATTTTCAATCTCAATCAACATGAAAAACAACTTGAATTTTTTCTTATGTATTCTGAAAAATTATTATCAAAGAATTAATGCAAAAATAAACAATCAGTGTCATAGCATTGAGAAACTTCATCCTGAGCTTTATGTTCTGACAGGGAAGGTGGACTTTGTATGCATGTTAAGGTCCAATACCAGTGAACTTCAGAAGTTTCATCTAGTTATGAAGATCATCTGCAATGGGTGTGTTACACAACTGTTACGTGGCTCCCAACTGTACAAGAGGCAAATATTCTGTGCCATTGAATTTCTGTAATTTGTTGTGGAAACACATTCTATGTAACACAGAGGTTAAAGAACAAAACTCTTAACGTGCAGAAGCTAAGCAGTATAGGACATTTTCTGTTTGTGTTGTGAGATACGGCCTTTTACCCAATGAAGCTGATCACACCACTGAGTAAGAGTTAACATTCGTATTCACATTATTACACTTCATGCAAGACAAAAATATGTAGTTTATACTAATATACTCCATACAATATAGGCCTAACTGGTTTTTTGATTGCCCCTTCCTAATGCACTGTTTACATTAATATGTTTAAGAACCTTAAATTAACACTCTTGGTGTGTGTTTCTGATCTGTTCAGTACAGACATTAATGCACTTGTTATGTCTATTGTATTCCTCACAGACAATTTACTGTATCATTTGATGGTCATTGTAACACTGCTGTCTTTAGCATTCAAACCTAACAAAAGCATTGAATACTGTTTTTTATTAAAACTCATCCTGCCTGAGAGATGGCACTCTGAAATGCATGTTACTAATTGTTATAATTCTTAAAATCTGATTTCTATAAAAGAATGTCTGACAAAACTGCCATAGTGAGGTCTTGTACAAAGAGTCAGTAACTTCCAAAACCCATATGTAAGAGTGGATTTTTCACATTTTCTCCTAGTTTTTGTATATGGAGACTATAAAATATTTCTCTCCTTATCTTTTTTAAAGAAAATTCAGTCATGAAAAATACACTTTCCATACAATTCCACAATGGCCAGGCCAGTGGCACCAACAATGAACTTTTAACACAATAAGGAACTAAAAAGCCAAATGTGCCATTTTCAGAAACAAATGAGATATCTGACATCCTCAAAATTATAGCCAGAACAATAGTAATCTGTGTTGCATTAATTTGAAGAAGYAAAAACCAGGTTTAATGGATTCTGAAATCCATGGCTAGAATTCAAGAAGTGAGTTGCCCTGAAACCTAGAAAGAAACAGAAAGGGTAAGTAACACATATACATATTGCTTTCGGTTCCAGAGGGTCTCAGTAGGTGCCAAAACTACAGCCAAGACTTAAGAAAAAGTTGGAGGAACTGCTTTCTAACAGCTATAGGTACCAAAAGGGAATTTTCTAATGCCAAAGCAGGTTTCTGGAATTCTAACTGAAAACACAAGATTTATTAGTAAATTCTTTCTCTGTGCATGCTTTGAAGTAAAACCATCACATCCACCATTGAACACAACAGTATCTGAATTAGCATGAGAATTGATCACAGCATCACTTATTCACACAGCAGTTTCATAAAGAAGGACAGTCAAGGCAAACAAGAATGTAAAAGTAATCCTAAACCAGCAGACAGTAGTAATTACCCACACCAAATTCCAAACCATCCTGAAAGGCAAAAAACTCTTTCTTTTGGAAAGCAGGGCTGCACAACCTGTGCTGCACCCAACCCCCTCCAGCTGCTGGGAAGCTGATAAAGAAAAGTATCATCTCTCAACCTCTGACATTGCCGGTTCATAGAACATTTGGGAAAGGGAAAATTTGACAGAAAATCAAGATCTCATCAAACCCAACCCTGTTTTATTTGAAGATCACTATCTGAGATGGCACAGCTACAAGCATATGAGAAACAGCAAGCATTTCAGGAGATCTACTTCCATGCTGAAAAAGAGATGAATATTTGTTTATTTAAATACAATTCTGTTGGAATTCCCTATACTGCTACAATGCCATCATCACTTCCACAAGAAAAGTTGCTTACAATGAGGAGGCCAAGGAATATCTCTTCTAATTAATTATGGGGCTAATCCTCCATCCACAAGAGGGTAGCTTGCAATAGAAAAAAATAATGAAAGTATCTGTGGTCTGAAACATTCAAAACTCAAAGACATTTGTTTATTGCATTTCCAAAAGGGTGGAAAGGTTGAGACCATGTTCCTCTTCAGAGGTTATTTCTGAAACGACACATTCTAAAACTTAATACTGAAATACTTCTACCTGAAACCGAAATATGTAGTCAAATTTATTACACACTTCTAAGGGCTTGATCCAAAAAAATGTTCACCCAATGGCTGCTAGGCCATATGAAAGGGCAAGGAAAGCCTTTGGGGCTCTACAGCTGCAAGACAGATTTGCATATTGAGAAATAGGTGAGGCTCATTGCAAGGTTTTTGGCAACACCTTCTTTAACTAAAAAACAAATAAAACAAAAAAAATGAACTTCAGAGTTGGAGATTTCACTCAGGTCTTCTTTGGAAGTGGTTCCTAAAATAAAATTTCTAGGGAAAATAGAGGAAAAGCAATTCCAGGACAGTGAGGCTGGGGCTTCAACTACCAATGCCTCATTCAGATTAAGGATTTTATCTCTAGGCAAATTCCCTGACAACGTATCCTGGGTTATTTTGAAAGAAAGAAGGAAACCAATGGGGTGTAATGAAAGGCAAAGAGACAGAGACAGTTTGTCCATCTCTTCATCTAGAAATGTTATCCCATATAAATAATTTAATATTTACTAGCACAAAACCTCAAACCTGGGTTCTCTGCATCCTGACTGATCTTACAGTCATAAAAATTTATGAAAATATTTTTAAACCAGCTAAAATTGAGTACATTCTATCAAGAAAAAAGTCCAAACAAATAAAAAACCTAGTGTTTGCCACTTGCTAGGGAACAGAGCTCTAGTAACCCGAACTCATCTGCTTGGATAAAAGGAAAAATCTGAACACATTCTTCTTACCTCACCAAAAAGGCTCATACCTGTCTGTGTCAGGATAGCTAGGTTTTCTTTGCACTTTCTGAAAACCTATCTTTTGTATTCCCCATTGCTGGACAAAAATGGCTCCAAAATATAGAAGGCACCCATTAAAAATTGATTTAAAATTAGCTTCACAGCTAAATGAGTCTCCTCCCTGTCCTATCCACACAGTGTTTATCAATATTGCTACTTTTTACTCCTATTTTAGTTGCTTATAAAGGCTGTCTTCAAAGATTTGAGCAACACAGCAACAGCTAGATACCGTCGTGTTAATGCTGAAGTATAAATCAAATCTGCCAAGCAGCAAACTCAAACCAAGGGCAAATTGCAAGAAGTTTTATTAATATCAAGTCATTGTGGCCAGCAGGCAGAAAGGGAAAGAATCATAAAGCAAAGCAAAATCTAGAAAATCCTCAATTAGAAGAACTGGCTAGTAAGAACTGTATCATTGAAGACCATATGGCTATGGTTGGGGTCAATATCATTAGCCTAATTACAGTTCTAGATATTTTTCTCTTTTTTCTCATGCTCAAGAGATTAATTTACTAAAAGACAACATCTTCTGTCTTCAGTTCACATCCTGCCACACCACTGCACATATTTCCAGATACAGTTGTGAAGACTTATTTTTTAGATTTTCTTAAACTGTATAAAAGACCTATGGAACTTGCAGAGAGCAAATAATGATGCAGTGTTAGACTGAAACTGCCACACTAGGTAGCCTTTAACAGACTGCTTCAGCTGTATCTCAGAACATTCTCAGCACAAAGTAAGACACAAGACAGGCCTAAAGTACTTTGATTATGTTTGGGTTTTGGTGGCTTGCTGGTGGTTTGGGGTTTTTTGCGTGTGTGCAAAAATATGGACATTTTCAAATTTCTAATCAGGTGTGCTTCTATCTGTTCAGACACCCTCATTGGGGTCTTTGTCATGTCCATTCTCTCTTTTAAATAATGTAAACTTTTAATAGTTAGGACTGTGCTAGCACAGCACAAACTTTTAGATAACAGGAACTTGAAGGCTGATGCAGACAATAGTAGTGTTCAGATTTTTCTCCTCTCTCAGTTCAATTCTGCTCATCTATCTGACTGGAACTTATTTAATAGTATCTGCAGAGAAGCAAAATTTACAACCCAGCCCTCTGAAAAACAAGATTAAACCTTTATAAAAATATGCTAATACAAATATATATTTAAAATATATTTTATTAAAAAATAAAAGTTATCAAAAAATAAAACTTAGAGGAGGATACCCCTGGATATAGCTACAAAAGCTACATACCAGTATCACCACAAGCTATACCACAGGTCTTATCACTGCATTGAGCTATCAAAATATTCAATGTATTTTTAGGAACATATTGTAAAGAATTCCAACAAATGCTCTTCATGTTCTTTTGTTTGGCGACACTACCCTCTCTCCAACTTGTTGTTACGACAGCAAATTACCAGACACCCTAAAGAATGCAACAGTCTCGCCAAACCTAGGAATAAACCACTCTTAACACCAACAGCTTTGCCAACTACCACTCACTTTCCAGCAGTATCTTTGTGAAAGTGGTGGCATCCAAAAGCTAGCAGCACACATCCCTTGCCAGCAACCTGGCTCCTTGACATACAGGCACTAGAACAAAACACACTAGAAGAACAACCCTCCCGGCACTACCAATCCACATACTCCTGGCTGGGGACTGAAAACAAACCTCAGAGTGGATATCCCGAGTTCTGACAGACGTGACTGTCTGGCTCTAATAATAAGAATCATGTGAAGTTGAGTAAGAAAGAATAGGACAGTAGTGCTTTTCCCAGAGAAGCTGAAAGGCATGCGATTCCTTCTCATGCTCCTTCTCAGCTCCTGCACAGCCCTAGAAGTCCTGTATTCTGCTATCCCACAAACCACAGCACTTTCACCTTGCCAGTTTAACTCCAATTACACAGGGAAGCTGAACAAAGCTAGAAGGTCATCCTCCAACAGATGACATTCAATTATCTTTCTGTCTCTTAAATGAAGGATTTCAAGGGAAGCAAGGCACAGCCTCTATTTTCTGTCCCCACTTGGCAGCAGACATAGGGATAATACTGGCTGCAGTGACTCCAAATCATGAGAAAGTTCTATGCTTGTATTTTAAGCAGAAAGTTTCATGATGTTTCAGATTTATCTGCTTTCTATGTTCCTCCACCCTCTGAGGCAGTGGAATTTGTCAAACATTACATCTTGATCCATAAGTCTGACCACAAAAAAGCCTATGCAGCTTGTCTGCTGCCTCCCCAAGGCTCTGTTACTGGCAACAAGATTACTCCTTACTGGAGTCAAGGCTGAGGGCTGGAGGGACTGGACTCACTGTGGGACGTGAGCCTCTCTAGCAAACTACATACTGCTACCTTCCTACTCCAAATCCTAAATGACACTTCAGAAACAGAATTTTAAAACATGTTGAAGGAGAGTTGACTCTGCCTTCAGCTTCCCAAACCCAGAAGCTGCAAAAAAATCCTTCAAAATTACAAGGGGTAAGGTAATGTGCTTGGCTTTTCTTGCACTTACAGGGATGTTCTAAAAGCAAATAAATTTTCTATGGTTAAATGGTCCAAGTTTCAAAAACAGTAATTATCCATAGAGAAACTTTTCATATTAATTTTACAAGTAAATTTGCTTCTTTGGGTTTTTAAACCACTATTCTACATAATGTGGGCATGTATTTAGTAGAAAAATAAAATTTCACTCTCAAAATCCCACACAGTTTGGAAAGAAATAGCATCAAAGTCTCCAATTGAAACTGATAACAAGACTGCATGATCCCTTAAAGAAAATAAAAATCAGTTGCATTAGAGCTTAGAATGTTATTTGACTTGTACTGTCCTCTTACCTCTAAAATACATCTGCTATCTTCAAGTATACATTTTTGGGGTTTATGTTACAGGAATATGACTTTATGTATAACAATCTTTGATGGTTCTCCCACTTTTGGATATTCACAGGCAATACACATGACATATTTCACAAATAGAGAATTCTTTGATGATATGCATATTACAAAATGGTACAACCACAAAGCAGACTGTTTATCCTAATGTTGTAACAGATCCAGAAAATATCCATGAATATGTCAAATGCCCAGCAACACAAAATTACATCCTGGTCAGAATATGGTTCATTCCTTATTTGGAAGATCAAACTGAGTCAGTTCCAGCTTGTTTCAAATACACATATCTTCTGAGAGCTAAAATAAGAAGATACAATGTGATGATGGTGGGTAGAGTCACTCCTTGGTCATTAAGAAGTGATAGTGTGTCTGTCACAATTGTTTGTCCTAGTCTGATAAAATTCATAACATGGCAAATGTTTACAAGATTTACTAACACAGCCCAATTGATTAGAAGGATAGCCCCATAAAAATTCAAGGAACTTTTCGTCTAAACAGACTGGAATGGCAAAGCTTGGGTTTGATTTTCTCCTGTGTTTTTATTTTAAAAGTATCCTTGTGTTTTTATTTTAAAAGCATCCTCGAAAGGACCATTTACACTAACATCTCTCTCAAAGAAATATCAAGTGTCACTAGCCATGATGCATTAACATGTTCAAAGACTGCTCTGAGCTGATGCCAAAAAATCATTTTAAATTAACACATTTTTATTTTATAAAGCACATATGAAAAGTAAAAAAGCTGGTAGTGCAGTCACAGAGTTTAAACATAGGTAAATTTTCTTTTGCCTGAGAATAAAGAAAACTGGTAGCATTGGAAGACTTTTATAAAAATAAAATTATTTGGGATCTTGTTTCTTTACTCCCACTTCCTTGCCCATCCCCACTTAGAAAATTCTAAAAACCATGAGGTGAAAGAAAAACTCCTTAGATTAAATTAATGTTGATGAAATAGCAATTAAGGCACTGCCAGTTTAGAGGAACTAAAGTATCACAATTTATCCTGATTATTCTTACCAGTGCAAGATAGGTTGCTGACTAATTAAACTCTCTTTAGCCATTATCAGTAGTATCATTGTTCTCAAACAATGTTAGATGCACATGTTCTGGAACTTATATTTACCTGGTGGATTCTTGGCAGGATCATTGTGGCTTGGACTTCCTGGTTGTCCAGAATCTATAAAGAAATGAAAGAAATGTTTTAATAATTTGTTTTGCTAGTATCTCACAATCTTTTAATACCCTCTATTAACTATCAAACTAATGCTTTACTTTATTCTTTAAAGGTCATTTCCCTGACTTTCTATGTGATGCATTATTGAACAAACACTCTACCTGTAAGCTATTTTTATGCAGAGGTAGAAACATTGTGAAAGATGCAATGATCCTATAAGAGGAACTTGTAGATCACTGAATAAGGACAAGAGATTCATTCAGTTAAATACTAAAGTTGTAAGCACATTTACAAGGGTACCTTTTCATTCCCTTTCCCACCATCCCCCAAATATAATATTGCATAATGAGCAAAGCAGAGGTAACTTCTTCTCAGGCAATGACCAGAGGGACACACTGGATCAGGCAACTAGTGGTGTTTGCAGTGATGAGGCCTTTTGCCTTAGCTTTTCCTTAAAGCACAAAGGCCTCCATTGCTTCCACAGACTCATGACTGCAATGAGGATATGACAGTCTGTTTAAATATAATATGGTCTTTGTGCTCCTAACCCGTGAGAACTACTGTTGTGAAATTAAGATTATGTAACATAAAAACTAACRAAACTCAAATACTGTAGACTTCAAATTGTGTTCTTTTGCAGCTACACGCACCATACATGCACCTATTGAATTAAGAGGAGAATGTAATGTCATGTTAATACACTAAATAATAAATTACATCCTTATTCATAAAAACAGTTTCTTTTAACAACATCTACTTTTCACTGTATTCCCACATCAATAATACAACAAAACCCTGCTCCACTGCAAGAAATTAACAAAGATATAAAAAAAAAATGCAGAGAAGAAGAAAATAAATTAGGCACCACCATTTTTTCCACATACAGGTTGGTTTTGGAGCTGTTTCAGAGTCTGAATTGAAAATATCGATTTTCTTAAATGTAGTGGACCAATTTGTGAAGAATCATTCTTTTTCCTGTGTGAATTAGAATGTTCTTCTAATAGACATTCTTTGACTCTGCAAACCATACATACCACTATTTAAATTCAAATTATAAGAGAGGATTAATTTTACACAGCAAAGGTCCAAGTGTAAAACTACAGCAGATATATATATCACCATAAGCATCTGTGAGTGCTGTGAGTGCAGGTAACTCCCAGTGCAGCCAGAGTTAAGACTAACTGACTGCTGATGCCTGCTTCAAGTGAAAAAATAAGCTTCCATTTTCCCTGTGGTACACTAGGAAAATTCTTGGCTTCATAAGGCAGATGAAAATTTTAAAAAGCTGTATCCACAAAGTCCATATAGCAAAGGATGAGATGCTCTCTCCCTTTCAACCACATTGTCTTTGACAAGCAGGAAGGACACCCATGCCAGCAAAGCCAAGCAAGTCACATTGTTGCTCACCAGCTTCCTGAAGGATTTTTAGTACTGCTCACCTCAGTAACCTAACCTTTCACTTTTCAGCTGATATGATACTCTCTTTAAAAATAAGCTGCTATACCCTCCTTATGCCCCATCCTGTACAAGAAATTTTGGGTTTAAGGCTCTCTGTTAGAGCATAATACCAAAGGCACTGAAAACAAGTAGCAGCAGAATCTGTTAAAATCTAAAAATATTTTCTAAAGCCATGTCTTAGGGAAATAAGTAGATTGTCCACAGGCATCACACTAATGAAATGAGCTTGCTCAGTGGTTTCAGTGAACACATTTCGACTTGCCACAGGCTATGAGGACAGCCTTTAATCAGCCTCAGCTGATCTCAGCTGATAGACACTAACTTAATCATTCACCACCAGGTAAATATATCCTTGCTCTTTGATAGTCTCTGATTTTGGTGTGAGGGATAAGGAACCACAGAGATGTGGCCATCACCAAACCATGTATGACGTTGTCCAAACTTTCACATTCATACACAGCTGGCAGAGTCACTATCATGAACAAGAATCACAACAACCTTCCAGAATGTCAGGATTACTTTGCTATCTGACATCACTTGACACAAATGTTGTATCCCTGAAAATCACAAGATCACAGGTTACCATAGTGTGGTAGAGACCTTGGAATGTCTTCCATCTCATCTCCTGTCTAATGACTTCTTGATCTCTCAAAGACTCTCAGAAGATCCACAGCAAACAAAAGTAAGACATCTTCCTCTTCTCCAAAGCAAATAACATGAGCCACAAAAAATCATAAAACAAAGAGATAACTAATTTCATCCCTGTACTTTAAATCATTACCTTGACTTATTATTACTCTAATTTTACTATATAACTACCTTTTACTGCCTACATTATTTTACCTTGACAAAGCAACTGATTGGTGTGACAAACTTCCCAAACAATTGTAACCATTTCATTTTGAAAAGCAATATCTTTTTTAGTGTAGTCTTTCTCTATCGGACAATAGAGACCATCTGTACTATTTTAATAGCATTATTCACACCTATTCTTGTGATAGAAAAGCTAAAAGTGGTTGAATGCATTATCCACTGAGAAGTGGATAGCATCCACTGAAAGGCTGCTACAAACATGGAAATGCTAGTGTCACACTTGTTTCCATAAGTGTGTTAACTTGAGGGGGGATTTATTTTTCACATCTTCAGAGATCATTACACTTAATTCAAATACTTCTGCAGAAAAATTCTGGCTCTTTGAGGTCTTCTGATAAAATGTTCACCACCACCAATTTGTTTGGTAGAACACAAGTCTTGTTAGGAGTTCTGAGGGAACTGACATTGTTTAGCCCGGAGAAAAGGAGGCTGGACATTATTGCCCTCTGCAGGAGGTTGAAGGGAGATTGTAACCAGGCGGAGACAGTCTCTTCTCCCATGTACCATGCGATAAAACAAGAGGAAACAGCCTCAAATTGCACCTAGGGAGGTTTAGTTTTGACACTAGGAAAAAATTCTTCACCAAAAGGTGGCCAGCCATTGGAATCAGCCACCCAGGGAAGTCAGAAAATCACCTTCCATGAAGGAATGTCACCGACCTAGAGATGTGACAGTTAGGAGCATAGTTTAATGGTAGACTTGGCAAAGTGAGGTTTACAGTCAGACTTCAAGATTTTAAAGGTCTTTTTCAACCTAAAAGATTCCATGATTATATGTCCCTGAAGAGATATGGTGTGCAGCACAGTTCACAGAAGGAGGAAGCAGTACCTTATAAAACGAGTAGGGCTTCACTGTGAGAAAGGCATGTTTGCCCTTGCCTCTTTCCCAACAGTGTATACTTGTTAGCAATATGTGCTCATGACACCCAGACTGGAGACATCCACAACACTGAATCAGTGACTTCTTTTAAAAACATTGTTCTGCTACCCTTACTCTGCAAGGACTTCCTCTGTGTTTACAAGACAGCTCTGCTATTGCGCTGGGTAACTACACAAAAAGCTAGTCCTATACATTTTTATTGTGCTTCATATTCATACAAGGGTGGTAGATGAGCAGCAGAGAAAAGTGACCCAGGAGGCATGGTTGGGACGCCTCAGGAGACCAGTGAAACAGCCGGAGCTGCCCTGAAGGCTGGATGTGGCGATCCTTGTAGCCAGGCGTCATCAGCGCCCATGTGTCACACCAGGAGCTGTAAGAGTGACTTAGGTTCTTTACGTCAGAAGAGAGCTGCTGTCTAACCTTCACCTACCCAAAGAAGGCAGCAAAGAACATAGCTGACTGCCCACCCCAGAAAGCTGAGCTGTCTGTTGGTGTTGGCACCTGGGCTTTAGTCCAAGCAGGCAAGTCACTCCACAAAGCCTTCAGGGCTCAGCCCATGGAGGCACTTGCTCTGGGAGCTGGTCAGGATAGCCAGCAGAAGCTGGGCGCAATTTCCAATCCAGTTTAAAATTGTTTGCTTTGGACTGGGGACACAGCAGGAGCTATTAAGCCATCAGCTGACCCCTTTCCCCACACACCCCGTGCCCTCCCAGCCCCGAGAAGCTCACCTGTGGCTATCCCACATCTCTGCCACTGGAGGAGCATCCCCATGCCTGGGCTTGTTGGGGCAATGCCGGTGCCACGTGGGCTGGCACTGAGATGGTGTGTGATGGGCTGCGGCATCAGAGCCCAACGGGTCATGGCAGGCTCTCTGCTTCACCTGCTCTTTTATCAGCAGATCTGCCTCCGCCGAGTCACCCAACTGGCCATTGTCAAGACAGTTAACTTTCCTTCAGAGTATTTTAATTAGGTAAATAAAAAATGGTAATTAAATCAACATTAAGTAATGTGTTTCTGATTTGTAATCTCATTTAAATTAATTAAATAACTCAATCCTTGTTTAGTTTTTAAACTGCCCTAGTTAAGAAGTGGAGCTCTGGGACTAAATTCAGATTTTATATAGTTGAAAGAAATCCAAGGACCTAGAAGCACTTACAAGGACAAAAATAGCAATAAGCATAATAGGATTTTCAGCTTTATATCCCATGCATAGATTTATCTTTTTAATTTAAATTCCTTTATTTGTTTATGTGACATAAGTCACAACACTTATTTATTCAAAATATTTCTTATACAATTTATAAAGACCATATGTTGCTCGTATTGAAAACTGAACAAATTTCCCCAGCTGTGTTACAAGTTGTGCACGGAACATACACATATGTATGCACACACACGCACACACATTTTTAAGTTAAGAAAAGGGTTACATTTTTTCATGGCCTGAAACAAATATTTCCCATACCTCATAATATTAGTTGAGCTCTTTCTAGACATGTACATTAAGAAGAGATTTGCATAGGTACCAAGTCATGTGTGGATGAATGTGAAAGAATGACATTTCTTTCCAGAAGTTGTTGGATTCAGTTAGAAAAGACGAGATATGAGTGCTTAATCTTCTCCATCTGGAGTATACTGTGGATACTACTATAGTCAGAAATATTCAGAAGTCGGTTTTGGAAACCAAGACCTTTTACTTTAAGGTATGTCTCATAAAGAGCTTTTTTTACTGATTCTTCAGAAAATCAAAAGCAAAATGTAGAACACAGTGAAGATTTATTGTGATGTTTAGAAAAGGAAGAAATTACATGATAGACTATATTAATTTAAAAGTTCATCTTTGCAAGCAAATAATAGGAATTTCCTTGCATATACCTTCATTTAGATAATAAACCGTCCACTTTATTCTGTTCTGTAAGACAGAGTTGACCCTGATGTATATGCAGTGTAAATTGCTGAGATCTTTACAGAATCACAGAATCAACTAGGTTGGAATAAACCCCTGAGCTTTTTGAGTCCAACCTGTGATTGAATTCCACCTTGTTAGCTAGAAAGAGCACATGTCAGACATGGCAGTGAGAGACAGATCCAGTCTTTTCTTAAACCCACATCACCTCCCTGGGCAGCCCATTACATTTTCTAAACACCCTTTCTGTGAAGAAGTTCTTCCTGACATCCAACCTGAACCTGCTGCATGGATTTGGTTTCAGGGAAGCTAATGTAAATTCTACCCCTGAGTCCCACGCAATCAGGATTTTATTTTCTGTTGAACTGTAGAGCAGTAAAGCAAAAAGAGTTCAGGGAGATAAAATTCACACTTCCACAACATTCTTAGGCCAGGGGTAAGGATGACAGGAGTAAGAAAAAATCAGTTCTGTTAACCTGAATCACAGACAAAGGTTGTTAAAATCAACGAAAAGTTGCTCCATCAAGTTTTGGATGAGGCACTTTATGGTAAATTACAGCTTAAAAGAACAAAAAAAACCATAGTTCAGCAAATACTGTAGGACAGATCTGCATTTTTTTTCTTCCAAGTGCATTGCACTCTCCACTAAATCTTACAGTAATAAAAGACAGATTCTTCAGCAGTTCAGACATTTACAATCGTATGCTACTTAACTTACTTCTAAGAGACATGGGGCAAAAGGAACGCTATAGTTTTGTGGATGTTCAAGTAACACATTTTTTTATCAGATATCTTTGCAAAAAAAAGTCTCAAATAGAAGTATATACACATGTTTTTTATAAAGTGTGTTTAATTTCATCTGCTGTAATCTAAAAGTTCATAGACAAAATATGCACCACTGTGCCTAACCATATTCACACACACACACACACACACAAACACTCTCACAATTAAAACAAACTAACCATGACAAAAGAAGGATTAAATCTATTAATGGGCACTAAGTATGTAATATACAAGAACTGGCTGAGAAAAATCACCCCAGCTTTTTGTGCCAGTGGTTCAAAGTTTGATTTTAATTTCATGTGTGCTCACAGGCACCATGTTTACACACAGGTTTGTAACAAATGATGAGAAAGTACTGAAGCAACAGTGATAAAAAAACTATGACCTACGAATTAGTTTCCTCTCAACTTTGACCTTTTACAGTAGATAAAAATTAGAAGTAGCTAGTCAAATTATGTGCCTCAGCAGAATTTAAAATGTAAAACTGACTAAAGCATACACATGTTAGTTTTGAGTTTGTGCAGCGATGTTCTCGAAATAAATGCAAGGAATTATTTTTAAAGCACGTAACTTACAGAGAAAAAAGTTATCTTGGTCTAAAGCATGTAAACCATGACTTTCAAGTTTAAAACAAAGCAATTTTAAAGAACATTTTTACCACAGGTTCCTCATCTCCCTACTAGCAAAAGTATTGCCGTTGCTGTTGTACTGGTCAAAAGCTATTAAAAAATTATTAGAAGTATTTAAAAAGTATGAATGTATTACATGTTTGATCATATTCATTTGTGCCTGCCCAACACGGCTCTGTAGTTTTGTGGCTAATATCACATGCAGCATCTGTTTGAAATTCTATAGTTTCCACTGGATATTACACATCACATCTTTAAAGTTCCCTAATTTCTTATTTCCCTAACTTTCTAATCATCTATGTAGGTGAAGTTCCTTGGCAAGGACTAGATAGGCACAATACTAGCTGCAGTTTTGCATGATATTAAAATATGCTTGCCCATTCAAATAACAGCAGAGACTGCTTTTGCTCTTTCAATTTTGTTTTATTTACAAAAGTTGGCACATGTTCTTGCAGTACCTAAGGGTATTATATACTTGAAAAAAGGATACTACTTTTTATCTAAAAAAAACCAGATGGCTCAAGTTCCAAGGCTTTCACTTTTATTGTTTACTAGTTGTCGGGGGCTTTTTGCATGAGTAAAAATTGAGTGCTAATTAAGGGGGGGTCAGAGGGGAGAATGAGGGAGAACAAAAACCCTGACTCAAAATTCTTGCTGCACCTGGTAATTTGCCAGTGCCTTGAATACTATTTAACCATCCACTGTTTCTAAGGCTTATTTTCTTACCATTACTCTATCACAGCAGGACCTTGAGAAAGTTATCAAGACCGGTTTGGTCTACAGCTATAAAAAAGAAAGTCTTTGGAGTTAAAAAAACTTGTACATGTTTACTGAAAATATATCAGAAACTCAAGTTTCAGTCTGTGTACAAAGCAAAAGAAGTTGTACCACCCAACAGCTCCAAGACATGAAGCCAGAATGAGTAACCTTAGATACTCAACATCTCCTACAACTGCAGATTTAAGTTCTTATTAAAGGTCCTCTACCACAAAAAAACCCCACCCTTCCTGCTAGCTAAATATATAAAATAAAATTCAATCCAAACAGAACTTTCCATTTTAATAACCCTTTATATTAATGTATCTGTGCATATATGTGTGTGTGTGTCTGTGTGTGTGTGTGCAGAAATTATAAATTCATATAGATTCCAGCTTATTTTACTTATAGCCAATGTTTTGGGCTTTGAGAAGAAGGAAGTCTAACGGGTTAAATATGTTGACTCTCTTGTGCACTACTGGAAGAACAGAAATAAATGTGAACAACAGCACTTTCACAACAGCAGATATTCCTCACAGAAATATCTGAGATTTTTCAGAAAACATTAGAGCAAAAAATAGCAACTTCATACTTGCACTGCCCTTCTTCTGTGAACAATACTAATAATTTTCCCTATTGTGCACACACACAACAGGTTCAAGATTCAGTTTAATACCTTATGTGTATTCAAGCTCCTTGGCAGCTCTGTTTTCCTGAACAAATGGGTTAAAAGCACGTGACCTGAAGGAGTTAGATGAGACAAAATGTACTGCACAATAGTTCAGTTGTATGCCCTGAAATTATGGCAGACCTTTTTACAACTGATTTCAAGCATGTGACAATACTCTAATGGAAACCTGCAAACTCATTTTGCTTTACCTCCCTCCCTTCTGCCTGTCTCTCCTTTCTCCACAAAAATACACAACACATCTTGTGTGATTCTGAAATGATTACAGCTCCCTTTCCAGCCCAGCCCTTTTTTGGTGTGGTTTTTACTAACACTCCAGAGCAGTGTAAAGTCAATCTGTCTGTGCTGCTTGAGCAACTTAAAGTGAATTCAGAAAAGTGCACAATGCCAAGTCTAAACTTCATTCACATCTGCCTAATTTTGAGCAGTTCAGGTTTCCAGGTTTCCAGTGGCTAGAATTTGTATTGCTATGCAGATGAGACCAATTGGCTAGTTTGATATTAAATCTTACACTTATGAACAGCTGTATTAAGCAAATCTCCAAAGCCCCAAAATGTTTTTATCCTTTCAAGTAGTTTTCCAGCAGGTATTGTACCTCTAAATAAGAATTGTATCTCTTTAATGCCAACTTAAAAGTGAAGCATGAACAACAATGGAGCCTTTTCAGGACAGCAGTATGATATCAGTAACGGCAAGAACATGAGAAAATACAATTCTCATGTGAAATTCACCTTGGCCTAGGGCAGTGTTTCTCCACCCAGTGGGTGTGACTGACAGGCAAGCATTGAAGAGGGCCCACTAGTAAATCACACATCACACTTGTATAAAACCAAGAAAAACAAAACAAACCAAAAGGGGGAAAAAAAGGGCACTGATCCCAGGACACAGCACAGTTAAGTCTGCTGGTCAGAATTCCTCCCAGATTACTCCCCCCCTGCCCCTGCCTCCACAAAAATGTGAAGCTGCCCCATAGCAATAAACACTTCTCACATGGTACCCTGTTCAATGGCCCACATTCACTTGCACGTGTGGAAGGACAGCTATGGTGTGTGACCTGCCTGCAGCTGAGCAAACCAACATCAGGACTGGTAACAGAAGCACTCCACCAGAGCAAAGCAATCTCCAGAAACTAAGCATAGACCAGCACATTGTTTGGCCAATTTTTCTAAAGTGATTCTGGCATTACTCTTTTTACATACACAATTGCTAAAATTAAAGCTGTGTAACAACATTAAAGCACATTCCATATCAAGTCAGTTTGTCTGCTCTAAGTCTAAAGCCCTGCGTCCCCCCAGGAAACACTAGGAATATTGTATGGACCCTTTCTTCTATTTTAATCAAATGAGCAATGAAATCACTTCCATACGCATAGCTAATGATAACAGCATGATGTAAGTGTTCAGAAGATGGAAACAGTACATGAAGACAGATATCCATGACAATAAGAATAAAACTAAAGTTTTATACCAAGTTTAGTCTAGAGGTTACCACGGTTTGTTAGACAGTATGTGACTGTATGTAGGAGACAGCCCAGAAAACATCACTAGGAAGATTGTTAAGCTTGCAAACATCCAGTATTTTCATATACCACTTGGCTCAGCCACAGCAAGTGCAGGTATCTCTGCACAGTTTTCACCTACACCATTTCAAACTACACACCATAGCCTAACATTAAGTTCATGTAGAATACAGGCAACCACATGAGGATCTCTCTGCAAAGGCATATGTCAACACCAAAAGGATAGCTGCCTTCCCAAATGTATTAGCGTAAGTCTACTTTAATAAGCAGCAGATGGAAAAAAATGTAATCAGTGTGTTGCAGTGTTACAAAAAAAAAATACTAGACTAAACACTGATAAAAACATTCACACATCAAAAAATGACAGTTATTATGTTAAAAGGCATGAAAAAAGAAGTGCACTGATTTTAGGACAGAACAAGGTAAATTCTCTGGACTGTATATTTTCATGAAATTATTAGGGAAGAGTGACAGAAAATTGACATATTTTTGTACATGTGCAATTGTCCACAACCAATATTTGACCCTAGAAAAGGCACAGTCACCCCATTAAAGACTTTGGCAGCTCCATTTACCCAAGATCTAGGTCTATAATTAACTTTAGGTATATTGTATTGTTAAAGATTTACTGTATTGTTAAATTGTTAAAGATTTACTCTAAGATAACTTGCAACTACCCATATTCTTTTCCCTATCTCCTCTTTGTATTGTCTCTCTACCTTCCTTGTGGCACCGCTATATGCCTTGGAATATTCTTCAACCCTGCAATTTTTGCAGTGCCCAGGAAAACATTTTTAGTTAAACAATGTAAAACCACTAAGAGTTGTACAGGTTTCTTGCTCATCTGAATAAGAGGCAATTCAATGCTGCTTATTATGAAATTATTATTATCATGCCTATTGCTGAAAGTGTCCTTGTGTTTTTTTTTTATTTTGCTTCTTGCCATTACTTTAAAGAAAAACCTTCTCTTTAAGGATGCGTAGGGTAGGGGAGAAGCTGAGACAATGATGAGTAAAGTGTCCTTTGAAGACTGACTGAACTAGGAAGCTGTGCTTTTCAACCTGGGCTTTGATGAATCATCTGAACAGAAGGCTTACCTACAAGTATGGAACTTTAAAACTCATGGTCAACAGTCATTCTGCATTTAAGGCTACTATTATCAGTCTAAGTGTTTAGGTTAAAACTTGGAGGTTAAAATAATAGGTGAATATCATTATCATATAGGAAACATTACAGGAATAGAAGTGGTAGATATGTTTTTCTGCTTCTATCTCACAAGATGAGCAAAGGCTGAACCACAATCAGAAAAATTAATTTTATTCTAGAGAAAATATATAAAATCATACAGTTCAGGTGTTTTCAGATTCATGTTGATTAAGTTTCTTAAAGCTGCATACTTATTATTAGAGTTTTCCAATTATAAATATTACAGAAAGCCAAATTTTTTTAGTGTTTACAACAGGGTCACAGATATTCATGCAGCTGTAGATCCAACTGCTGAGATCTGTAGTACTAACTTCCAAAGGAACTTGACTCCTCAATATAGTAAAACAGCAAGAGTAAGAAAAATCAAGTTGGGTGAGGAAGGGGAGAAACATAAATTCACAAAATCAAAAGGTTATTATATGTCTTAAGCACTTAGAATTCCATAAGAGGAATTTTAAGAAAGCTTCAGTGCTCCCTACCACCATGAGCACTTTTAAGGACTATGATCAGTACACTCTCCTGGAAAAACTTCTCTGTATGCCTATTTCAGCTATGTGGGGTGTACTTTCCATTTAGCCAAATACAGAAGAATAGAAGGGAAATACTAATGTTGGCATAGGTGACTTCAAGCCTTAGTTGTTTGACCTTTTTGTATAAGCTTTTGGCATCTGTGACTTGGCAGGCAGAATGCAGGCCAAGCCAGAACAAAGAGGAAGACAGGAAGCAGAAAGCTGGCCATGTCTCCTTGGCAGTCAGCATTGCAACAGGGTGAAAAAACATGTTGTTGCCAAACCAGAAACAGTGGGGGAAGCCCAGATAGTTGGCAAGTCACATATGGCTGTATTGTACATCCTAAACACTAAATGCTTGATAAACTGAAGTGCTATACCAGAGCCGAATCTATTTAAACTCTTCTGCTGTACAGGGGAATACTTCATTTGCCCGTGTTTATGTGTTTCCTAAGGAACTGACACAGCACCCTTACTATCATCTATGGGCTGGCTGGGTAAAATCCTGTTGCCACTGTATGAGTGCTTTCAGCATCCTTCTAAAGAATCCACTAAGACACTGCTAGAGCATCAAATCCCCTCCACACACATCCCTGTCTTGCCCCCAACCCCTGCTCCTGAGGATCCAAGCTTTAAAATACCCTCAGGATGCATTTGCAGCAGATGGCTAGTTGTGGCAAACTGCATTTACCACTTTGAAAATAGTTTTTTAATTCTTGCCATATCATCTGAACAGTATTATTTCACGTCCAGCATTTGCCCAAACATTATGCCAACATTCAGCTTCAAGCCAAGGATGAGAAAATAGCTTTGGTCTTGCGTACTCCCAAATGCCTGAACAAAGGGAGGTTGTTTTGGACTCTTCTGTGGGTACCCTGGGCACAGAATTCGGAATGTCACTTCCAGCCCTGTGCTCCGCAGATTGCTGCAGGCTGTTGCAGCGTGGGGCAGCGCAGCAGTGGTGCTCATTGCCTCAAAGAGGTGGGAACATTGTCAACATGCAGAGAGAGGAATACTATAGATGTTTTCTCCATTGGTTAATCAAGGCTTCTTGCACTTATAGTGGACCAAAAATTTCAAAGGGGACAAGGGAGAGTGTGGCACATCTTGCTCAGCTTCCCAGGAAGGTCTGGCTCCCTGCTAGACATGGAGACATGGTCTATGTCTTCCACATAGGGGACCCTCAGCAGCCAGTGACCCTCAGAGTAGAGGCCCTCTGCTCTCCCAGACTGGTACAAAATCACAAAACCACCTCTTGCCAACCCCAGCCGTTTAGGAGGCTTATTCATAGAGAAAAAAATACAGGGCCTATTTTGTCCCCAAATATCACCCATGGTTCAATAAAGCCTTGGGAAGGTAGGCAACAGGGGGATGGCATTCTATGCAGATTATTTACCAGTAATCCATTAAAGTACTGGTGTCAAAGATGACTGATAATCTCTTCGTAGGTGTGGAATGCATTTCTCACTGCTTTTCAGATCTTTCATTCCTGTGGCCAGGCTTTTACTATCTTGATTACATGTTATTTTAACACCAATGAATTGCAAGGCATAATTTTTTTAAATGTTGATTCTGCCTTTGGGCCATGACCAGCATTCTCACAGACTCCCATGGCCAAATAAAGGAGAAAATAAAGATCTCACTCATCAGAGTCCTTTGCCACCAAACTGAATTTTTATTGTTAACGGAGAGGCCAAAATCTATTAAAAAGTTACATACCACTCCCAAAAGCACTCTATTCTGTACTCTAATCACAGCAACAATGCTGAACAACTGTGTTTCGAATAAAGGAGAGAGCACTTGAGATAAACAGATAATTCCAATTTATCAGCAAAATTAATTGATTGATTGATTGATAGAAAGTAAGACAACTATAAATTTAAAGCAATGATCACTTCCTACAGTAGGAGTGCAAGAAAATGTCATGTGATCATGCAGGGCAAGAAGTTATTCTGGATTCCTGCAGTAGTCAATTGTATGGGATCCATAAATAAACTATATTCCCTTCCTCACAGCTAATATTTATAGCTCAACAGGTTGCAGAGATAGAATTAACCCTGCAAGTAGGTCCTAGCTTATATTGTTAGTGTTTAGTATCTGTTTTTGCTGACCTTCTTCAATCAGTTTTTTAATATATTTATGCTATTATGCTTTAGTCTTAGTAATTTAATCACATTTCTATGATGTCTACTATAAACAAGTAAATTCACTTTTTAAAATAATGCATTTAACTCACTTAAATGAAAGTTGGGAAAAGGCAAATCAATCTGAACAAGCTCTTGTTTTTCTAATTGCCTTTCACTCATATTAAGAATCTAAATTTCTGGAATCCATTAAAAATTTATGTAGTTAATTTCACTAAGCTGCTTTTGGGCCATAACACACCCATTTAAAAACTTTCTGGTAAACTATGCCCTCAGTCTTTTCATTTCTGTATCTACTTGCATACCTTCCCTCATTTGAAGTTTAAAGCAAAAATACTAGAACAGTCCCCAACAAGTTTCTGCACGTCAACTGTAAAGGCACTTTGCTGTCCTTAACCAGTCATCCCACTGCCTCACACCACCACGTCCTGGCCCCACACAGAGGAAAACCAAAGCTGAATGCTCTGTGGGGCAGAGACCATTATCCAGACTGCAGTGGAACTATCAAAAGCCTTCATTCTGCTGCTGCTATGGCATAATTATCAGCAATAAGTGGCTTGGCCTGGAAATATAAATGTCAAAATTAAAGTAGACAAGACAGCTTCTTTTGGCTGCCCATCCAAGTTTCATAACTAAAGTCTCAACATACTTACAAAAACAACCAATAAACAATCAGTCCTATTCCTCAGTTTGTCCAAACTGAAGTGATCCTTTGAATCCTGAAGTCTGGCAGCCCTAGAGAACATGCTAATCTGATTCTGTGACTGTGCTTACTCTGTGTTGCCTAGCTCCTGAATACAGAGCCCTCCAGACCAGGGACAGCCCCTCTGACATGGTCTGATCCCCCTCAAAACTGGGGAGGGAGTATGAGGAAGGACTCCACCTTTTTGTCTTTCAAAGTCACACTTTTCATTCCCACAAAATGCAAAAGTTATTAGAGAAAGCTACTTTAATTTATTTGATAGTCAGTGAAAATATTTTTTCTAATATGCCTTTTTATATTATAAAACATTAACCAATTTCACAATACAAATTAGCTCATGTAATTATAAAATACTGTAACCTCCAGCATTCTGGAGTTTTCAGGAAAGGCTCTTTGGCTGCTTTTGCCATCTAAGGCTGAATAATGCTTGTGATAGGGAATTATTTTTCTTTTACTCTATGAGAACAATTACTGCAGCGATCACACAATTATTGCAATTATGGTTGTAAAGACTGCTGTTCAGAGCTATTCCATGTAGCACCATTTTGCAATACCAGGAACATTTGTCTTTTCTAATGATCACCACCAGCACAAATGTCCTTTTGTAGCTCTTTAAGTGATTTCATTTCTTTCTATTAATATCCTGTTACTTGCTTTGGGAAAAACAAAGGAGACAGGCCCCAATTAATATATCCTTTTAAAGCAAAGGCTTTTAGTGAAGCCAGAGCTAAGGCATTTTAAAACAGGAATTGACACTTCCCTTTACAACAGCCTAACATTTTCAATGTGCCTTGCTAAATGGATAGAAAGCCCTCAAAATACTTCAAATCTGTGTTTCATAAACTGTACTCTAAGAGAAGCAGCAATAAAGTTTATTGCAGACCTAAAGTATCTGCATAAACCTGGTTAATTGAAAAGTGGGTGGAGAGGGCTGCCAAATTAAATGTTTACATTAGCACAGCTGTATTGTAAAAACATTCTGCCCCCTGTGCTTTGTAATTATAAGATATTTCTGGACTGTGTATCTCTGCAAAGTTTATCTCTACTGCCAAGAGTCTTTTGGCACAGAGTGTCTGCAATTTTTGGCAGCCAGAGAGCTCTCAGCACAGGCAGTATCTAAAATGGCTGCCAAACAGTTATCCCGAAATGTCGTCGATCTAGTGTCGTCCTGCATGAAGGGCAAAAGTCAAAACTAGTTCTAAAACCATCAGATTGTTTTAAGTGAGGCAAGGAGCTGGTTTTCCAGACAAGAGTGGGACCTGGCACCGCAGGTCAATCACACCAGGCTCACCAGTACACTGTGCACAGCGGTGGGCTAAAAGACATGCTGACTGCTCCACACATACCGTCACTGGGGAGAAAGGGGGGAGGAGGGGTTTCCTGAAGGGAAGCTTACTTTATTGTTTTAAATTATGCACAAATCGTCATATGCTTCCCCTGTGCCAGGAGCAGACACGTTGGGACATTGCAAAGCACAGCTACTCTGTGCTCAGGCACAAGGCACCAGCAAAGCACCAGACGCTTTATACCTCCTTCACACTGATTGCATTTGCCAGCTTTTAAAGAAAACCCCTGTCTTTTCCAAGCTACCAGCAAAATTTAAAAAACCCTTCCAAACATCTCAAGCCTTTGCTGTGACTGTCTCTATTTTGAGGTGGACTGCCTCATCAAGATATGCCAGCCATGGGCAGAATTAGAAAACCTTAACTATTCTGTCCCAGGTCTATAAAACAGACAGAAGAGTGTTCTTTCATTGTGTCCAATGTCAAGACAAATGCAAATTGAGAGATTCCTTAGGCCTCGTACTCTGCTCTAACCATAACTGTGCACAACCAAAGCAAAAGCCTTTCACTGCTTTCCTTTCTCTTGCTGGGCAGTTTCACAAGATTCTGGTAGTTTGGATAATGACAGCTGACCCTTGAATGCATCATGATGTTTTCACTGAATTCTTTTTACAAGATAAAACTCTACAGGCATTTTAGCATTACTTGGAATTAAAAAATAAAATAGGAAGTGTTCACACAAGAAAAAAATATTCCATTAGTAGAAGAATCACAACTTTACAGACTCTAAGTGAATACAAAGCTTGTCTTGTGGGTGCTGCCCCTGTCAGTCCTGAGCCTCCCTATCAACTATCATTAAATAATAACATCTGAACATGAGCTTTTTGTGAAAATGATAGTCAACAGATCCATTAAATGTTTATTGCCCATGGCCACATTGCAATGCAGAAGACTTCAGATCAACCCTAGTCAATTATTTATATAACTATATTTCATTTCTAATCCTTTCTACTCTATTGAGAAATTTTGTACCCCTAAATAGGGAGGACATTCACTTTGATGGTTATATCCACTCAATATGCTTCTGAATTAAGTGACTTTCACCTTTGTTTAATTAGTAATCAGGGTCGAAGTCACACAGCTGTGTAATACTGATGTCCTTGTAAGGTCCCAGTGAGCTGAGGTTAAGGTTCCAAAGAGCATCTCTTCCATTAATATTTAATAAGTGTATCTCTAAACTACTCTCTACCAAAAAAAAAGAAAAAAGAAGGAGGACAAAACTAGGAAGGGACTATGTTTATCAGTCTCTCATGCAAAGGGACATCTTCAAAAAATCACACCACTTTCCATCTTACCTGCTGCTTACAGCCTTTACAGATGAAGCTTCATTCTGCAAATATTGCACCACTCTTCTACCTTTCAAAGACATATATGCATTTTAAAGATAAATATCTACCTGTTCCCCATTTCGCATCCTCACTGAGCTAACAATGCACTTTTACTTAAAACACTGAAAAAACACAGGCCATTTTCCAATATGGATGCACTGAGTACTTCACTTACTGAGAATCTCAAAACTTCCCCTGGACTGAAAGAAATATTGAAAGTGCTCAAGAATACAATTCTGTTCATTTATGAAAGAGAAAACCCAGATGTAGAACAACAGCTTTGTCCAGCTCAAATTCCAGGGTCTCACTTTATCTGACCATCCTGATACCAGGCCAGTGACTTGGGATAAAGATGACTATTTACTTGCAGGTAACTCAGCACCTTCATGCTATAAGCAGTAAGAAAATGAGATTGCATCCCCAGTCCCTAGGTTCTGCATGCTACTGGCAAACTGGTTTACTAAATCCATAGTGAACAAATTTTACCTATTCCAGCTTTAAAATGACTGTGAAATTCCATTTACAGTATTAAAAAAATATTCCATTATACTCATGTTATACTTTTAATGCTATAGGAAACATCCTTGTATCTTAGCAGTATCAGAGTATTTTAGTATCTTAGCAGTTCCACTTGTGTATTTAGAAAAGTTCTACCAATTGGATCACATTTTCAGTGGTATATGGCTTGCTGAATTATTCAAAGGAAAAAAGGATCAAGATGTATTTTATTATTTACACTTACTCCTACGTGATCTTCCATTAGTTGAAAATTTTCAAGACAGGAAAACTCAGAGTATTTCCTCTTTCAGGAGCACTAGTAAAGATGTTTCAGATTTACAGAAGTGTTACGCATAACACCTCTGCTTTCCTTGCATTCCTTAGCTAATGGCTAGAATTTATGGCTAAATCTCATGAAAATCTCCTGGAAGAGAACACTGAATTGTGTACTTCACTCTAAAGCACAAGAGGGCAAAAGTTATAACAATATAATTCTGGATTTCGCATCAATTTATTATTTGTTTATTCTACACATCCAGAGGTTCCTAGTCTATCTTGCCTGAAGTATACAAAGCTATATGTAAAAAGAAAGTTCCATAGATAGATCCTTGAAAGTCAAGGTGTCACAATCAGTGTTGGCAATATGTTTTACTTTTTGCTCTCTGAGCCATATGTATTTTAGTATTTGTAGTACTTTCTTAAAGTTCTGCATCAAGTAAACCTAATGTCTTAAATATTCATGCTATCCTGATACTCATGCAGAACCTGTGCACATATGTATGTGCAAAATTAAACCAAAAGTCTTTATTTTGCAAACAGAATCTCTATTAGTATAAGAGTTCCTCCCTTTTATACAGAAAATATATTCCTAAATCCAAGTCTCCAACTGGAGACACCAACTGCAGCATCTCCTTGAGAGCATTGTTCAGTAATTACATATGCTCATGGCCAGCTTCAGTTGTGTCAGGCACACAGTAACTGTATTAGAGGTTAAAGGGAGGAGGAATGTAGGCTGAACTACACCTGGGATTCTGAAGCTCTATTCCTACAAAAATACTGTGTGCATCACCCACAAACCTAAAATAATCACTGCAGCACTCTCCAGTAAGCATCCCCAGCATACAGTTTTTTTATCTCCACATATTTGCCACAGGAAAATAGCGTAAGCATCTTGTGACAAAAATCACAAGATCATTCTCTTTTGATACCAACAGCTGTCCTTCATGAGTCTCCTTATACATGCAAACCATTGTCATCTTCTTTGCTTAAATTACATGCAAAGCATGACTGCTTTCTAAGGGACCAAGCTTTAAAATTTTCAAGTCCAAATGAGAGGCCTGACAACGGAATGGAAACTTTTATGAGAACTCAACAGTTGTCAACATGTGCTAATATAACAAACTATTTAAACAGACGGAGGCATTTTTATTTAAAGCTTCTGCTTTGCTACTAACTCTTCATTCCGTCCCCTACTAAATTTCAGTTCCACATTCCTTTCTGTATTTCCTATTGTTATCTTCATTAACTCTATGATGATTTTTTTCTCTGATAGTATTCATAGGTTTTAGAAAATAGCATCCAGGGACTGGAAATGGGGATACTTTTTAGTGAATAAGGACTCTAAGTTATCACTTTTACTTTTTAATGATGGAAGGAAAAGTAATGAATCAGCCTTCTTTTAAAAAAGTGTTCACATATCTTTATGCAATGAACCATCTCTGTCCTTGTTCCCAGGCATTAGAATCTGTTGAGAGTATTACCTAGTCTTACCTATGTCACTGTTTGAGTGAACTCTTAATTTTAAAGATATGTCAGAGGAACCATCGCTTGTTGAGAAGAAATGTTTGCAGAATAACACTTAAATCATATCAGACAACCAGCCTACTGGTAACTGACTTCTGGCATTAATTTTGAAACTATTTACATTATATTAGCTCTTAATATAGTGTGCACAGATTGACAATGTCTCCACAGCCATGTAGCCTTCACTGTCTTTGACAGTAAAGTCCAACCAGAAGCTTTCAATACTTCTTTTTCTGCATGAGAAAGGAGTACTCTCAGGGCAAAAGGTGATGCTAGCATGGAAAGGAGCATTCACAATACAAATTTAATATCCCTGCAGGGCAAAGTTTTGCATTATGAGAAGAAATATGCAAAACTGTCATCAGCAAACATTAGGAATATCATCGTCAAAGACTTAACATTTACTAGAAGGCAATTGCTTGAAAACCTGGTTTTAATTGTGTATACATATTTTTATTCATTAAAATGAGCAACCAATAAAATCCCGCACTATGGTGTCCCAGCCTCATAACACATTAATAAAGTTTCTTAAAGGTTTTGGCAGGGGGCCAGCACAGTCCATTAACTTCTTGCAAGTTGTAAAAGAAGTAAAGTCATTTTGGGTTGCCTTGTGGTTATGAATGAAACAGCAGGCAGTCTGTATGGAAATGTCACTTTGGATATGGCATTGGTAATGGATGCTTTGCTGTTCAATCAAAGCAGCATGGGGATAAGTTAATGCACTGAATCACAATCTAAATCCTGAGGAACTGCAAAACTAATTTAGTTAGAAGTGGAAGGAAAATATCAAAAGGTTCCAAGTTATGAAGCTCTGTGTATTTTACTAGTAGGTTATCCCATTTCAACAGGGTAAACTTGCCCACTGTGAAACCAAAATTATATGATAACTTGTTATACAATTAGTTTTCAATTATTCTAATGATTCTGTAAGGCTGCTTAGTAAGATCCATCACATTTTGGGCATTACTTTTAGCAAACAGCATAATCAAATAAACTACCATTTTGCCTTATCTTACCCTTTTCTCTCTGAATGTACAAAACATTTTAATTTCCTTGTTTTCTTCTTTTACACAAAGGAGCATAAATAACTTAAGCAATTGGTAACTAAGTGGCTGTCTTTAGCTCTGTCAAACAATTTGAATTAAAGTGCTATACTTTCCCCTTAAGCTTTATGCTACCATCTGTTCTCCCTTACAAGCATTTGGTTTTGGAGAAGGGACTTAGTGTTTTGCATCCTTTTCAGAGCAAAAGGCAAATTTGAATATTGAATATTTTGAGAGCCAACAAGATTTTCCAAGCAAGGGAACAAGTAAGCTGTAGGATTAGAGCATTTTCCTTAAGGTGTGGCCAATCTTTCCTCGTGCCTTATCGTAAAACATCAACATGTACTTTTTGATTAAAAACATATTCTGAAAAAACAGCATATTGAAGAGGTTTTTGTAAGGAGCAGTAAATGGAAAACAACTTGGGGAACAAAAGACTGTGTACTCCTTAGCAAAACAACTAAAATGCCACAGACTGTTCATTGATGCTGTAATAATAGTTTTGGGTATTTTGATGATTATTTCAAACTAAAAACTTGAAGGTTACATGAAATTTCCAGTGTGCAAACCTCCCTGAAGGATTTGGGAGAGACAACCAACCTAATGAGTTGGAATGATATATTAATCCTTTACCTCTGACAGCCCAGTGCAAATATGGCTTAAATCACAAAAACAGAAGTTGTTTGTCTAGCACCTAGTGGGACTTTGCCACACTACAAAACCACAAAAAATGTGAAAATTAGCAGTATCTTCAGAGGATGCCAAGTAGTGAAATAGATGGGTTCTTGAGGCCAAGGGGGAAACCCAACAGATCTCACTACAAAAGCTTACAAGAGCTTACAAAATAACTTTGACACAACTATGTCAAATTCTCTTAGATTTAGCTGCCACTGGACACCAAGCATTTCATCCATAAGCAGCAATGACATATATCTGCACCAAAGACAGCTTCTATTTCAAAATATAAGATAGTTTGCAAAAGCTCATTTGGTTACCTGGAAATACAACTAATTTGTTTTAATTGTATGAAATATATTCACACCCTTTAGACTAAAAGTACATCCAGCAACCTGGTTATCTAAAGATTTTCCACTGCCTGGGGGTGGAAAACAAGAGAAGACGCTGTAATCTTAAAATGGCTCATAAAGTCTGTGTCTCCAAAAATTTTTAGAACTTAATATTTGCTCATGTACTTTGTCTCTTAAGTGAATGGCATTTCTCAGTAACTCCAAGGTAAACCAGGAATAGTTCTACAGACATCCTTTGAATTAAAGCAAATTTATTTAGACAAATGGAAAGTTTGGTCTGCGAATTGCATTTCACACACAGCTGAATGTCAGCCATCTCTGAGATATGTTTTAAGCCACACACGACTGACAGATGCCACAGTTTATAAACCTAACTAATTAATCTTTATTCTTGAATACACATCTAACTTGTGAGTAGTTATATTGGAGCCCAATGGACTAATTTAGGCAGAAAGAAGGATATTCCACCTGAGCCTTCCAAAAAATTAACTTTCATACAGAAAACAATCTGCAAATTGTAATAACATATCTGTCAACCTTACCACTGAAGAAATGTGCTGTATATTAGAGAAATTGAATTGGAATTTAAACTGGTTGAGATACACACATCTAGGTTGAAGTGCTTCTATTGTTTGGGCTCTTAGGAAAAAACAGTCAAATTGCTTTATTTTTTCCTACCAGCATCCACCTTGAGGGGGAGCAAAGACTGTCTGTGAAAGGTGTTTTTGAAAATTTCCCCCAGTTAGCTTCTGGAAAAAATTATGTGATATCACAGGACATGTTCATCTTCCCAAAAAATACCATATTCCATTATAATACCCAGTCCCACAATATGCAGGCATAGAAAGCTGTAAGAGAGGATAGAGATATCAAAAAAATAATTACCCTGGGTATTTTTTCCTACTCTAAATAAACAATTTGTTTTCTGAAATGGAGCATAGAGTTTGTCCATCCTGAGTACTCTGTCCTTCGCAATGATATAAAGGACACATATGAACAATCATATCTCCCAACATGACATAATTCCAAGTGACCACTGCTCTATAGATGTAGATCAGTCTGGCTGGGCTTTTGCTATTTGATTTTTATTTGCCTGTATTTCTTTTTAGTGTAAAGCAAAAAAAGTGTGAAGGTGCTTGATCTGCACTGAAAATAAAGGAGGACACTTTTTTCAATTTTTAATTTTTTTTATTTTACTTTTTTTTTTTTAATTGTTACTATATATTTAGTGATTGCAGTCAGAAGCCTGGAATGCTGGAATAGTTGCAAAAGAAAATTATTATTTTAACTTGGACAACAACAACCAGTCTATGAAAAATAGTAGCAGGAAAAATCTTGGATCTACTTAGTGTTCTCTTTCTTGTTTCTGGGAGAAGAGAACTTAAAAAATGTAAATGACATTTTGTTGATTAGCCCAAGAAGAAGATGCAATGAGACCCATCCACTCTAGTGGTCAGACAAGAAAGCTGGAGTCTCCACAAGGGGAAAAATGTCATGAGACTGAGGTTCCCAATGAATAAACAGAGGTTAAGCAAGAGTGAGAAGGCATGGCAGGGATACAGAGCAGACAGCACACAGCACAGAAGAGAATCTCCTCCCTCCATCTATTCAGTTCACCAAGAAATGCAGAATCTTAGCATCCTTCCCCTAAACATGGATGAGTGCATCTTCCAGAGATGTGAGCAAGTGTTCACTGCAAAACAATAACAATGGTATTTATGCAGTGTCACAGATTGGTCCATTCTTTTCCAAAGAGAAATGCAACTTCTCTTTGCTGAGTAAGCTGTGCTTTTAGCTTGAGAGCTCTAAACATGCATATTGATAGGAGATTCATTTCTCTACAAATACCACTATAGATGGAGTGGCATCATCTCATTAATTAAATAGAAAACATACTACATAATGCTAATCCCTCAACACTATACTCTTAACTAGGTTTGCATAACTTATACCCAGATATTACAGCACTCCATTGACTTTTCCATTTCACCAGACTTCAGGAATGTCTAATGAGTCACAGTTTGTCTAGATGCCTCTGAGAGTCACGATCTTCCCCACAGCAACTCATTGTATGCAGGTGTAAGACAAAAAATAAACTCATTCACTTTTCTGCAATATGGTGGCAGAGTGGGGCAAGAGATGAAACTTTGACAGATGTTTTCAAACTCTTTTGAGAGAGAAAACTGTAGAATTATATATTTTCCTCTCTTTTTTTAGCAGATCAGTAAAATTATATCTTTTTCTACACACGGCTAAACTCAATCTTCTTTAAATGTGGATTTGTTAGACATTAATACACAGTAAAACAAAAAAATTGAAAGAGAGAGCTAAGTCCTCAAAGTGACAAAATATAAGCATGAACTGTGTGCATGCTACTTTTAATATTTTTGCCACATGCAGTAATCTTTTTTTAAATAATAGTATACATGACTATTCAAGGGATCACTCAGGGGAACTGGCTGTATGTTATTTACAGATCTAAGAGTGATATTTATAATCATTATCAAACATCTCTCCCTAAAATGCTAACCTATAAATTATTTTTTCAGCATGAATTGAATATTTATTACACATAAAGACAAGGATATTCCCAATGATGCTATAGGTAGTTTTTATTAAGAATAATTTGAGAATTCAGTTTGTGGTATTCATGGTATCAGCTGGTGTCTTCCCATCTAGAGATGGAGTTGATGTCTATGTTGAAGCATTTATGCCTCATGGAAAAAATTACATATCTTACAATAAAACTAACTTTCCTTTACAGTTGCTCTGCCTTTGCCTTTTTTCTTTCTCGTATGAAAAATTTTCTCTTTCATAAAAGTCTTCTTCATCCCATATCTGCCTCACCCTTTTTCCTATCTTTTCTAAATTGCTGCACGTTGTCCCTTTCAGAATTCAGCATTTTTGATTAGGGTGCTCACCCTAACTAAAAGCAGTTTGAATGCTGGTTGTTTGCAGGACTTCTCCCTTCTAGCAAAAAAAAAGTACAGGGGGGAAAAAACCCCAAGTTATATCACACAACTGCAAAGATATCTAGAATTCAACATGTACACAAGATAGAAAAGAAATGCATGTGATAATATGTCAATAAATGTGTTTTTAAAAGAAAAACAAACTTAATAAATTCCATCATGCAGTCTTTCACTAGGGAACACTGCAGAATGCACTGCAGATACAACTGCTTACCGATTAGGTCACACCTCCCAATCCTAACTCATGATCATATTTCAAAGAGTGATCAGCACTATGTAATTGTGATGATAATTTGTAATTTCCCCATTGCAAAATTATGAAATATTAGACCTAGGTAGAAAACTTCCTTTTTCTCAAAGACAACATTAGTCCTAAAGCATAAGCGCTGATGGCCTTCCAAGTTTTTTTTTTTGGTTTTTTTTAGTATTTCTGTCACAGCTGCCAAAGCTGTAGTGTTTGCAGGCATTATTTCTAGTAGAGTTTGAGGTCATTTAGCAGTCACTGGAAAATTATCCAGTCTGCCTCCTTGGCCCTCAAAGCTGCCATAAGAAAAATTGCAAAAACATACAAAAAAAACTTAGATTGGTCTAGACAACTTTACACATACCAGCTGGCAGCGTCTTGTCATTATTCATAAATATGGTGTAAGAAATAACTGCTACCCAGATTTTGATGAATCCCAAATATAAGTGCCCACATTTAGAAGGCAAGTTGATGCTGGCTTATGTAACAGTTGGGGGTTTAAATTTCCTGAAAAATCAGTGAACCTCTTAACTGGAGACCAAGCAATTTGACTATGTGATTTCTGCGAAAGTTGTAGGCTAATTGGGCCTGAGGTAACCTATTACACTGAAATGATATTTGCATTTGCTACTGGTTACAGTAATTAAGCTCAAAGAGTCTGTAGAAACATCATTAGTGCAATGTAGTTGGTTTTATTTGATATTTCTCTCTGTAAAGTACTTTGTAACTCTAGGATATAAACCACACACACCTGAAAGAGCCAACTTCATGTGCATTCTTATTCACTAAGAGCTCTAGTAGAATTAGGAAGTCACACTGCTTGGAAGAGTAAAATTAAGGAGCTTCAGAGAACATTCCTGCTCTGCAACTGCAAAAGGACTCTGCAATGGCAAGTGTATTTTACATATGAACTGAATTTTAGTTTAGGAACATTTCCCCTCCTATTGTTTTCTCTCAATAGGAAAGGGAAAGCTCCAAAAGTAATTTTGAATTCTACTTATTTTGGTTAACAAAATTATTTTTCTTATTTTTCTTCTTTTCCCCTCAAGCACATCCCTGTTTTGGAAAGCATTCAGTCTAAATGTTTCAAAGAGGCAAAAAAGTGCCTGTGGTTTGGCTCCCGCTGAAGTTTCTCATGGATGGCTTCTGGAAGAACTAATTTATTTAGAATCTTTCATCATGACTATAATTAATATTATACAATTTCAGGTTTTTTAGATTTTTTTTTGCTGTAGTTCAATCCTATTTGATACTGTATGGAAAAAAAATCTTGCTCAATAGATTTTTCAGCTGTTTTCGGGAGAGGCAGGGGAGGAATTTGGCATGGCTAACTTTCATATGCTACTTTAACAAGAGATGTTATTTGTTCTCTAATTTTGATTTTGAAATACAGAGGTTTTATATGCAACAAGGTATCTCTGGTGCTAGAAAGTTATGAAAAATTACCAAAAATTGTTTATTTGCTTCTATTGTAAATCATGTAGGAAAATTCTGCAAAGCACCTGTGCAACATTGGGTCGTCATACTCAGGAAAACCATTTCCTTAATTTTCAGGTGTATTTAGCTTACCCATCTTCTGGTACAAGAGCAGGGCTCTGAAAAGCATTCTCTACTGACCTGGCTGCATTGCCATAGCTTTACTTTTGAAATCAATAGTCAATTTTGAAAATCTCACCTGAACATATTTCTATTGTATTCATAATTTTCTTTTCCTGGTGACACTACCATGCCAGGACACCAAGACACTTAGATGACCTTCCTTCACTTTGCATACACTGAACACAACTCACTTTTGAGTGAGTTCCAAAGGCAAGATAAAGTACTTCTGGACATTTTTCTTGTGTAGTGATCCCATAAGCAGAATATGGATGTTAAACACTTAATGATATGTGATGGTACACTACTTTTGAACACAGTTTAGTCCTCATATCATTCTGCAGTGTAGTGGATCTGCAACCTTTTCCTTCCTCTCTCCCAGCTTCCCTCCCTTCCTCCATCCCTTTTGTGCCTTCTTCTCTCTTGTCCCTTTTAAAAGAGGAAATTTGTCAATGGTTATAGCAGCCCACTGCATGCTGGTACCAAACACAGGTGCCGGTGACCCCACAGTAAGCCTTCTACAGGAAATGCCATTTTAAACGTTGACATGACATGGAGGATGTCTTAAATTAAATTCCCACTGGAATATGGAACACTGAATTTTTTAATCTTTCTTCCTAACTCTGGAAAGCTTTGGCAACAAGAAAAAACATCTAGTTTCCTAGTTCTTCATCTTTTGGCTTGATGGAACTGGATTGGAAGAGAATATGGTTTTACATAGGAGGCAATAACCTAGAAGGCACTCCAAGTCTCTGCCTGGCACAAAATAATGTCACGCTTGCCAACAACCATTCTCAGTGCCAATATCAGCCTCCATGCTCTAGTTACAGTTCAGGACAAAACTTCTTAGAGGAAATGTGGTCTGACCAGGGGCTTTTCCTTGTCCAGAAAACATACTTTATCCTGGCAGAGGCTGTAAATAGGTGGTGTGCAGCCCCCTGTAATACACCCTCTGTATGGAGAAGCTCTCCACTCTCCATAATTCAAGCATCAAAATCTGGTCAACTGCTGTGATTAAAAAGACTACCTTATTTGAATGCAGTGGAGAAGGAAGATCAACCCCATCTGCAAAACACTCTGTGTTCATGAAGCCTTTGACAGCAGATATGTTATCACAAACAATTTTGATTGCATGTGAAAGAAAAGCCCTAAGTGGAAATTATTTTTTCTTCATCTATTGTGCAATGAAGAGATTAACTCCCTTAACAGTAGGTTCTCTTTTTGAAGGTGTACATCCTACTTTCATTGTCTTATTTTTTTACTAATGAGAGGTTTATAGCTGGTTTTAACTTAAGAATGATTGCTGGTGGTGAAATGCAGTAATTACGTGATATATGACAAGAGACAAAGCTGCGTACTAGGGAACTTGCATAAAATGCAAACTTAATCTTCCTTATATGAAAAGGAATACTTTACAAGCTGGCAGATCTTCAGCTTTGAGTAATGAGACCCTTTTCTTTTTCTGCATAAAAAAATAATGTGTTAACAAAAGCAGGAACTAAAATATCTCTATTTTCTCCTCTCTCTTGTTCACAAATTATAGTATTACAGGAGTTCTGGAATTTGAAATGCCATGATTTGAGAAGTTACAGGAAGCAAAAGAAGTGTCCTCTGATAGTAAAAAACCAATCAAATTTGAAAATGAGTTCATAATCAGTTCATACTGAAGGCCTTTGAGTTCATCATATCCATCATACTAATTTAATTTAGAAGCAAAACAGAAATCTTAGGTAAAAAGGCCAAAAGGCATTATGGGCATGAAAGCTAAACTAACATTGCATTCTGTTTAAAAGAAAAAAAAAAAAAAAAGAGGAGGAAGAGAAAGAAAAGGAGCAGCAGCAAGTAGTGGGCAAGTCAATAGTGTTTGTACGGTTTCTGCATGACTGCATTTTCTCATGCAAGAGGTACTTCTGAACTACAATGGGACTGTGGTAAACCATCTGTTTAGAGATTAAGGATCCATCAACACTGAATGTTCAGTTCAACATAAACTGGTAATTTGTTTAACTCTGCATTTGCCATTGTCCCCCAGAACCACTCAACAAATATTACCTCTTTAATTATGTGGACAAAGAGAAAATGGATTTTCTACATGATCTTGCAGTAATAGTGAGGTAGCTATAAATTTTAATGAAAAATAAAATCAACCTGAAAATTTAGGCCCAGTAACTAGACTGCAGCTGTGGAATTCAAGGCCAGTTGGTGATTGTCAACAGAGACTTAAAGCATTCAAATAGTAAAAGTACAAGGCATATCATGAAATAAGAGTGTAAACAAGCTGGGACTCTAAAAATTGAGAAAAATTTTAATTTTTACTCTAAATTTTAGGAAAATCTTCATTTTCATGAGATATTTAGCCCTGTTTATGTTTTCCCAAAGGAGTGACATAACATACTTTGCCAGACTGTACTAGATTTGTGGAAGTAGGTGTGTTTGAGATACATATTTCAGTGAGATATCTGATGAGAAAGGGTTAGGTATGGAAGGCGTTGGTCTGATTTACTGATTAGTACCACAACCCCAAGGACTAGAATGTCTACATCACAGACTAGACTAAAATTCCTACATCAATAGTAAACAGTAAATTTTGGCCTAACTGGTTAAAAGGCAGCCCAAAAAAAAAAGGGTAAATCATACAGATTTTACTGTTTATGTCACACCAGGGTTACAGTTTCCCACAGCCACGTGAAAGCTCCTATTCAGCTAGCTGAACTGCTTGCTCACTAAAGACAAAGTATGCAAACTCCTGCTAAAAGGCAAAAGAAAACCACTAATTGCCTGAGCTGAGAAAGCAACTTCCCCTATGGGCAGGTTATTCTCTAACTGTCAATTAATGTGTTCCTTGCACGCTGCTATCAAACATGGAGTGCTGTAGCAAGAGCTAAGTACATGGACCTGGACCACTGAATCCTGTCTGATATGGTAACATTCCTGTGGTCACAGCACAGTTCTGTTGTGGCATCTTATGCACTTCCACACAGAATGTGTAACCTCTCCTCAAGGAGTCCTCTTAGAACAAGCCGCTCCTGCCTGCCCAGGGCAATAAAGCATGCGTTCAGTTTCTACAAGCTCTGAGAACGTACCTCAGGATGCCCTGCAGAGAGAATGCCTTCCTGAGCTCGCTCATGATCTGTCAGCAGTCTGCCTCCTTCCCCAGATGAGGCAAATAAAAGGGGAGTTAGTGAAAACAACTAAAGAATGCAGCATCCTGTACCCTGAAAATTGGTTTATCTGTTTCAGATAAACTGTATGCTTGCTTATTAGTTGACTCCCACGGACTGATATGTTCACATGGGGAAAGTATTTCTCATCTTATCAGAATTGTAAGAGAAGAAGAAAACCCTCAATCATTCTGTTTTATGAAAATATTCTTCTTTTGGAAATAAAAGTTCTAAAGATGTATGTCAGCACTGCTCCTCTGTAGGAGTAGATATATCAAAAACCAGACCATAAACAAGGAGTTAGTAAGCTGAGGCCCAAAACCTCCTGCCCAAAAGTGACTATAATAAAATCTGAGTAATAGAACTGACAGTAGCTCTGTCTCATAAATTCACCAGGCCTGTCACAAGACAGATGAGTAGCCATGATTACCAAATGCACCGGTGTTTTTCTTTGCTTCTTAACCTCACTGGATGATGCTGACACTGAGTGTTTATCTATCAAGACAGGATAGTCACAAGTTCCTAGAACTACTACCTCTTCCTTGTTCTCACTACTTGCTACACCCTCTCCTGGCATCAAGCCCTGAAATAGTCCATAACCTCCTTAGGGCAGATATTATGTCTGTGTTGGTTTTGCACAGTGCGCAATGTGATTAAATTTTGATCCCAACCATCATTTCTAGAGATTTTTCAAATACAGGCGAAGTAGAGGTGGCTAAGGAGGAGCTTTGAGTATTGTTTTTATCAAGCGTCATCAAGATTTTGTTCACATTTTTCTTGGCCCCCATTTTACTTCATGTAATAGAAAACTGTGATTCAAAGTATGAATAAAAATATTTTTAAATCTTTATTAAATATTCAAAAGGAATCACAGGTGTACTCTCTTCATGCTTTTGCTGCCCTTACGGCCTCGCACACATTTTCTATCCATACAGCTTCTTCAGCAGAGGTGCAAATATCACATTCCTAATTTTTCTACTAATGTAGGTATTCCTTGATGTGGGAAAAGCAAACAACAAAAAATCCTAACCTTTTCTGATAACTTAATTTTTTTTTACAAGCAATGAAAGATCCTTGACCATGTGACAAAACTTAGTGTTTTCCAGATAACAGTACTACATTTACCTTATTTTCTAAATTATCTAAGCAATCTAAACAATATTCAGAAAGTTTTATTATTATTCAATCTCAGTCCCCCAGAATCCATTTTCTGAGGAATGTATCAGCTAGACGAAGGAAGAGAGGCCCTACGCTTGGCTTGGGCAAGCATTTCTGCTGCCCTTTGTGATTAACAGTGAACTACCTGACTCCTAGGCATCCCAGGGATAATTGCTCAGCTTTAAAGCCTGAGTGTCCTAGTCACAAAACATTGTAAGAAAATTCATATCTCTTGCTGGTTTTATTTCAGTATGAATGGCTGCAGACTAACAGGACAGTTGGGCCTCAGAGTAAAGGATGTGCTCCCAACTGCAACAGAAACATTTTTTCTTAGCATTCAAGTTCATAAATACCACCAAAAAAAGAAATTTAGAACAAAGGAAATACAAACAGAACTAGTAATTGAACCTACACTTCAAAAGAAAATCCAGAGATTAAGTATGGGAATTATGTAATGCAACATCAGAGAGTTCTAGGTTGTCACCTTCATGGAAAGTCATAAGATTTAAGCATGAACTCTTAAATGTATCACGGATTGGATGGGGTTCAAAAATCAGATCTACAGAGAAAAAGTAGATGGTTTGCTGGTGGAAAGAGGTAGTTATTTGACTTGCTGCCAAGGACAAGCATGGAGTGTCCCCGGGGCAGAATGCCATTCCAGGACTGCATCTCAAGAGCAGATGGCCTTCAAAGTATAGGTCCGCATTGAATTTTATGCACACTGGGATGAACTCCTGAAAGTCTCTTCCTTTGCATGAGATCTAAAATGTTTCCGTATGTTCTTGAGGAGTTAGGTTTGATAAACTTCGTATCATGGTCTTCTTCCATGCATTTTGCATAGTTCTTTATTTTCTACCCAACGTGTGTAACACAGCATGAGGTATTGAAAAAGGTCATCTCGCTTTCTCCAACTCAGTGACTGACAAAACTGATGGCTAAAAGCTACTTTTGACTCATTTGTGAACTATCTGCTGACATTATTATAAATTTTGGCACAGACTAAATATGTTTTTAATCAATTGAATTTGGCTGGTGGGAAAAGATGGACAGCTGTATGGTACAGCTTCTCTTCTACCACCCATAGAAAATTGTTTCATCCAACTTTATCTGGTCATGCAAGCAAAAAACATTACCTGAGGACTCAAAGGTATACTAAATTACTTTGTCAATGACACTAAATTGGACAAAGTGTTGACTGCCTTGAGGGTAGAAGAGTCCTGCAGAGAGACCTTGACAAATTAGAGGGCTGTGCAATAACCAGCTCTGTGAAGCTTAAAGAAAATAAGAGTTGCACCTGAGATAGGGCAACTATGGTTGTGTATGTAGACTGGAGAAAGAGAGGCTGGAAGCAGTGCTGTGGGAAGGGCCGTGGGGGTAGTAGTGACTGACAGCAGCTGAACATGAGCCAGCAGTGCCCAGGGGACCAAGAAGACCAATGGCATCCTGGCCTGTGCCAGCAATAGTGTGGCCAGCAGGAGCAGGGCAGGGATTGTTCCCCTGTGCTTCGCACTGGTGAGGCCACACCTTGAGCACTGTGTTCAGCGCTGGGGCCCTCAGTTTGGGAAGGACTTTGAGATGCTGGAGCATGTCTGGAGAGAGCAACAGTGGTGGAGGAGAGTCTGGAGCACAAGTGCTCTGAGGAGCACTTCTTGATGGAATTGATGTATTTTAGCCTGGAGAGGAGGAGGCTCAGGGATGAGCTTATCACCCTCTATGACTGCCTAAAGAAGGCTGTAGCCAGGTGGGGGTCAATCTCTTCTTGCAGGCAACCAGCAATTGGACAAGAGGACAGAGTCTAAAACTGCACCAGGGGAGGTTTAGGCTGGACATTAGAAAATAAATCTTCACAGAAAGAGTGATTGGACATTGGAATGGGCTTCCCAGGGAGGTGGTGGAGTCACTGTTCCATACAGTGTTTAAGAAAAGATTGGTTGTGGCATTTAGTGCCATTGCTTAGCTGATGCAGTGGTATTCAGTCATACGCTGGATTCAGTGATCTGAAAGGTCTTTTCCAACATAATTGATTCTGAGATTCTGTGATTCTGTCCTAGTCAGTGGCAAGTTGAACATGGATCAGCAGTGCCCTGGCAGCCAGGAGGGCCAACCCTGCCCTGGGGGCCATCAGGGACAGCATCACCAGCCAGGTAAGGGAGGGGCTTGTCCTGCTCTGCTCTGAGCCAGGATAGCCTCACCTCAAGTGCTGGGGGCAGTTTTGGGTGCCACAATATAAGAAATTAAAGTACTAGAGAGCATAAAGAATGGCCACGAAGACAATGAAGGGTCTGGAGGGGAAGTCATGTGAGGTCACTTGGTTTTTCAGACTGGAGAACACAAAACTGAGGAGACATCTCATTGCAGCAGATAGCTTCCTTCTGTGGGAAAGAAGAGGGGCAGGCACTAAGATCTTTTCTCTTGTGAATGGTGACAGGACTGAAGGAAAAAGCATGAAACTGTGTGAAGAGAGGTTTAGGCTGGATACTAGAAAAAGCTTCTCATCCAAAGAGTAATTGGGCCCTGTAAAAGGCTCCCTGGGGAAGTGGTCACAGCCTGAGAGAGTTCAAGAAGTGTTTGGATAGCACTCTCAGGCACATGGTGTGACTCTGGGGTGATTCTGTGTACAGACAGAACTCAAAGATTGCTGTGGGTCCCTGCCAACTCAGGATATTCCATGATGATTCTATGGTTCTGATTTTGCAATGTCTCTGCTGTTGCCTCTGTGATCTGTGACAGAAGTCCTTTTAAAATTCACTTTGAAGGACATGTTTAATGACTGAGACAGTAGTCAGAATTGATCATTTGGTCTCTGAAAGACACCTTCCTCATTAACATAAAACCACAAGAAGCACAAAATGTGCAAGCCCAGAGGGATTACAGAGAGAGCATGATATAAAATAATCAATGTTCATGTCTGTAAATTACAGGATGTTTTTCTTGAAAACTTAATTCATGTTATGTTATCATTTTTTCATGTACTGGAGAGCCCATATAATGCACATTTCTCTATTCCTGCTAAACCTCGCAAAAATTTTTGTACTCTGTGTAGAGAATGAGGACGTATTTTCATATAGTGTTATTGTTTTACTACTTCCCACGTTTATTTGGACAGATTTGTAGCACTGGGTAGAAAATGTATTGGTTGGCAACTTCAGTTTTGGAAGAGAAAGTAAACACATGGCGATTAGCAAACACTGAACTCTACTGTGTTTAATTTTGGCTTAACAAAAACTAGAAACTGATACAGACAAATACATGAACCAGAGACCCTTTTCTATTTTGTTCCAAGCAGGAGCATTTGTCTGTATGCTGCTTCCTAACCCTTCTTTGGAGAATTTCCAAGATTATACTTTTTTGCCTTTTCTTTAAATATATTTAGTAACACCAACTTCACATGCCAATAAGGCACTAGTTAACAAAAGAAATTTGCCTCTGAGATGTAATTGAAATCACTAAACTAACAAATTAAACACAGTTTAAAAACAGAACAAAAATATTGAAAAATTATGCCTACTGTTGTTAAATGAAAGATCACAAGAGTCATTTATAAAAGACCCCAGAAGAAACATTGGAAAGATTCTCAATGAATTTCAAGGCTAAAAATAAAGACACAACAACCACCTAACCTTCCAGTTGTCATTGTTCTTTTTAGTCCTTGAGTTACCTGCCCTGAAAGGTGGGGGGTTTAAGGCATTGACTCTTACTATCTGCAAATGTGTAGTCTTTTCAGAGATTATGACAGACTCCTTTAAGTGGAGTTAAGTGCTCAGAAAAGAAAAATAGAATCATGAAGTCATAGAGCCTATTTTCACAACAACCATTGAATCTTCAGGCAAGAAAATAATTTTTTTTCTGTCCTTAGTTTCATCTTATTGTTGCCATGTTTCTCAGATTCAAAGAAGGGTTGGTTGTTTTACCCACATCTGTAAAACAGCCTCAGAAAGAGTGCAAGTCTTAGAAGTCGTTATCTCATCTCCCTTGACACACTTTTCTAACTACTTAGCAAATATTTTTCCTGAAGACAAAATAACCTCAGAGCCACAGGTGACTATGAGGTATATAGCAACACACAGCAAAGCCTTTTACATGCTTGCCACATGCGATGCACAAAGTAATCACTGAGCAACTTTCCATACTCCATAAAGATGAAAAGCATTTCCTTCCACTAAGCCCTGCGGCAGAGGGCCGCATCCGCCAGAGCCATTCGGTTGATTTCAAACAAAGGTAGGAAGTGGCTGTATCCTAATGCTTCATTGTGGTCCCATGAGTCAGTGCTTTGGAACTCAGTACCTATTCTTCACTCTTTTACCAGAAGAAGGAAAAAAAAAAAAAAAGCCCACCCAGAAAAGAAGCAGATAAACAGAAACAGCAAGGGTGTTCAGATAAACGCTTTGCTCAAGAGAGAGCTCCTGGTCCTTAACTTTTCTTTTCAATTCCTAATCTCCAGCTCTGCAATAACATTTACTCACCAGCAGGAAATCACTTGTGGTGAACAGTTTTCCTACTGCTACGATGGCCCAGCACTGAACTGACCTGTCAAAGCCATGTTGTTGGGGAGAAAGACAGAAGTTCTACAGGCTGAGAAGGTGACTCAGTAACCCTTCTGAGTGGAAAACCACTCTTGCAAACACAAACATAAGAAGGTTATTCACAATAGTAACTAAGGTAGCCAAGCCACAAGAAGTAAATTTTCACTTACTGGTTAGCATATTTTTTTCAGGGTTAAGAGATACCTTTTACTGAAAGCACAAGCATGAAGGAACAACGGAAGTGTTGCCAAAACCACATCACACAGCGTTGACCATGCTATTCTTCCTAGGCAATTAAACTGCTTATGATGTGAATGACCAGATTAACATTACAAGAGCTGTGGTACTGCATGCTGATATGGTATGCTACTGGGCAAACACCACAGCATTTTAAAAATTCCTACCAAAAAAAAGGTATTGAAAACTTTGCTATTGTTTTATACCACTAGAAATCATGTTATCCACCACAGATATGCAGCTGACTCTAAGTTGAACAGTGACAAATACTTAACAGTGAAATTAAAAATACTCAGTATTTCCAAAGCTCAGTATGTCAGAAATACCTCAAGCTGAGTATAGCAAACCTCTGCAGTTACAAACATTCACAATTAACATAATTTTATCTGCTCAAAGGTACCTATGGTAACTGCAAAATCCTGTACCATCACTACTACTACATAAGATTACATGGATAGGATACAGGACAGTGATCTCATTCAGGGAGGAGGGCACTTTACTGTTCAAATGGAGACACCAGTTACATGATCTGTTAGAGAACAGCATTAAAAAGCAAAAAAAGGAAAAAATTAAAAGATGAAAAAATTATTTCAGCTAGAATGCATTATACCTTTCTAACATCACTGAAAGACATTACTGTATATTTTATAACTTGAGAAGTTATAGCATAGACTCAATGGTGTTTTATTTGACCATTTCCAAATGTAAAAATAATATAATTTTTCTTCTGTTGAAGAGATAAAATTTCAACCTATAAATAGTTTGTAGATTGAAATACTTTTTGTGATTTCCATAACATTCACTAAATTTTAGAGGTTTTGAATTTTATGAAAAAAGTACTCCAGTTCTCCCTATACAAAGCAGAAGACTATACTCTTGTTTTTCTCAGAAAATCTTGATCTAACTGTTGTTAAGGTACATCATTACATATCCTCTGACTGTCATACTGATAATTGTCTTTTTGCTTATTTAAAAGATATAAGTAATGCTCCTTTGTTTTATTTTGTTGGTGGTGGTTTTGGGGGCTTTTTTGGTTGGTTTTGTTTTTTGCTAATATCTAACAATAAAATTCTATTCATGTCTTTAGGATATTTTAGGGACTCAGGCTGACCATATTACCAAAACTGTATGGAGCACATAACGTCATATAACAATGAGTAATCTGCATGAAATTCCCTTACACTTTGCCAACGTATCAGATAGTCAGAACTGTTTACAGAGGTACAAAAACCATGGAGAGCACAGTTTATAAAATAAAAAAGGAAATGTACTCTATGCAACAGGAAAATTAAAACACAGTAACAGCACTATCTTGTTAGAAACACTTGGCAGCATGTCTAAAGCATCATGGTCAAAGGCATGATGCAGTGTGTGCTGTGTTCCAGTCAGAAGCATTCCCAAACTCCAAATCTCTCTAGCCATCATCACCACCTCATTTGGCAGTGGCTCCAAACACTCAGTTCATCTAGTCTAAATTTACTCCACATGAAATAGACACAAACTTACTTACAAAAAAAAGAGCATTGGCAAACAGCAATACAGCACAGATCTGGGCAGCTACAAAGACAGTTGCACTATATCATGAAAGCCCTCTTCTACATCATGTCCACATCCTGTTTTTATTTTAAATTTTCAGCAACACTTCTCTTTATTTGTCTTCCTTCCTAAGTTCTTCCATTTTCTCCGCTACACGCTTGTTTTCTATGTTGCTGCTGCTGCTGCACTGGACAGAGAACCAATGTGTTCAGAATAGATAACAAGCAGTGTTTTGAGTGGATAAAAAGGCGAAAGGACACCAAAAAAAAACTGGTATCTCTTTGATTAGAAGCTGAGCTACAAAAACTCTGAAGACTGTATTCCGCTTTTCTAAAAGTTATTAACTAAAATTATTTTCTCAGATTCTCCAAAAAAGCCCAGCAAAAGAAATTAATACAACCAGCCACATTGAATTCACATTACTGTGAATTCCATATTTCTGCTGTGTTTCTTAAAACAAACATGCATAAACTGAAAGGGGTCTTTTAAAGCAGCTTTGAGGATTGAGAGATTTGCTTTTCAGCACACTTTGTCATTAGAGTGTCACTACTCAGAAGAGTGAGGACAAGAAACAATCTCAAAGACAGACTGGTGCGTGCCAGAGACTGTGTAGAAGACACAAGCTAAACTATCTGAAAGCAGAGGTGTTAAGGTAAAGAAAAATATTTTTTATGTTTCTATTTTTCAAACTTTCTTGAAGACAACAAACAGGCAATTTTTTCTATTATCTATTAAAAACCCTTTGAGTATTCTGAGTAGACGACTCCTTTTCAGTTCTTTCCTATGAGTTTTCAGACAGAAAAACAAGAATGGAGGGCTGTATTCCCAAAACCTGTTACTGAAAGGCTTCCATCACGAAATTGCAATACAAGCTCCCAGCCACAATCCAGGACAAAACATGACGTAGCTCTATAAAAAAGAAGAAAGTGGAAGATGCACCATTTTGTCTTCTTATTTTAGAAAGACTGAGACAAAAATCTTAGTTGAAATTTACAGACTAAATCCTAGACTTCTTCAAAAAGAAGGAAAAAAGTGTTTTAATTGGCATGTGTAAGCACCTTCACAGGGAGAAAATAACAGATCATAAAGAGGTTGTCATTTTATGTGAATGGCACAGCAAGAACTTTACAGTGAAGCTAAACAACCTCAATTTAGCACCAGCAAGAATGACAAAGCATTGGAACAAACTAGCAAATTACCAAATTTTAAGACATATTTTTTGTCTCAGAGGAGTAATTTATTTCATGTATCTAAACTTTGAAAATAAAATTTGTGTATATAAGTGTCTATTCTTTATTAAAGTAATTAGAGATATTGTTTGAGCCAAGGGCTAGAGCACTCCTGTAACCTATATTCTTCCTCTTTCAAGAGATGTGACCCTGACTAACTGACTTTGCACTTCTACCTTAATTTCTTCATCTGTAAAATGGAGATAACACTACTTATTTACATATCTCACTGCATAATGTGAATTAACTAATGTTTTAAACTGACAAAAAGATGAAAGCCAACTTTAAGCATAGTTTGATTAACAGAACCATTCATACCATCTGCAAATTATTTTTAAAAATTCCTTTACAGATTTCTTGCAAAGATCAATAATAATTATACCAACCAGGGAGTCCAGATATTAATCAGTTAAAGGTTGTTCTGTCATATTCATGAATGTCACAGAAATATCAGTGTAGCTTCTAAAAAATGACTGAGTGCCCCCTCTGAAAACAGTGTTCAGGAGTTCAGGACTGAAGTCCTCCCACCTTCACATAAATTCTGTGGCTGTCATGAGCCTTTCTCCTGTTCTATACATCAGATAAATCTGCTTCTAGGAAAAAAAAAAGACTATGAAGAAAGCCAAGTTTTAATTTAGAATTTAATAAAAATTGATTAAGCATCACAGAGCACAAACAAAGCTGCTCCATAAATCTCTCAGCTCTTTTTATGCAGGAATGAAAGAAAACACTGTCTGCTGAAGCAGATGACAGATGCTGGCTTAAAGATAAGTATTATTTATACTTCTGTACCAGATTTCTTCTTATGCATATCTTATCATGCATGGATATACAATCAACAAAGCAATTATTCTGTATCAGTCAAAGACATTACAACATAAATTTTCTCCATGGGAATTGATTTTATACAATTCATTGTTCAATAAAAAATTGAGAAAAAAAGAAATTTAAGCATTTCAAGAAAATGTTTAAATTATATCTGAAATACTCTTTCCTGTTGAAATACTTAAAGGAGACAATTGAGAAGTCTATAAACTGTCATGTTCAGAAATGCACTGAGGCTTTGCAAATCACTGAGGAATACCTCTAATATCTGCAAATATCTGAAATCAGGGAATTTTTAATAAAATTAGCTAATGTAAGTGATTTCTCCTCAGACTAGTCCAACAGACTCTTCCCTTGCTGCAAAATGTAGAGTGCACCGCTATAATTCATGGTAGCAAGTTTTAGCATTATTATGGGTATGAACATATATTTTTGATTCATAAGTAAAATTAAATATAATTTCCACAATATATTTTCTTCCTTTTCTTATGCCTTTCCTTTCCCCTTCCCCCATGAACACTCATTTAGTAGTAGCTCCCTGAAACAATGTATTTTTCTGGCTTAATAATCTAAAAGAAAAGAGAGAAAAGGATACAATAATCTAAATGGCTGAGGAAACCTTCCTGCAATGATCTACTCTAATTTGTCTAAGACCAGATTTTGAGTAAGGGAGACATAAACAGCATGTTTTCTGCCATGATATACAGGCACTTCCATCATAATCACAAAAAAGTTGTTCTGAGAGAATTCAAGTGATAATTCCTCAGAATTACACTGGCAAAGAAATTAGCTTCTAGACACTTTCTTTAATTGAATGCAATTGTGTCTTGAGACTCAGAAATGTATAACTAAAATACGTTACACAAATCAGCACTTATGCTACAATACAGAATTAATTTTTCTTTTTGAATTATGCAGAAATACACACAGAAGGATAGAGAGGAAGATAATCAATTAGAGGATAATATGTCTTCATGAGTTTCTAGAATACTATTGTTCCCCATAAAGATACACCACACAGGAAAGTTTATCTGAGTAAGCAAGAAGTCCTCTTTTCAAATCTGGCTATTACTGTCCATCAAAAGTATTTTGATAGCCTGTAATATGATGAAGATTGAAGTACACTAAGAGCTTTAGTGCACATGTATATCTTACCTCTATATGAACAGTGTGCTTTTTCATTCATAGTGAATGACACTAAAAAGACTAGCTACTATATTTATGGGATTTAAACAGTTTTGCATTCTTCCTTTTAATTAAAAATGCTGCTTTTTTTGCCATGCCTGAACTCTTCAAAGTGATTATGTGTTCATGCTAGAAGTTATTTACAATGACTGGCCAGTCCACTGATCAGCCATTGTCTGTCAGGCAGACATTTAAACTAATTATGACCTAAACAAAAGAGGCTTAAGAATAAGGTTACTTAAAGTTTTAGAAAATAAGAGGAGAAAGGCTTCTGAAAGAAGCACCAAAATCCATTCATTTTAAGTGGTCTAAAGTAGTTCCCAAATTGCCACTCACTGACTGGACTGTTGAGGGCAATGTCTTATAAATCAGTGGAGTCCGAGTATTATTTTCACAGCAGAGGATAGGAAAGTGAAATATAAATGGAGTTTTCCAAAATATTTAAATGGAAACCTTCCAAAGGTATGCTCAGAATGTATTTTTTTTTTAATTTCTCTGGCTGCCATTTTCTTAAGAAGTAGGAAAATAATTTTCAAATACAGCGAATCTGAAGAACCAGCTAACTTGCATCATAAGAAATGCAAAAGTATGCCAGTGCATGCGACATATACAGATATGACACTGTGTCTACATATGCAACAGATGAAATACAAAGACACAAAATAATAAACTTTTAGTTTCTCAAAATTGTCAGAGATGGAAAAGTCATAAAAATTTTCACCCACTTCAGAAGAATCTGGATTAGCTTCTCTGAATCATAATAGTGACATAGGAAACTCCTTTTTTGTAAATTTAGAAATTTATCTAAAAATGTCAGTGGCTTGTTTTATAGTATTATTGTCTTTAAGACAAATTTGTCTTGGAAAAAAAAATCACTATCAAGTAAAATACTACACAAAATAGCCACTGAAAAAATACCTATTCTACAGACCTAATTTTAGCACTTCTTTCTCTTTTGTGGGACTGTACTGTAACTGTATTTCCACCAAGTCACCTGATAAACAGGCCTCTTGTCAATATAACCTTTCTTGTTTAAATTTATGACTTAGTCATTACACTTCTGATAGTCAACAGTCTTCTGTTTATGACAATCACATTTTCAAAATTATTCACAAATATAACTCTCCCTCTATGCTGAATATCCCACTTTCGCTTTTTTTCCCCATAGATGTGAGAACACATCAAAATTTTTATTGAAAGTATACATCTGAGTTTGTCTGTCACAATAAATACTAAATGTTCTGGGCCTTTCCAAGGGTTGACTTTTCTTTTGCCTGTCTTTCCTCCAGGAATTTCTGCAGTATAGGAACTTAGCAATGCTGAGTAACTAGTAGAATGTAACATTTCACTAAAAATGAAACAAACCTTAGAAACTTAAAAGAAAAAGAAATCTTCTGGCATTTCTCTGAAAATTGGCAAGAAAGGCATTAGGAAAGCAAAATAACCAAACAAGAAAAAGAAACTCCTGCTCCTTAAGACTAAAATATATAACAAGTGAGAAAAAGAAGTGGCATCCCTAGTCAACAAAGTCCTCTCTGGCACCCATTCTTCAAAGGGAGGCACTGTCAGGGCTGAGCTGCTAAACAGTTAATCTTCAGTAACTCCACTAAAGAGCACTAGTGGCAGGCTGCCCATCATTCTCTTAGACAGAGCTTGTCAGAGAAAGTAGGGCAGCTTGTCCAGCCCAGCAGTCAACTGATTACTAGCGAGCTCAATGGGGCTGCCGGCCAACTCCTGAGACTGCTGCCAGCCCCTTGGGTATTCAAAGCCCAGGATCCAGTGTGGCTCACTTTGCCAGAATCACATGATGTCAGTGCTGTTTTCTCCAGACCAGAATAACCAGTCATTCAGGTTGCTGCAAATGGTATGCAAACAAATGTCATAAGCTCAGCAAGGCTTGCACCTGCATCAACTTCCAGGGGTTACAGGCACAAGTCAGATCCTCACCTCTGCACAGTGTTTCTGAGATCCAGATGGGCACAGAGTGGTGTCCATTCAGGCCTCTTGCAGTAGCTATAGTTTAAAAAACTGCTACAGCAGTTCCACCAACCAAATTCCCCTCTGTAAACTACATTTCTAAATTATTTTTTTTTTAAAGAGATTACACCAGAGAGTTGGGTCTGGTAGAGCTGAACAGAAACCAGCTAGGTATTTACAGTTAGATGTATGGAATGGAAGTGAAACATCTAAAATATCTAAGAAGAAAATGTGTATTAATTTAATATCTAAGGAAATTCAAAATAAAAAAAAATTAAACTGATTTCTAAGCAGTATATTTTTCATAAAGATTTCTCTCCCTGCAAATTTTACCCAAACCAATACATAGACTTGTTGACTTCTCATCTGATATACTCAATAGCATATATAATACCGTGAATGTGCAAATGATTTGCAAAGTGAAATGCAGTGATGGTAGAAAAAAAAAGAACAAAATTTCTTCTTCAAAATTTGCAGGTTTGTAAAGCTCACAAGCTGCATGGGTGCCATTAGTGTTCTGAACTCTGAGTCTGACTAAGTGAAGAAAAAACAGGCAGCCCTTTCCCTGCAGGGTTTTTTGGGTTTGGGGGTTTCTTTCGCAGGCTCTGTTGCCTGTATCCATGTATGAAGCCCAGATAAATATCCCAAAGGTATTAAGTGGTGCTGCACCTGGGTCAACACAGACTGGGGGATGATCAGATTGAGAGCAGCCCTGGAGAGAAAGACTTTGGGGTGCTAGGGGAGGAGAGGCTGGACATGACCCAGCCATGGGCACTCAGAGCCCAGAAAGTCAAACACGTCCTGGGCTGCATCCAAAGCAGCATGGGCAGCGTGCCCCTCTGCTCTGCTCTGCTCTGCTCTGCTCTGCTGTGCTCTGCTCTGCTCTGCTCTGCTGAGACCCCACCTGCAGGGCTGCATCACCTCTGGGGTCCCAGCACAGGAAGGACATGGACCTGTTGGAGTGAGTCCACAGAAGGCCACCAAGCTGATCAGAGGGAGGGAGCACCTCTTGTATGTGGAATGGCTGAGAGAATTTTGATTTTTCAGTTTGGAGAAGAGAAGGCTTTAGGGTGACCTAATGGTGGTCACCTAGTACCTGGACAGATACTAGGACAGGACAAGGGGTAATGGGTTCAAAGTTATATTATGTTTAATTTAGGTATTAGAAAATTCTTTGCTGTGAGGATGGTGAGACATTGATTGCCACAGGAGGCTGTGGATGTCCTATCCCAGGTAGTGTTCAAGGCCAATGATTCTATTTTTAGGAAAGTCCTCTGGACTTCATGGAGAATAACTACTAGAAGAATAGTGAAAAATATGCTGAAGAGTACCTCTGGCATCCTTACAACTTAAAAAAAAAAAAGTGATGGAGTTAACAGTAATTTTCACAAAGCCAAATTCTACTGATTTTGACCACTTTTAGGTAGTATCTTTGTGTCTAAACCAAAAGAAGCAGTGATGCAAAATACAAACCAACGGGAGTGTTGTAGAAAAATTGGCTTTAAACACTGAGCTAGAGCCTCAGGCCCAACACAGCTGCCCAGAATACTTGAGGAAGCCAGGAATTCTCACAACACAGACAGACTTAGGAACAAAAAAAATTTCTCGCCGACAAAGTAAGCATGTCAGGATGGCCTGGTGACAAAAGCAGATGGGGTTGAAATGCAGTCCCAAACCCCTTTGGCTCAAATGTCTGTCTCTGGAGATGTGTGCTAGTATCTGCCTGCAAAAATGCAGGGACTCCTTTTAAAATGCAGTGCTCCTTGGAGGGGCACTGCCAATTTCCAAAGTCAATCCAATAGTAAGTAACATCTCAGCTTTTGACTTGTCCTTGCTCACTCTAGTGTCTATCTGTTGCAGAATTATGAATTAGAGTTAAATCACACATAACTTTAAACCTCAGCCAATTATCAGCAGAAGCATGGCAATCTGAAATAACAACAGGTGTGTGTTTCTCAGATTTCCTTGGCATTAGCAACGTCCTCTCCCCTCCTGCATCTGAGACTTTTGACAAGTGGCCCTTCTGTCTCTTCCCTAGTTTAACCAGAAAGGATATAAAGTTGCACCTATGACAACGATTTCTATTGACTTGAAGAAGCAGCTATGACCGTAAAATGAAAAATAATGTAAAATTACAGAAGTTAGAAAAGCAGTGATCCAATAATAACCAAGAGAGGTTAAAACTGCCACTCATTTAAGTTGCAAGACAGAATAACAAAAGTAACACATGGTTTGTTCAATTTGGACGAGAAACATATTTTTTGTCATCCCACCTGGTGGCAATTAGGCTTGTAGTGTATATTATTCTAAATCCTAGAATATACACCTACCACACAGTATCAGAGATCAAATTACAGTGCATGTTTTTCAGAGTAATGTCACTTATTCTTGGGAAAAGCACAGTACAATAGCTACACTATGTACAAACTAAGCAAAAATATGACTCATGACTCACAAATTAAATCCAAGCACTTCATGTAAATCTTTTGGAAATGTGAATATCAGGATGCAAAGCAAGAAGCTGGCATTAGTATTACAGCAGTCTCTCAAAATCCATTTAAGCTAAGTGTTGTGCTATATGAGCTTCACGTCCTATGAGCCTGGTAAATATATAAGGCAAATTAATCTCTGAAAAATATGCGTTTTTAATGAACTGTGACCTTCACTGCCACTAACAACTATTTCTATCACTTCATTTGGTCTCCTTTGCTATGAAATATCTCAATATATTATACAATCTGTCATTTTGACATCTCCCTCTTACTGCTTATATCCACTGCTGTCAATCTCAAAGATAAAATTTATTTAATTAGTGGTATAATACTAGGAGTCAATTTCAGAATTCAAGGTAACTCTATTTTTGGTTCCTCTAGTTACTGATTTCTAACAGAATTGTATTAAAAGTTTACATTTAATACAAAGACTACATACTGTTACTAAATACTCTGTTATTCTCAGCTTTTAAGTGTTAGAGGCATGCCACATGATGAGCCCTTTTCTTTATCAGCTGGTGGGGTTTTTTGTTCCCATATTCTAACCTTAACTTCATTAAATTGAATTTAAGATTAAGATTAAGGAAATGGTAAGGGAAAGAGGATTTCATATTTTGCTTAAAACAAAGAGCTACAAAACGGTCTTACAATTTGCTGTAATGTATTTTATTGTCACTGAGACATATGACAAGTATTAAGCTGTAGTGAAGTATCAGTCAAATATCCCCTTCATGTAAGCAGGGCAAAAAATAGTTAATTATCATTTTCACCATGATAATGGTTGCTTGCTCACAACCCAAAAATCCAAAAATAAGAAAGGGAAAGCTCTCTGAAAACTCTACTCAATGGTCACAAATCACAGGAATGGAGTTAGCAGCAAGTTTTTGTGCTTTTACAGAGCAGGTCATTTCTTTAACTGGTCTGTGTCTAAGGTACAGTGAAACTGAAAGTTTAAAAATAAGGGAAAGTCATCTTATCATACAATGAAGAGACAGCCAGACAGAACTGAAATAATCCTGTCTAGTAAACACCCTGGCCTTTGGTGTTTCAGTAAGTCAAGCAGCATCCTGGGTCCAAGTCCTCACACCCTCACAAGGCCAACACAAGCCCAGTCACCAGCTTGTTCTGTAATATAGGAACACAGAATCAAGCCTAGGGGACTTGAGCACAGTCCCTAAGCCACTGCAGTCAGGGAGGTGGGAGACTCAGGAGTTCTCAGCAAGTTCTCAGCAGCCACAGAGGAGCACAGCATGTTGTAGAAACAGAGCGGTTTTTTCTGTCCACGCCTTAAAGAAATTCCCCAAACTTTTTCTAAGTTTTCCACTGCAAGCTTTTACACGATTGCACAAACACACCCAGAGGTGGCAGGCAGCTGAATTGCCTTAGAGCTCTGCATTTTTTTAACCCATTTTTCTTTTTAAGTCTACTGTGTGTTTTTTGGAAAGCTGATGGAGAGCAGCACTTTTGGGCACTCTCACTCTCACTTTGGAGAGGGGCATAATTTGACACTGCAAGCCTCATCTTACTGAATGAGAAAAAAAAACCTAAGAGCAGCCTGGTCTCTTGAAATTCTTCTTTGAAAGTAAATGGATTCCAAGCATATCAAATTACAGTCTTTAATGAGACAATTTAGTCAGAGCCTCTCAAGTTCATAATTTTTCATTTGTCTATACACTTTGCTGAGATGAGGCACCTGCCTCTACAGGAGTTATGCTTCCTTCCCTTCCTTCCCCTCCTTACACATACCATTGCAAATCTGAAGGGATATTTCAATCACCACTTTGATAAAGAAGATCATTTTGGCATATAGGTGATCTCCTAACAGATTAAGGATATTTACTTTCTTCCTGATGGATCATTCCCAGAGATATCAGCACAACACAACCTACGCAATTAGTTTTCACAGGTGGCTGTTTTGCCTCCAGTAAAACTGCTTTCTTTCTCCTCCTGCAAGTCATAGCAGAGCAAATGTATATAAAAACATTTCAGATATGAAATAAACACTTTCATAAAAGCAGCTGTGATGCAATGCATCATTTCTGTCTGACCTGAGCTATGGAATGAACTTTTGTTGCCAGAATCAAAGATGGTAAGGAGAGAGTGGAGGACAGAGGCCGGGATAGGGCTGGGGGAAGATCAGGGCTCAGAATAGCACAGTGTAAAATGACCTCAAACACTCAAAGGGTAAATGCCTGTTTGGTGCAAGCACACACTCTCTCTGTACTCTGCTGCACAATCTGTGCAAACAGGCTCGTGCTGCCATGCAAGAAAAACCAAGACGGTTATCTACAACTGAGAGTTAGGAAAGGCAAGCCCCTCTCATATGATGTGCCGCTGGCAGCAGTGGATATCCTCAAGCACAGTAAAAAGCACACCTGAAGCTGTAATTTCACCTTCACATCCTTTAACTGGTCACTGTCTAGGGAAGTATAAAAGAAAAACTTCCTAAAACTGCTGTCTGACATTTTCAAGATATTACAATGTGAATGGGGAAATCCCAGACAAAATGTCTGTTAAAGATGTCTGTATGAAAAGAATCTTGAACTGTTACACAGTAGGGATTCAAGTGAAGTTTTTTGACAAGTTCCTTTAAGACACTCTACATAGGAATCTGGCTATACTATTTAAACATCCGTGAAGCTTATTTGGAAATGGGTTTTTTTCAGTGTTCAAAGAAAATATGGGAGAAAAATCTTATTCATTTTTGTGAAGTATTTTCTTTATATGATCGTTGCAGGGAGCCTACAAAGATATTAGAACATTCAGACTTCACAATTGGATTGGGTTTTTTACAACACTTCCTAAGCACAGGGTGCAAACCCAGGCATAGTATCTCAGGTTTCACTTTTAACTGGTACCACCACCTTATTCATACTGGAGTCTAACTCAAAGTGCCAGTAGAGCAAGAAAGTTGTTCTTAAATTATTTTTTCTGAAATTCTGGTTTTCTCTCAAAGATGCAATGCATACAGTAATGTTTTAATGCTGGCAGGAAGGACAGAAAGACAGAAAGTAAGAGAAAGGTTTTTGATAACTTCTTCAGCTTATTGATTTTGGTGAGCAATTACAATTTTTTTTCCAGGTAATTTTCTGCACCATAGCACAGCAAGTGGGAGGTTTCACCAGAGGCTTCAATCTTTTTTAGGGCAGAAGCTTTTGGCATTTTCAGAAACACCAAAAAAAAAAAAAAAAGAAGAAGAAAAGAAAAAGAGTAACTGTGATTGTAATTGTGATGATCTTGCATGTAAAAGTATGAGTTTTGCATTGATTACTAGGTAGGAATGTGCACCATAGCAGTTTCATCCTCAAATTCAGTGCACAAAATAAATGTAGCAAGAGTCTAGAGCTCCCCTAAGAAAAACTGTTACTGATTCACAATACTTGAGATTGTAGTTCAACCAATAAGTTATTTTATGCAGCTCACTGAGATCTTATGAGGACGTACTGTATCTGTGGGGATAAACTATTGTAGATTTATGTATATTACATAATTAACTGCAAAAAGGTCAAAGGCCAAATCTGTCATTCTTCATGCAAAGTGTTAATGAAAGCATTTTCTTCTATTGATACAAGAATTGACCAGAAGGGTTTTCTTGTGTAATCCAAATATAAAATTTGGAGTGATAATCTGAAGAAATATGAATAACTGCAAAAATGTGGTCAAATTTTTGAAAATGCATATACTTAGTAATATGAAGACTTTTTTTCTTAGTCTGTAAAAAAAAATTTCACTAGATTAATTGGAGAGTGATGGACACTGAGGTGGGGATTCACCTTCAAAAGGGCAGAAAGAATAAGAAATTTTTTTAAAAGTCTGAAAAAACTAATAGGAAAATCTGTAAAAATAAGTGGTAAGTTCATTATTAAAACACCAGCAACCTGTTTATCCGGGGCCAACCTACTCATTTTGGAACTTAAAGAAGACTTTTTTGAAGAGCTATATAGTTAAGATAGCATGAGAAATAAATTCAAGCCTTCTATTAGAGCTACATTTGTTTATTAAAGTTGCAGACCTTTACAGATTGACTCAAGGCAAAATTGAGGATATAATTTGGCATTGGTAGAATATTTTTTACATGAGAAGGAGCAAGTCCCATACAGCTATAACACATTCTGGGTAAATTTGTAAGTTGATGGGGTGGAAAACAAAAATAATTTACACTGTGTTACTCAGACACAAACAGAGAACTCTCCTTTCTCAGGGTAATGTTTAGAGTTGCTGCATACTGTCATACCAGCCTCTTTACATAAATTAATACTGCCATTCACAGCAAGCCTCTGAGGAAACTCAGACTACCTCAACTTCCATGATGTGTTCAAAACACTTTGAAGAAATTAGGGTCTGATTTTGTGCTACTAGGTAGCTTATTTTTCTTCATATCATTGCCATTGAAAGTCCCTTGCCACAGAAAAGAACCAGCAATTTCTGACTTTTTAATGACTAATGGCTGCTGACCACACCAGTATCAGATCTGAAAAATGCTTCATAGCTCCGTGGTTTCATGGTTTCACAAGCATTTGTATTTCCAAGAAGAAATAAATAATGCCAAAGAGGCAAGGAGAAATAGCTGAGGTTTGTTCATTCCCTCCATTCACTACTGCCATTTCAGCAAGCCAAAAATTAATTCTTGTTCCTTATTGAAATGATCCTAAAAAGACATATTTTATAAAGCCGTGTCATTTCCATTAATAAATCAAATATGATTACATTATATTTTTAACAGTATAATGTTTACCAGTAATGTGTTCTTCTTTATCCTAGGTTTTTACCATTCTTCTACTTCTCAGAAGGAACTCTTTGTTCCCACTATATTAAAAACCAACAGCTTTTCCCCTCACTTGCCTATTTGATGAAGAAATGAGACAAGAGAGAATATATTCTTCTACTTAAACCTAAAGAGGATCTCAAGAGCTGGTAGCAAAAGCTGCAGAAAGTCTAGCACTGTCCCTGAGCTGGAAATGCTCAAAGCACTCAGCACCCTCAAATGGATTTTTCTGCCAAAATCTGATGTGACTGTCAGCTAATATACAAACTGAATCTCTGCAAGGGCTTACAACTTGGCCACATCCAGGTCTTTTTTTCAGAAGAACAGCAACAGGAATACCCTGACATCACAATTACCTCTATGCCAAATTTCAAGACTTTGCTCAACAGCAGGGAGAAGGCAAAGCTTGTCAACAAAACATCTGTAAGATACATTTATTACAATCAAACATATTTTTTGTTTATGTCATTTTTAGGAATGTCTAGCCCAGTTTTGCTGAACCTTTATAATAAAGTTCAGGCCCAGGTACATTCTGCATGGCAAAGTCAAAGTGAAGCTGAACTGATTTATAAATAAAGGGAAGCACCCTTGTCATGGGAAGATCCTGGCCACCTCAACACTAAATAGGGATACCAAGCCCATTTAGAATAAAAAGAAATAATGAACTTTTTAAGAAAAAAAAAGAAAAACTAATCAATTGCACCTCTATTGCAAACATTTTAGAATTGTAATAAAATGAACATAGGAAAAGTCTGTATTTAGGAGCTGAACATATTTTTCCAGATTGCTGCGAAACAGACAATGAACACTAGCCAAGCTGGACATAGAATTTGGATCCTCATAGGGTATAGTGATAGCATTTAGCCTCATCAGGGATTTGTCTTTGAAAACATTCTGGATTAAAAAATTCTGGGACCAAAAGGTGTTGACCAGTCTCCTATTCTATCCAGCTGCTTTAAACAGAAGTCTAAGTCACCCTTCTTAGCCCATAAGACACTGCATATTCACTGTTTTTAAGGAACTTTTGGGGTTCAGAACACTGCCTAGCTGAGAAATGGTTGCATCTCTCTACCTACCTTCTTCATAACAATATGGAAAGGACAAGGTCAGATTTTTAAGATTTCCGTGATGAATGGAGGCTTTGCTTCCCAGCTTAGATACACTGTAAAAAGCCCTTCATTTGAGAAATCCATAATGTCCTCTGCCCCTTTAGAAGGCAGGCTCCTTTGTCACTCCTTCCACTGCTGTGATTAGGAAATCACCTTTCTCCAATAAAATTTGCCTAGTGTCATGCCAAGTAAGAAGACCACACAGAAATCTTATTTTTATAAGCCCATCATGTCTCCAGAAACAGGGAGCAGACTTGACTCTTCCTTAAGTGATTTACCTAAGTAAATTTGCTTTTGAAAACCCTGGTAAAGAGACAACTACGTGATATTACCATGATATAAAATAGGTGTAAAGGGAACAATGTACAGTAAAAACTTGCTAAATCACAGAAGACAGTAATACACGTATACACAAGAGAAGCTTTCTCTTTAGCAAATATAAAATAAAGAATTCATACACTGAAGTCCTAGATCATAAATACATAGATTCATATTAAACTGTCAAAGTACTGTCTCTGTCAGGGGATTTTTCTGACTTCAAGGGAATTGTAACCTCTTTCAGGAGATTCTGCTCCTTGGAAACAGTGAAGACCTCAGATATTCTAGCTCCACTAAGTACTTTTCATACTGTGATTCTGGATAAATTTGTGTCTCTCGATTCTTGTACTTAATGAAGCAGTTCAATTTGGCATGGGATAACATGGAGTCTTTGCTCCTTTTCCAGCTTTATGTACAGTAAAACACAGGATTCAGCTTCACCTCTAGTTACGTTAGTTAGGCTAGAATAGCTGTTGGAATAGCATTTTGGGAAAGGACTGAGGCTAAGCATTTTGAAATGCTTAGATATTAGCTATTTGCCAACTCACAAATTTTAAGTTAATAAAGTTAAAATCCCAGTACCCATGCATTATTATAAAGATAAATAAAGTAATTTAAAGCTTTTACAGTGAATGTATAGGTCATAACCCCAAATCTTTCCCTATGGCTGGTAATGACACTGACAAAAATTAACTGTTCACTCCTTAGAAATAAAACTGATACATGATACTTATGAAAGTACAATACTTTGTGGCCACCAAAACCTGCCAGTGTTTCTGTTATTATATTCTGTGTTCTTTTGCAGAAACTAATTCAGTTGATTGCATATCATCTTTTCTTCACTAAAAAAATAGAATCATACAACAAAGTACTCAGTTTTTTTAACTTACTGACTTACTAACCTAGAGAAATGCTACAGAACAACAGGTGACTTCAACACAAACATTTCTGCAGCTGAATTGAGCACAGACTACAGTTTTCTTGAAAAATCTCACAGCATCTAGCCAGCATTATTCAACTGGTAGAAGCTTTTGTTTTATATCTGGCCCTTGCCTCATAAGAACATATTAAACAAAATGTTGGGCTAAAAATCTTACAAGATCAAGACAATACTTCCTTTCTCCAACTGAAGCATAAATAGTGTAAAAATTGACTGACTTGCTGTACTTCAGCATTTCTGATCCCAGATGGAACCAGGAACTAGAGAATATTTCCAGAAAAAAAAGTAAGTGAGAACCTTGTTTTCTCTTTTACATCCTTGCAAATACATCTGATTCAAGATTGGCTTTAACTAGCTGTTAGACAGTAGCTCAAGCAGCTCAAACAGTCATAAAGAATTTTTTTTCTTAAGCTCATATGTTAGAGCAGCACCTAGTATAAGTAACTATTTCTGCCAAAATTACACCAGTCATTTGCCAAAGACTTTCCTGTTTACATATAAGTGATTCACACTTGTTGCCACATTCATCTTATTGTCTATTATATATTATCCGTTACTCTTCAAAGTCACTGTTACTCATATTTGTGTGATTATTATTCTTTGCTCAATAGAGTTTTATTTTTGGACAGTCCTGAACTAAACAGTAGTGACTGCAATGTCAGTGATTTTTTGCTATAGCATTTCATCATTCCTTTAGTATCTGCAATTTTTGTCACAGAAGAAACTTTAGGCCTTGTGTGAAATATGTCAGAAACACTTATCATAGGAAAAACATATTAACATCAGAGAAGAGTCTCCATTGATTACCAACTCCATATGCTATTATTTTCATTGTTAACATCTATTACTGGGATGATTACAGCCCTCTTGTATAAACAGAATCACATTTAATGAAACGAAGTTGGACTTTTACATGTGAAGAGACTATTTATTTCACATTCACTTTAACCTCTCTTGGGTTTTTTCCCTTACAAGAGTGCTGAGAGATTAGACTAGTGCCCTAGGGACTGTTAAACTTATTTTAATGTATCTTAAACATCTTTTAACTATTTTTTTTCCGTGAATCTGACATATGGTGCATCTAGGAAATTGAAAGACCTTCAGGAAAACAAGAAACCATTCTGCAAATACATAGTTAAATGTTCAGTGTTTTAGAAAGAGTAAACAAAAGTAAGCATCTAATGTCTTCTTTTTTTAATGTTCATTTGGTTCCTTTTCAGACAAAATTATCACCAACTTCAATGTAGGCAATATGATTAAAGGGTCAGAAGGAAATTGTATGAATCCCTTAGCAGCAAAGTTTTTAGTATATAAAAAATCCTTTGCAGGCTGATATTCTTTGTGTCCTAACAGATCTGCGAACTCTTTTTTTCCCCTATTGCTAGATATATGATATTGAGGGTGGTTGGTGTTTTCTGCTTTTTTTTTTTTTTAAGACAAATCTTAATCCTATCCATGCAGTTGAATGAGTGCCATTTTGGAGAAGAGTTAAGGACCAACATCTTAATGTTTACTGGTCAGTCAAGGGAGAAAAACTAGGAATGAAATGGAATTAATGCCTGAAGGCAAGGAATAATAATATGGAGAGTCCTACAACATCAGCTTCCTGGTGCTGCATGAAAAGGTAGAAAAACCAAGATTCCCAGGTCAGTCTGGCCACCATATGAGGATGTATAGAAGTGTGCTTTGCTGTTCTCCCCCAAAGCGAATTAATTGCTTGTGTTTTGAAATGTTGCTGCATTATGCTCTCTTCTTTTAAAATTGTTTTATTCCAGACCCTAGCTATAGAAATCCTAAAAGGATAAGGTCAGCAGGTCAAAAAGAGTCCATGGACTTGCTGAAGGACCACCATGAAAAAACCACAGTTAAAATTAAGGAAAAAAAAATTCTTAGACCAATGCATCAAGGACTTTCATCCATTCATGAGAGAAAAAATTAATCTTTGATTTTCGGCTACCATTTTGCTGTCTTGTGAAGCTAGTAAATGTACTGTGTTCAGACTGGAAAATCAAATCTGAGCTAGTAAAAATAACATTGTGGTAAATAAAATCTTAGTTGGAGCTTTTATGACTCTTACAATCCTTACTGAAGAAGACTAACAAAGTTTACAAGTCAAACATACCAAATACTTAACTGTGCATATTTGCATAGAATATACAAATGTCCTTTAAGCTCTCTGTCCTTTTAAAAACAATATTAACTACATTTTAAACAGCAATGAAAGATCAAATGTCTTGTACATCTTGTCATGTACCAGTAAATTTCCATAGTCAAAGAGACTGTAGCAACAACTTCACTCTAAGCAACATATCAGTCTGCAAAAGACTCAGCAAACTATCAATACAGATAACAAATAAAACATAAAGGCATAATACTCAGATCTTTTACCAAGTGCAGTCACCTGGATCTTGTGATATTTTTATGCTGTATTTAGTATAACAAGCATCTATTTCTTTTAAGTCATTTATACTACACAAATATACAATCTATTGATTTCTGCCAACAAAGGGATTTTCTTTCTCCACAGAACTACAATCTATGCATATACAGTTTTGAAAGATACGATGGAAGCTCCGAGTGTTTTAATAGCCCATTATCAAAAATTATCCCTTGGCAATAAAAGCCCAGACCACAGGCTTGAGATCAAGTCAATGAAAAACAGGACTATACAATTTAATCAAGAGAGGGAGAGGGACAGAGAAATGTGTTTTAAAAAAGCCTAGGACCATAGAGGGGGCAAAAATCCAGAGCGGGTAAAAGAGAGATCAGCTCCATTTTCAACCCAATCTACTTGTCTCTCACATACAAATACTCTGGATTTTGTAAGTGGTTTTGGTTTTTTTTCCTTTTAAAAGAATAAAAATGGACTAATGTTTTGTGGGTTTTTTTTTTTAATAAAGAAGAAAAAATCTCACTAGGGAAAAAAAAACAAAACAAGAGGTGACAGGAAACAAAACAGCATTTTGTCTTAAATTTGCACAACCTAATTTATAGTAATAAAGCAGAACCTAAGAGTTCTGGTAAATGTCAGTGCAGTCATGTTCATTACATATGTTGATAGGTATGAAGCAAAGTCTCTGTAGGCCCTTCAAAAATTGCACACAGCCGATCTAATGCAAACCAGAAGTCACTGACTGCTGGATGAACATTCGGTTTCATTCCCACATGGATATTAAGACAAAGCAGAGGGAGGGGGCTTCCTCCACATTTATTTACAGTTAAAGGGTGGGTCTTGAGGAATGAGCATGAGGCCAGTGAAGAATGGATTTGGTTTATGGGAAGACACCTCCCAGCCTCCCATTCTGCAGCCACCACAGCAAAAGCGCCTGGGCTGTGTGTAACCTCCTCCCTCCCCCATCTAGCATCTGCCTTGCCCAATCTCGTCTGGGCCCGCTCCAATAACAACATCTGCTTGGCAGCTTTTCAAACCCATGGATAGTTATCTAACTGAGGCTTTTGTGCTGCACTGTTTATTCTATGTGAAGAAATGCCTCCTTAGTTGAAAGAGTACTTTAGAAAAGCTGTGCAGCTATTASCAAGTGAAGCACAAGGCTAATAACCCCCACCTGCTCATCAAATTAATTATGACATCTGAGTCATTATAACTCAGAAAGAACACATGACTGCAGACTTGTCACACGTAGAAATAAAAACACTCCACATTAGAGGAGGGAAATATATGGGGTGGTTATAGGGGGGTGGGGAGAGATAGTCCAGGAAGAAAAGAAATCTAACCTTCCCCAATTCAGTTATTAAAAATGTGCCTTGCTAAGTGCCCAAAGGCAAAAACTGAAGGAGAGAGGATAGGAGCGGCTAGAACTTCCCTGTAGAACACATTTCTACCCCTCTGGGTGGGCTCTATCAAAAAAAGAAGAAAAACATATTAACATATTGATCTTCACAGAAAGATTGTAAATCTGCATGTTTTGTGAGAAGTCTTGTTTCCGTAAGATTTCATAGTAACCTGGTAATTCTTATCGCTCCTTTCCCTCCCCAATTCAGTTACTCCAAATGTAACACACATATCTTAATCTTAAGTAAAGATATGTTCAGACTTAATGAGGACTAGAGTAAGGAAAATTCTGTGGGGGGAAAAAATTCTAATATATCAGCAAAACTTTATTTATAAAATAGCAAAAGAAATAAAATATTCAACAAGTAAAATATCGGCGAGGCAGATTTCTCTTAGCTCAGACTGCAAAGGATGAAACATTGCCACACTTTGTATGCACATATTGCCTACTAATTTGATTACTGAAGCTACTTTGCAACAATTCATGCAGATAATAAGTTCATTTCTTTCAAACACAGGTATGAATTCAACTAAAATGTTTAAACCATACATTTGTTGCTACACTTCTAAATGTCTCCAGCATTCAGGCAAAAGATATGCATTTCCTGTACTTTGCAACGCTTTTCTGGAAATCACAACAATTTTTCACTGTGAAAGACAGACCTGCACCTCACCCTGTAATTCAGTCTCAAAAGTGGTTTTTAAATGCAAACTGTAACTGATGGCTAAATAATTTTAAATAATTTTCAGACTCTTATCAAAATCAGAGATAGGTAAAACAAATCATTAATAAGTTCATATACAATGTGTTTTAGTTCAGTGAATAAAAATAAATTGGGCAGTAAATACATCATTGTTGAAAAAGTCTTTTGTCCTTCGTTAGTCCCAACTGATTCACTGTCAATAGTACTTCCTCCAAAACAGAACACAGAGTTGCTGAGTAACGTCTCTGTTACAAAGAGCATACCTCCAAGAAATGTTTCTATCACAGGCAAGGCTTTTTAATCAGTTACAGAAATAAAAAACATTTTCTAAGTCAGTCAGAAAACACAGCCTGAAAAGTAGATAGGAAATTACTTGTTACAGATCATCTTCATCTACGCCATTGCTCCCATTAGTGCATATTTTTCACTGTGTTAGTAGCAAATACCACCCGTTGCAAGTAAAGACCTCCAGCGCTATTTCTGGTGAAAAACTGTTGTAGAATTAGCTTTCAGACAAGATGATACTGGTTGTCTAGCTTCTTCATATTTTTCAAGTAATATGTATGCAAATTACTGGGAAAACCACATCAAAACCTCATTTTAACTATTCATTTTTATTTGGTTATACTACAATTATTTTTGCTACTTGAAGGAAAATCTTGGTTGATTTATACAACTTTTTCATTTAACCCAAAGTTGCGAGGTATAAAAAGAAAATAAATAATAAAGAGGAAGTCTCAGCTTTGCTTTTGCCAAATAAGACTGCTACGTATCCTAGAAAATAAATTACTATCACTTGAATGTGTCAATGCCATAGAACCAGAATAAAGAAGAAAAAGGAAATATATTAATCACATAGACAGGCTTTTCTGCACCGATTTTTATGCCTGCTAGGATAAGCCTCACATTCTGTCTTCTCAAAAGCTCCACTTTTGGAGAAATTCTCTTTAAAGGGGACTTGATGTGTTGGTATTGAAACCTATGGCTTCCTCCACAGTATGATTAGGTCTGTAGGCAGAAAAATTACTCTGCTTCTCCCTGCTACGCTCATACTCACTGACACAGAGCTGTATTCAGTGCCCTTCCCACAATCTGTTCCCGCCTTGCCTGATCCATAGGTACGTATTGCTCCTTCACATTACAGAAGGCACCAGGAAAACAGTGAAGAAATAAAGCAAGGGAGAACATGGTGCATTCAGGATTCTCACTGACTTTAGTCAAATGGATTATTTGATAAAAAGGATATACAGTTTTCATTCACTGATAAAAGCATGGGTAATTCAATTTGCAGGAATGTACTGCTTCTGTTCTTACTGTAAGAACACACAAATTATATATTGCTCTAGGACATGCTGCCCTGCAGAAGCACTTAAGCATAGCGATAAACCACACTGAATCTGGCCTTGAGCTATTATGTTTAGGGAGTTCTAACAGGAAAGAAATGATTTTTTTTTTCCTCAGCTGTTAACTGAATCTAAAAGAATGCACACGACCAAAGTTTGAGTAGTACCATCAATTTAAAAAATACTTAGTAAATCTAAATTTCATCTGAAGACTCTATGTATTTTTCCCAAAATATTATCTCAGAATCAGAAATTAAAGTAAGTAGAGATGTAGAATTCATGAGTCTAAATTTAAATCCAGACAACTGTTTGCAAATGCAATATCCAAGTGGAAAGAGTTTATGCTAAACTGGTCTAAATATTTTTTAAGTTATATTTTCAGAACTAGTTCCCACAGTTAAGGAATTCCTTTACCATGATGAATGTTAAATATGTATTCCAGAAAAATGCAGCTAGAGCATGAAAGCTTGTGCACCCACACACATGCACTGCAAACACATTATGTATGCTAAAGTGCATGAAGAGAACATTATGGAAAAAGTGTGATCTGTGATAACCACATATGAAAAACAATTCTACACAGAATTTTCTGACAGGTTGCTAGATTTAACAACATTGTCATTGAATCCTTAAAAATGCCAAAGGACACAGCAGTTAAGGGGTGCACATTTCTCCAAATTCTGCAGTTCCTAGATCTTTACAAAGCATATTGCTTCTCATATCCACATAATCTCTGCACACATCTCCACCCCTGCTTCCTTCCCAATGGTACGTGGTCTTGAAAATACAAATGTTCAAGTTTCCTGGAGCTGAGTGAAAGAGGAAAAGTAACACTCCCCAGGGGCAAAACTAAAGGTTCTTGGCGCCCCTGAAGTTGTTAACTGCAATACACCATAATGTGTCACTTCACCATAATTAGTAAGAGGGAAACAGCCTTTTTTTCACCTCCAATGGCATTAACGAGATAAGACAAGGAATTTCAGATCATATCTGAAGGCACAAAAGTGTCTGATCAAGAAAGTGCTTATATGGACAAGGAGTGACATTTTGTGCAACAAGCAGGAAACAAAAACAAAACACACCAAAAAAAAAAAAAAGAAATCACAGCAGCACAAATCTGCTCAAAACTAAGAAAAGACTCCTCAGATGACTTTTTTGTCTTCAATTTTTTTCTTGATGAGGGTGTTCTCCATTATTTCTCCTAATTTTATAAATGTTCTTTTCCTCCTTCATGTAGCTATATCTTTTCTGAGCATGCCACTTTGGGTATGCAAAATGTTTTGCTCTGAAAGGCTCAATTCTCCAGCCTTTTGTAACTAACACAGATTATTTTATTTTGTTTGTCCATCCATCTTTCACTCCTACATCGTAAGTAACTTTCAAAGTGAAAAAGCAGAGATGGTACTGCAAACTTTTACTTTTCTGCAGCTATTCATCCTGGAACTTGTATTTACATATTCCAGTATTTTAAGGCTTCTACAACACTTTTGATCTTATAAGAAAGGGCAGGATGTGCTATGTGCTACACTTGTTCAGGTTTAGGCATGGAGGAGGGATGTAAAACTCAAGTAAAAGTAGCACATAAAACTGGCCTGCTAATGGCTCAAATCCCCCAACCACAGAGCAAAGCACGTATAAACAGGGACAGTGGTTTCCTCTCATGGATCTATCAATGTGCCTTAATGATTTTCTAGAGTAACCACATCAAAGAGAACAACAATTGTTCAGTAAACCATGCCTATTCATTCCCAGGTTTCTCTACTGAGATCACCAACCATGTCAATGATGCTTTTCTATAAAACAGTCACTAGTTCACCAAAAACAAGACTAAATCCTCAGTCTTTTATCTGAGTAAGACCACATTCTTCAGCAGGCATTTCTGACAACGCTTTTATTTCTGACTTTTACTGGTTAATCACAGTAGCAGCTCCAAGTCTCTTGAGTGTGGTTTTTTACCATTTTCAGACTGAGATTTGTCCATGTTCAATAATCATCAATTAGTGTGTGCTCTAACCACAACAGTGCTTGGAAAGAACACTGCAGTAGACAATCCTACCACAGACCTCCTCTGAATGGCAGGACAGCAGACAAGAGGACATCCAGCACTGGGACAGGATAAAAAAGGGAAAAAAATTAAGTTTGGGGGGCTTGAGTTTTGACATTTGTGTTTGTTGGGGGCCAGATGGGGTGTTCATATTTTCCTATATTTTTCCTTTGATGCAGCATCCTGCACTGCTAAAGACAAGGAGTCACTGTAAACCCGTTCCACCACCGCTAGATGAATAGTGGCCAAATGTGCTGTCCTGCCTTCAACTACACTTTCTGTTTCTGTTCTAAATCATGCTCAATTACAGATTATACCAACAGAGTGTATGTTTCTGGTGCTGGCTGCCAAAATTATTTTAAAAAGCAGTGTAGCTCACTGTGATTAAGCCAAACCAAAACTCTCATCAGTGCCAGATGTGACACTACTGCCAAGTGTTAGACCATACCACCCATTGCGGGATCATTCTTCCTCTCTATCTGTGCAATAAAGTGGCTGGACTTTGTTCTCCCCCAGTGACACATCAGTGCTTTATTCAGAAATGCAAATTCATTTTTGGGCAAAACAGAAACCTTTCCCCCCGCCCCAGATGACAATGTACTTATGAGATTTTAGACTTAATTGAGGACACAAACTAAAGTTATAAAAAGGGACTTATATTTTGACAATGATGTTCTTAAAAATGAAGATTTTATCATATTATATAAGAACACAGCTTCATCTCTTTTGTGGATCTACTAGAGTGCCCAATTTTTTATTTAATTTTATAGACTTCAGGGAAAAGGTTTCAGGTTTTTTTCCCACCAGCATAAAATTAATATTGTAAGGATAAAATTTGAAAAACTTGCCCCCAGTCATCAAGCCAAAACAGAACACTGAATTCTCAAAAATCTGGTCCAGAGATTTTGGATTTGTATATATACTCCTTATCAGGACTTATCAACAGTTCCAAAACCACAATCTGTGAAATGCCACAATCATTTCCTATTTTAGAAACAAGGTAATACAGCAGTCTCCAAGACAGCACAATGCAATATCCATGGAGAATTGCTGACTTTATACTGATAAGCACTGCACTGCTTTTTATTCGAGTGCTTCGAAGTGTCTTACAAATACGACTTTGCCTTACCATGACTGGAGATAAGCAAATGTGTTAGGACTTCCAGTCTAAGAGCAAAGCTGAAGCACCTAGCAATGTCCAAATGAGCTTTGCCTTTTAACTGCATTCAGGCAGGAATCAAGGAGAAGCTCACTAATAAAACTGAAAAACCTGATCTAAATTCCCAGAGAATTCAAGTTCCTGGCCATTGATTGACAGGGACTAAGACAGTTTACAATCTGAATGGATGCATACAAAATGAAAATGGAGATTTGATATTTTTGACAAATCTATATGCATGTCCAAAAACACGTGCTGGAAAACTTTTGTTAAGTCAAGATCTCATCTTCTATATCATTTTAATAGAAACACTACAGGAAATTAATTTCCTGCTTTAGTGTTAGGGATACATAGGAATATATAAAAATAGTATTCGTTACACTGGATGCATTTTTCTGTTCCTACAACAGCAGAATAACATTCATTGTAATGTTCATTTAATGTTATTTTTCATATACTTATTTCCACAAACTTTTAATCTTAATTCTACTGATGATGAATTGTTAGTCTAACAAAAGCAACTACAGGAACTTTTTTTTCTATTAAAAGTTACAAGAAGAATTGCTAGATATGAACTGTATTTGATGAATTCTCTCTTCAGCTGCCCATCCACACCAGTTGCACAGGAAAATGTGGTAGCTTCCAAGATGTATTTCATTTAACAGTCTGTCTACACTGGGCAATCATTGTAGCATTGTCCAGAGTTAGCAATGCCATCATATTTCTAAACTCTACCAAGGCAATAAATTTTCCTGCACAAAGCCACTCAGCACAAGCTAAGAATGTTCACACGAAGAGCTGGTACAAACCTTTCATTGGAGTGCAGGAGAGTAGCTGAGTTTGCAGCTGTGCTTATTTAGCTTGCTTTTAAAAGGCTTTCCATGCAGAGAGAAAACTCTTAACCCATTTGAAGAATATTTAATATACCACACTACTGTCCTAAAATTTCTCTAATGTTTGGAGGAGGCAAAAGGGTGGAAGAGAAGAATGAAGAATAGTGGCATTTAGGTTGGAGTCTCCAAACACAAAAAGAAAGTACACAAATGTAAAGTTTTTTGTCAAAATTTTTGAAATTAATAAATCAGTCCTGAACTACTAAACCACAGTTTCCCTCATAGAAGCCAAAATCTGTTTACCCACAGTAACTCAAATTTTCCTCACACCTCCTGATTTAAGCTCATTCCAGACCTCTTCTGAAACAACTGCTATCAGGTCTCATCCTTCTTACAAGTAGAGATGTGTTTAAAAACTGCCTTCAAAACAGTGAGTACAATTGTTATTGAGTCTTTTTTCCATACCAAGTCTTTTAAAAATGTAATGCAGAATACATCTGTGATGCTTTGCATGCTTAGCTTAATGCAGTAAGTTTGAAGTAAGTATGAAGGAAGTCTCACTTCCTTCTTTTTTACCTATTAAGGAAAGACTTAATGCCCCATGGCATATGCAATGAATGGAGTCTTCTTCCAAGAGGAAACACCTTTCAATGCCAAGTGAACTGGGTGTAGGTAGCGAGGAGCTGGCACTGAGGGGATGCAGGGCTGCCCTCTGTGGAACAGATAGTGTCGGCCCTGGCCCCAGCAGACTCCAACAGATCCACCACAGGGCAAAGCCAGACTCTCTGCCAAGATGGAGGTGCCCCTAGGAAAATGTATGCAACAAAGGGCAAAACAATGAGGACTGAGGGAAAACGGTGATAAATAACCCTAAAAATACTGAGCTCACACGAGAAGGATACGGAGGAGGGGCTCTAGGACTGTGGTGGAACAAGTATTTCCCTGCAGCTTGTGGAAAGGACCATACCAGAATTGCGGAATGAGTAAGTTTAGAAGGGAGCACTGGAGGTATTCCGCTCCGACCTCCTTGCTCAAGCAGCGTCCCCTAGAGTATGTAATTTAGGCCTGTGTCCAGTCAACTTTTGGGTATCTCTGTATGAGGGAGACTCCACAGCCTTTTTGGGAAACCAGTTTACCCATACAATAAAGTTTCTCCTCATGTTCAGATGTCCACACTGCAGCTGGTGGAGGACTCCATATTGGAGCAGGTAATATTTCCTAAAGTACTACACTCCATGGAGAAGATGCATGCTGGAACACAGGAAAACGGTGAAGGAGATGCAGAGAGCAGCTGTTCTGAACTGACCAAAACCCTAGTTCCCCATCTTCCTGCACTGCTAGGCCCAGGACAGAGAGTGGTAGAAGAGTCAGGAATGAAGGTGTAAGGTTGATCCTGTAAAAAGACAAGAGGTGAGAGGAAGGTGGCTATGTTTTCTCTGTGTTTCTCACAAGCTAACTCTATTTTAGTTGACAATAAATTAGATCAATTTTCCCCAAATTGAGTATGTTTACCAATGGGAGTAATCTGTAAGTGACCTCCCCGTCTTTATCTCGACCCACCAGCTTTCTGTCCTCATTTTCTCCCCTGTTCTGCTGAGCAGGCAGAGTGAGACAGCAGCTGGGTGGGCATGTGGCAGCCAGCCAAGGTCAACCTACCACAGTAAAAAAAGACAAAACAGGCTCTGTCTTTTTCTTGTTGCAACAGAATATGCTGTGCTTGCCTGTCTCTCCTAGTAGTGTCCAGACTAAAAGCCAGAATCTCAATTCATGACATAAGTTGTCTTTCACTGCTCTCTATTCATCAAGAAAAAAACCACAATGATATTTTTGCATTTACAACTGTGAGGTGACAATATTCCCACATCAAAGGCTTTAAAACCTAAGAAAATTCAGATTTCTCTCAATTTTTGTACAATGTCAGTCATTGTTCTGATGAAAGATGGACGTAAGTATGAACCAGAGTACAGATGCACCTACCTCACTTTTTGGCACATACAGTGTACAATCAAATAAAGGCTTGTTAACAAAAGATTTGCCCAAAACAGCAAATTTACCAGGACAGCTATTCTGATATAATACAATACTGCTTTGGAAAACTTGCCTTGGAACTAAAATATCCTTTCCTCTTCTAAAGCATCTTTTTTCACTTCTAAACATTTGCAGCTAAAACAGTAATTTATAGAGAAATAGTTCCAACAGAACACACTATTTAAAATTTGGTATTTTTACATCTAGAGTGACAAAGAGGCATGAGAGAAATGAGATTACTGTTTTAAAGCTAAGGGGAAAACTCACACCCCGTCAAAAAATGAAATGGCTACTTAGTCTTGTGCTGTGTTTCATTGCATTATATTTCAAAGCATCAGATCATTACATCTGCTTTTTGTTAACATAGTATTTTAAACCAATGAGTTTCCAGACTAAATTTATCCTCTGATTACCTAAACACTTGCCACCAGCACAAAACAGAAATTAGCAAAGAGATGAGACAAATAACCAGCAGTTTCAGGACAAGAGAAGGCTTCTGTGGGAAGCTGTAGGGAGATAGCCAGAGGGGAATATGGATGACTTGTTTAAAAAAGATGCTAGAGTCATCTCAGCTGTTTCATGGGGTTGTACTCTTAAATTAATCTGAACATTTGAAACACTTTACCGTGAAATAAAAGATGTGTCTAAGACCCTAAAGAGTCTAACATGTGGAAAAGTGGTTACTAAAGGAATAAAAAGACTGATTTCCTGATTAGATAATTTATTTTATGGAAAAGGTTTCTATTCTAGTTTTGAAGTCTCTAAACAGTGGTCATACCCTATTTTTTAAATTTCAAGAGAAAGAGAGAGAAGTTATAGCAGAAAACAAAAATGGGGAGGAAAGCAATTCTGACTAAGAAATAGTCTTCAATACCTGTTCATTTTATGCACACTGCCTCTGTGAATTTTCTCTTAGTGAAAACAACACCATTTCTCACACACACATACATACAGACAAACAATAACAACAACCACCACAAAAAAAACGCCTCTAGGACTCCTGGTAAATTAGTAGGGACACATAATCATCATATCCCAAAATTCAAACATAACACTTAGCTTTCTGGTGGAGCTCATGCTTAACTCCTCCAGACACTCAGCGCATGCTCACAGGCAAACATTATAGAATTTTTGAATCAGTAAGTCATTTGGAAGAATCTCCAGAAGTGTGCTGAGGCATGCTTCTGGTGCTGTGCCAAATTATGTGCTTCTGTTTGTGGCTTTCATATATAGATTAGACAGATGCACAAGCATGTACTATTTGGCAAGTAGTGACAATAGCCTATTCTGAATTTAGCAATTCAAACTTTACTGAAGTTTTACTAGGTGAAAGAAAGAAAAATGACATAATATTTGGGGTCTGCCTTTATATCCTTTTGGCATCTTCCTGCTCACTTGCAAAAGAAGCCCCTGTAATTCCAGAATGTCCTCTTTAGATCATTCTAATGCAGGAATTTCAAAGCAAAGGTTGAAATGTCAAGTGCAATTAAAATGGTGCTCACATTAATTTGCTCTTATTCTAAAATCTCTCAAAATTTCCTGAGATTTCACTGCGTAAGTATCTAATACTTCCATTTCTGGCCACAGATCCACCTGGAAATTAGTTAAAGGCCCAATTATCCAGTCTTGTGACCTGACCGTGCCATAGGTAAATACAGACTTTCTTACAATACATACCATGGGTTCACAGGCTTAATAACCACAGAGCTCTTCCTTCCTCCTTCCTCCAGAGCACTCACCACAATGAGGTTGAATGACATACCTGAGGCAATGCTTCTTGATTCTCTACACTTCAGAGGTTGAAACACCGGAATTTCAAACAAAGCTTTCTTCTAGATCCTGCAATCATTACAATGTTCTGCAAATAACAGACTTTAATCTTCACTTTAATCTGAGTTTACCAGGAATATAAACACAAGTGCCATTGTCTTCTATAAATCACATATAAAATGTCGTGCAAGGTCAGTCTATTCACAGTCTGCCACTTGCCTTAGTTTGTAGGCAAGAGTTAGACATGGAAAAATGTACAGAAACCAGGAAACTCTTTTTTAAATTATAGAAAGGATTAGATACTGAAAGTGGCTCATTGTTAATTGAGTCCCATGTGTGAAAGCTACAGGAAGATTGGTTTATACAGCTGCTGCTCTTTGTCAAAACATTGCTAACAAGGTACACATGTTAAATCTGTGCATCTCCTTTCAGTCCCTAAAAAAGAATGACCACATTAAATCCCATGACAAATGTTAATTTAGAAAAAAATCACTGTCATTTCCTGGGGAATTCAACTATTTCAGACTGTTCTTATTTTATTATGATAATAAGCATTTTTTAGGCAATCTTCCATCAAATGAAAACTAAGTGCAGAGCAGAGAGGTAGGAACAGAAGGAAACTGAAGGTTAAATCCCAGTAATTTCTCCTCAGGGTCTTCAAATCTAAGTCTTCAAGGACTGTTTTGAAACAAAACAAAAAAGTAATGTAGCAGTCATTGCCAGCAGAAACAAGGACCTTTTAAATCCAAAGCATTCATAACTCATTAAAAATAGTGTTCTGAAACTAATGTGAACTTAAAATTTATTCTGCTTTTTTACAGTCTCCAAATAAAACCAGGGGGACTAGAAATTGAAATAAATGAGGAAGCTCTTCGACAAGGAACCAGAGAGAACAAAGCCTACAGCAAGCCTATCTCTTCATCACTCCATGCAAACTGTAAATAGGCAACCAGGCCTTCCTAAGAGGGAAGAGAGTTAGCTGGAGGCACTCCTGCTGCTGCTGCGCTAGGTCACGTTACAAGGGCGAGCTACATTGCTAAGTGGCAGCTGGGCACTTCAAAGGGAACCTCTAGAAGACAGTAGCTGCAACTGAAAAGCAACTGGCCTCACCATCCCCCTCCCAGACACATGGCCTCCCTCATCCCTGTCACTTGAGCTAGAAAGGAGCTGTTTGTGAGGTCAGTGTGACCACTCCCCCGTTCACATTGCTATTACAAGTATGGGAGTATATTTGTAGGCAATGGAATGCAAGCCTTGACTGTGCCATGAGCCAGCTGGCCAGAACTGAGCGCCATGTAGTTGCTGCAATGTGCCTGGCGGGCTCAACATTGTAGGGAAAGTTTGCTACGTCTGCTCACAAAATGCAGTATAAGTATGTCCTAATCTTGCTTCAATTTTCTTAACTACTGGCTGGCTAAACCACTTTAGCACAAACCACTTTTCTAGAAGGTGATCTCACACTTTTCTGCATAAAAGTTGGGCTGTGACAAAAACGTCCTGCTATCACATGCTTCGCAGCAGTGCCCAGAGATATCCTTAAAAATATAATTGTGCTCTCCCTTCTAAAACTGGATGCCAATATAATGGTACCCCACAAGACTAATGCAAGAGGAAGTTTAGTGGACTCTCAGGGAACTAAGAGGAAACATACTGATAAATGTGGAAACCAAGGTAGGAAACCAACCCTGATTTTCAGCAGCTGAGAACCAGGTAATGTGGACCATTTGAATGGGCACAGGAACTGTACACTGGAGATCAGAATTTCCTTTTCAATTTAGCATATATTTTTGTTTGGCCTAAGCAAAGTTGCTTAATGCACTAAATGAAGAAAGTTTATATTAACTTCAGACCTCTTGCTACTTGTTATATCCAATTAGACTCTTCAGTATCTTCAGGTCACTTAGATCTACCTCTTGTGCTCTATATTTAGCTAAACAGTTTTCATCATATAGATTATGAAAGATTTGCATCTTTTCATGTGGTGATACTAGTGATGTTCAGGAAATTAAACATTTCTTGGGTTGAATTAAACTTTGCCTCAGTAAGAAAATAATATTTAAATATATGCATGATTATGGCAGGAAGAAAAAATAAAAACATGAACCACAACAAATAAGCTATATACTACATACAGAGTATTAAAATTTAGCTGTTAAAATATCAAAAAATAATTATACATGTAAAATAAATATACATGTAAACTTCTGTGCAAATGAGTTGTATCCTTAGATGCTAAGACTTCCATTATTAGAGAATACCTGTTGCATATTAGTCTTAATTATACTCATTTCAACCTTAGAGGCACCTGCCTCATTTAAATATGTTTAAGAAATGTGAGCAAGCAGTAGAGAGTAGTGGCTGTGACACTTCACTGTTGAACTCTGATGTATATGTTCTAACCTTGCTTACGTAATTCCACCACTAAGGGTAAAAACTGCACAGGTTCCACACAGCACAAAGCCAGGTTAGAAAGTCATTATCTGGAATTTACAATTTTGCTGAGCCAAATGGAAGAAGTAGCAAATATGTACAACAAGAAGATAGTCACAAAACAGGTAACTTAAACTTTCTTTGAGTGTTCACATAACAGAAGTGGTAAACCCCTCCAAAACCAAATTTAAGTAACAGCCATTATTTAACCAAAAGAATGTATGACAATGATTTCATCCTGCAATTCTTTCTTGATGTACGGCATCAATGGCATATCTTAACTTCACTTTCCTAGTTTACTGCTAAGCTATGAACATGGAAGTAATCACAGTTGCTGGCTTCTAACTCTCTCTGTAAACTGTGGAGAGATAAACTGCAATTACTGCACATACACACTACAAATAATCATGTTTTGACAATATACGTAAAGGATAAAAAAAATCTGAATACCAAAAGGAAAGCTAATGACAGCAGTCATAAAGATCGTGGCAGAAAGTATATCAAGGTCACTTATGGCACATATTAATTTGCTGCAGGCCAAAGGTTCATTCCCTTCACATGAACAAATGGGTTCATATTTTAAAGCAGAGGCCTCTCAAAAATCTGGAGTCATTTAGATGCCTCAGATTTCTCATTTCTCAGCAAATGTGTGAGAATGCTACCTGGCACTTTCAAGTATTTACTTTGTATAGGAAATAAATTTCTGCAACTCATAAAGTCCATAAGATGCACATTATTTTGATATTGTTGTCTCGATGGGTGCTATGCCAGAGTCACAATTTTGTGGTTTCCAAGATGAACCTCTCAAGTGTTCTGGCAGAAATAAGCTATTATATTGTGCAATTTCTTTTCATTACTTCCACAGAGAGTCTTCAAAAGAACTGCCTATGCTATCCAAACACTTTTTATCAATGAAGACTGTACTAATGATCTTCACCATTTCTTATGAACTACCATGAACTTTTGACACTTAACATTTAATTTAAAAGGGTATTTAACACACTTCAGTATGATTCTGTGGACAGGGAGCAGATTACTTAAATGGGTAATCTGGACACTACAGGGCGAAGCACACTCCTTCTGAAGCTTATGCATTTATATATGCCGACAGTCAAACTATAAAATTTAGCTGTGTCTGAGGAGTTCTGAAAATCAAAAATGAAGAAAGAGATATTGTAATTTTAAAAACACTATGAATTCATTAATGAAATTTAAAGGAATGCTTGATCCAAAAAGAAATCATAGAAGCATGTGGCATGGTTCTACACTTTCCAAGGGTTAGAAACTTTTATAGATTACCTTTTTTGCATCAATAGCAATGACAGCACCACAAGAAGCATCAGCTACTGATCTCTTGGAAAATAACAGGCAATTCCAAAACAATCTACTAGATTAACTCACCCTTTATATTTTTATATATGTTTTAGTTTGTTTACTTTCTTTTGAATTGGTGAAATTTCATTTCCTTCTTAGCAATTTTTAAAACATAATTGTGTTTATTTAAAATGTGTCCTATTTGGTTTGGTGTATTGAGATTTTGTAACAGCTATAAAGATTAGCAAATATGAATTCAATATAATTAACTGAAATCTGGTTTTCTATGACAAAATTTTAGCTGCCTTCCAGAGTTTCCTCTACTGACAGCCATTTTAACAACTATCATAGGAAAAAAAAGTTAAAAATCTAAGCATTTATAAGCATCAGAGCACTATTTCTCCATTGACTTTAGATTTTATTGTCAGAGATAAGATATGCAAACACAATAGTTGTTGTAAAGAACATGATGTAGAACATACTTATTGATTGATGCTTGTGAAAAATATTTTCTTATTCAGATAATTTAATTTCAGAATACAGTACCACAATGAGTATCAGAAATTAACAAACCAAATCAATTTAATGATTTGTTTTATCTAGCAATAAGTGCTAATAATCACAGCCTGCAGGTTGGAATGCAACTATACCATGCTGAGTACTGCTTTAGCACAGAATTCCACACCAAGCATTTCAAATACCATTGTGCACCACAATCTCAACAGAGCTGAAGATCCTGCTGCACTTGGTGCTGAGCTGACGCATAGAAGGATGTGGATCTCAAATACCCGCATTCCTCCTCCACTCAGACACTCAGTTGCAAGTCTGTGTAAAGCATTTCTAGAAACAGCAACAAAAAGGTAGTATGTTTATATTAACAGTTTTTATTACTTAGGTAAGCATTTCAAAAGGGAAATTCTGCAAAATTCTTTTTGCCTTCCAAAGGTGTTCACCTTCAGCAAGAGCCCCATAACATAGCGGAATGACAGGAGATCCTGTTATCTTAATGACTTAAAAGGGTACATTGGTTCTGATGAAGAAGAATGTTATTTCTCCTGAGATATGAGAGAAAAATAGAGAAAACTATGGAGAATGAGACAAGGAACCACTTGTTACAAGTAGTCTTCTGAAAAAAAATAATGAACTATTCAAAACTAACTGATTGGCTTTCTTCTTGTTCAGAGTCAGTTTTACTTTCTTCCCATGCAGTCACAATCTTCTGCAATGTATTTCCAAATTCTGGCAAGGATTGATTTAAAATATCAGAAAAAATCTCAAACCAGAACAAAGTCCTATTTAAAACTTAAAAGAGCCACAAATGTTTGTTATAGTTTTTAGATTTAACTTTACACAAACAAAAGACAAATTCTGACCCTAAAGAGCTTACATTTCTTGGAAGTTGAGACAGGGGAGGCAAATTAAATAGTGTGCACAATTGTACTTCAGCAAGCTTGATCTTATACACTTACTATTTTGAAAATGCTAATTCTGCATAGTTCCAAAAACAAAGAAAAAATATGTCTGCTAATTGAACTAACTGCCACTAGCAAATGAAGATGACAATATCTCAATACAGAAAATTAATATAAGTGTTTGCTTGATATGTTCATAATATAAACAAACTTTCTAGAGATTTTGCTTACTTTTTTTTTCTAGAATCTTTCCTATTAGTACATATGAAAACAAATGTGTAAATTGTTTTTCTCTCAGTGTCAAGACTCGTTCCCTGGAAGTGAACATTTTGTAATTTTGGTTGATGTTCATCTCCCTTCTGCTTTTTAAGCATAGTATAATAGATTCATGTTGCATATTTAGCATAGGTCTGATCTTTCACAGAGCTCAATTGAAAATCTAGAAAATACTCCCTAAAACATATTGTTTGCTTCTCAAAAGCAATTACTTCTAAGTAAACTGGTACCTTTAAACTCACATTAAAAATAATTAAGAGTATAACTCCTAATCATTTCCTAAAAAACATGAGGGAAAATAACAGGTCTATGACAGGGAAGGAGGAATTGTGATAACCACAGTGCAGAGATACAGGTGAAATTGTAGAAAAACCTATAGTAAACATTTTTCCCCTAATGAAAAGTATGCTTAATTATGAATCTTGCACACTGAAGGAAACTTGACTCATAATAATCAGAAAAGATAATGAGACAAAAAGATGCTGTAAAGTTACAACTTATGAATAAAAGCACGACCTTAGAACATGTTACTTTCTCAAGTAACTGCACAGAAATTTTATTTATATTCTAGCTTTTGCACATCTGTTAAATACATGTCCCTCATGCCTTGCCCATTAAACTTTAAACACTATTTATTCATTTTACAGAGGTAAAAGTATAATCATTAGATTATACTTTAGCAGGAAATTTTACTAGAATTTGCAACTATGCAGATAAATAACATGCCTCTAGTCCACCAACTCTGCAGTTGCTGACAGCAGCCTAGCACTGTGGGCCCCTGATCCCACGAAATGAGTAACAGTAGCTTATTGTCTATTACACGGCTCATGGAAATCCCAGGCCATTGTCCTTATCATGCGCAGACTGACCATAAATTTTAAGTGCAGGGAATCCAAAGCATGGATAAAGTGCTAGAACTATTGTGCATGCACTTCACTATTGACAGAGACTCCCTTGGCTTTTGGACTTCAGATCTTTAACCCTGACACATAATGGCCCAACTGACCTGCCCAGATCTTTTGCTATTCTTTTCTACATCTATTTTATTAGAACCTCTGTGCTACAAGGGACAATGAATGATATTTGTTCCTGTCTTCAGCTGCACAGCCCAAGGAAAGTTCTTAAAGGAAAGCAAAGGAACTGGACTTTGCTCTTCCCAACATAATAACCTTTTGCTGTTCTTTTTTAGTTGGTTGCAGTATTACCTATTGACCATCCATGCTTCCACAGCGAATGCCAAGTGAACTCTTTGACTGTAATACTTCAGTTAATTCAGCCAAAGCAGCATAGACTTGAACTGCAAGACCCAAAATACCTTAAAATTTTACTGAAGGCACTTCTTTCTCTGTTTCCAAAACTCAAAAAAACAATCATAGTCTTTAACTTATGTGCCAAAAGCCTCTTTCAGTATCTAAGCATATCTGAACATCTGCAATCTGGTTCACAAACTTCATACAACATGGGTGTGGGACAGTAGCAACCATGCATAGCTAGATATAGCACTTTCTCTAGAGTAAATAAAAATATGTAAGAAGGGAAGAGAGACACAGCATATAATGAGAGTTGCTTTTGGTAATAATCCACTTTATAGCAACTGATAACAGTGTTACTATTTTGCTGTTTTCTTTCAGTCCAGATAAAATGTTTCCTCAGAGTTTTCTTTAACAGTCATGAGATTATCACAGTTGGTGCAACAGATGTTGGTCCCTAGGAAGAATGGCCTGATCCTGTAAAACCTGCTTTCTCATGTGCAGGCCCTTTGAAATCAGTGGGATTTATGTAAATAGGGATTTGCAGGATTAGGTTTACAGTCTAGGGAGTCTGCAGTACTTCAGTCATATGTGTTCTAGTTTTGTTGCCTGGGAACTCAATGCACTAGAATAGCTTCTGAACAGGCCTTTAAAGAACATTCTTTACAGAAGAAGTATGAATCTAAACACAGTCCTTGCAACATGAATTCAGCATTAGGACTTTGAATTACAGTAAAACAACAAAATATGATTCAAAGAGATCAGATGAGATCCATATTAACCTACAAAACACAAGAAGAATGTCCCTCAAATTTACAACTGTGAGGAAGGGGAGGAAGATAAATAAGAGATTCTTTTCCTTTTTTTGTTTTTCTCATTGTTCCTAAATAGAACACAACATTCCATATGTATATTTTCTTCTTGAAGCATTAAAACCCAGAGCTACAAATATTCTGTATACAGTAACTTTGGGTTACTAAGGAGACAGAAGAAGAGAGATTACTATTCAGAAATCAACAGACCTGTCTAGTTCAGGGGTTGCAAAACTGGTGCTGTTGCCAATAGAGATGGCATCTTCCAGCACCCGCTACTCACACACACTCTGGGGTTGTCCTCGTGAAGCCCCTGCCCGCTCCTTCCTAGGCCCACACCCTCTCTCTTCCCTAACCTCACCCATTCCCAACATCCACACAAGTTGTGGCAGGAGTTGGGTTACTGCTGCAGTTTTCGTTGGCAAGGAGGCACAAACAGCTAAGAGCCACCTAGCATTCAAATAGTGACAGAATCCAAAAAAGCTGATGAGTGTGAATTGTCTGTGAAAACACTCTGTGAAGATAGGAAATGCTGGCATATTTATTCATCACCGATGATGTCCAGAGAAGCAGTTACTCTGCCACTCAGCTGTCTGCCCCTCAGGCAATGAGAAATATGTCAGCATGGCACTGGTGGGGCCTCACCTTGAATCCTGTGTTCAGTTTTGGGCTACTGTGGCAAATACTTTGAGGTGCTGAAGCAAATCCAGGAAAAAGGCAAAAGAGGTTGCAAAAGAGGTTGCAAAAGGTCTAGAGAAAAACTTCCATGAGGTGCAGTTGAGAGAGTTGGCATTCTTTAGTCTGGAAATAAAAAGGAGAGTCTCCTCCTGAGAGGAGACTTTGGCCCTCTCTCTGTAACGATCTGAAAGAAGATTGTAGCCAGTGGTTATCAGCCTCTTCTCCCAAGTAACAGGACACAGGGCAAGAGAAAATGGCCTCAAGTACCACCAGGGGAGGTTTAAATTGATTATTAGGATATAAATTGATTACCAAAAGAGGTGTCAAGCATTGGAACAGGCTGCCTAGGGAAGCAGTTGACGTGCTATCCCTGGAGACAGTGAAAAGAGGAGTAGATGGAGCACTCAGGGATTAGCGGTGAACTTGGCGTCGCTAGTTTCCTAGTTGGATTTGATGATTTTAGAGGTCTTTTCCAACTTAAGTGACTCTAGGATTCCATGTGCCACTTTCAAAGAGGTCATGTGTTACCGAAGACAGAGAAATCATCAACAAAAACCAAAGGCACTTTTGTCAATAAAATGCATAATGACAAGGATGTGTACCAAACAGAATGCACTCAGACTGGAAACTACATATCAAATACCTCATGACAGGCACAGTCATATGCATAAATTATTATTATTGGAAAGTAAAACACACATATAACAGAGACAAGTTCAAATTAACCTGTAGTTACTCCAATGGGCAAATTTTTCTGGAGTAGATTGACATCATCCTGTAGGGAACCCAAAGGAGCAGTTTACATGAAAGCACATGAAGATGACAGATGAATGCAATTTTGCTGCTTTCAGGACCTATATGAACTTCCTCAGACCTCACCATGATGTGTCTGGTTATCACCATGTTGTTATAACGCATAGGCAGACTTTGTCAGAATCAAATTTAAAAACTGTAGTCTTCTTGGAACTTTCATAACATGTGTACCTTAATCACTAAATTCTGTTCCGTTGATTCTGACACCTGTTTCCAGGGCATTATCCACTACTACTGCCACTTCATAGTGTCTCAACTACACTTTTTGGTCTCTTACAAGGGTGCCTATCAATGGCAAGAGAAGTGTCATAAGCACAGAGAAGACAGAATCTCATTCTGCTGTACCATGGAATTTAAGAAAAAAATCTATGTATAGCACTCTCTGTAGGTTCCTGACCAGATGGAATAGGGAGTTCTGTGTAAATGCTCATCCTACTGTGAAACACGTCAGCAAGCCCAACTTACCAATAATATGACTTGAATTCTGACAAGGTCAAACTGGCTGGACTATATTTAAAACACTTTTATCTTACTGGAATAGGATAATGTGTTCTAAGACTATATACCAGAGGAACATAAGACTCTTCTGCTGATTTAACCTAGTCTCAAAGCTTAAGCTCTGTACTGTGCTTCAGGTCAATTACAGCTGAACAATGCAGAAGAATAGCACAGGACTCTAACACAACACAAAGTGAATTAGTGTGGCCTTCTAATCAGAGACTAAGCAGACTTTGTCCAGAAAATCAATTTAAAGACTGCAAAAATCTGAGAGAAAGTTTGTGTGATTTTAGTTGCTCATTGTTTGAGAAGTCAAAGCTCAGAAAAGGAAGAAATTTTACTACTGTATTAGCACCACAGAACCCTGAAATTAGAAAGAATATCAAGTGATCACCTGAACCACTTCTCTGCAAGATCAGGTTTAGGTATGTCATCTTAGTAAAAAACCACTGTCCTCATCATTAGAAAGATCCCGAATTTTTTTTCTTTGGCATATTCATAACTGATGAAATGTTGTGGCTTTACTTCTTGACCTACCTATAAGGAAGGCTAATCAGAAAATTAGAAAGTTTCTGGCTACCTCCAAATAATTCAGACTTTTTTCCTCATGTACATAGAGCAACCAAAACTAGACAGCATTGAAAAACATTGCTAGTTCTTTTAGTTGGATGCAATTAGTAGTGTGTGAGTCCTTCCAACAATTATTGCAACTTCATTCTAGGACTTGGTTCACACTACTGAATGATCAATATAAGTATTTGACTCTATGACAATCCTCATCCTGAACCTGAATTACATCTTTGAATGCACATTCTTTATGTCACACAAATATTCAAGGACAAACAACAGATTAATTGCTGGCCCTAATGCTGTGTTTGTGAATGCTAAGAAGCCATTCCAAATGTTCCAAAAAGGATTAATGCAGTATAACAAGTCTATTTAATTACTGAAAGACCAGTGATCCTCATTTTACTATAAGCAGCTTTTCCTTTATTTGGAGGTTGTAAATAGAACAGAAATCACTACAGGACAACTATAATTCTGGTCCCAGAATATTCAAGTTATATCCACAATATAGTGAAAAAATGTATGAACAGCCAGGAAGATCTACATACACACACTGCATTTGTGTATGATAAAGCAAGATCAGCATATGTTTTAAAATACACCAGAACTCCTCACTATAAAGCGCAAAAAACAATTTTATGCTCTAAGTAACAATTTGATATGTTTTCTTAACTAAAAAAAAAGAAGCAGCAATTAAGCCAGTTAATGTAATTATACATAGCTTTAAAACAAATTCCCTTTGGTTTAATAAAACCACCTAAGGCTGTGGCTCCTACAATATAAGTCTCTACAAGTCACTGAACTGCAGGCCATAAACTCACCTATGAATGCATATATGGCAAAATCACAACCTGATATCACTTAAATTCCATGTCTGTATCCAAAGGGCCAATCAATTTTTCAATTCTCTTTTCTGCACAAGCTGGTTATTCTTTAACTGGAAGTTAAACAATAGAATAAGTTTTGATGTTAACCCTTGTTTTGCTGTAAACTGCACTGCTTCAGTATCAGCTGGAAAAATGCATGGACACACTTCATTTTTGAAAATTATTGCCACTTCCCACTCTGAGAAGCAGACACAGTAATTTTATAGGTGTTGGTATGGCTAGCTTATCACCAAACCAAAAATATCATCATAAAGGAAGGAATGAGGAAAGCAGTGAGTGAAGGAGTAAAAGTAGATGGCACACGGGGTCCAAAAAACACAGGCTACTAATTATTTAGGAGCGTTTCACTACAATCACTTGGGACTTCAGGGAAAGCTCAGCCCTCTAAGACTCAATCCTGGACTAAGCCCCTACAGACCATTGTTGTGCCCATCAGCTGACTCACAAATCATACTTCTCCAAGTCTGCGAGATGAAACAGGATGGCCAGCATGTTCCAGATAATAGGTACACTGTTATATTAGCTTGGGTTTCATCTCACACCTGACCAAATTCCTGACCATCCATCCTGAGCAAGGGACCACAGTGCAGGAACTCTAATATTCAAGTGGCCCACTTGACTGAAAACCTGTGGTGAGAGCAGAGAGGACATGACAGCAGACTGAGCTCATAGGCTACCCCTGCAGGCGCTGCAGATGCCTCCTTCGTGGCTGAATGTTGATGAATATCCACACAATTGTCCCATAATTAGTGTTTCTTTTATCTTTTGGTCTGGAGTATATTTTTGCTTTACTGTCACAGGGCAGGGAAACTAAGGCTTTCAAGTCCCATCCCAGAGGTGCCAGGTCCCATCCCGAGGGCCAGCCCTGCCCTGACCGAAGCAGGGATGACTGGAGGAGCACTGCTCCCAGTGCCCCGCTCCCCTGTGAGGGGCCAGCCCTGCTGCGGGGTTTCGCTCCGACATCTCTCCTACGGAGCAGTACCACCGCAGGGCTCACAGGCAAGGAATGCTCTGTGCCGGGCCTCCCTGCTGGGGCAAGTTCCTTCTGTCTGGGCATGAGAAAACTGGGTACAACATTTCTTTATGATACAGAGTCCTCTTGGGGGCTGGGCACCAGCACATGGGTTTTGCTTGCAGTGGAATACAGGGACCTTTTAGTCAGTACTTATCTCAGTTTTTATCACAATCCTCGCTGGGCCAACACTGAAGCAAGAGGTGTTCTCTCCCCCTGGGTCCAGAGACACAGAGATATTAATTAACTTGCCTACAGTCACCCGGTGAGACAACAGCAGGGTTGGGGACCGGGGACAAGGATTTTTAAGTCCTTGCAACTAAACATTGAGTCATACTTTACATTGTCATCACAGCCTTAGCATTCAAGTTCCTCTTACAGCAGCATTCCCACCCTCTTCCTTCAGAGGAACTATGTACCTGCAATTAGAAATCACACCTAGCTTGCAGAGTTTCACACAGAAAGAAAATGTTTCATCATATACAAGTGCACAGGAATGCTGTATGTAAACTTACCATCTACTTTCTTTTTCAAGAAGTAAAAAATAATAAGTTTACAAAGAAATCAGGTGTACTGCAGAAATACAAACGTGCTCATGTGCTGTGAAAGTCAGTGCACAGTGCTGTGAAAGAATATGGGGTTTAAACTATGTCAACTCGATTGAATAAATCCACTCATATGAGCAAAGTCTAAGGATAACGAGTTAAAAAAAGAGCATACCAATTATCTGATGACCACAGGAATACAAATTTACTTGCTTCATAATGGTATCAGTACTAGTCTATAAGCTTTCTTAACCTAGCCACAGATTTTTGAGAGATCCAGCCACTGATTTTGAAAGGCTCTACTTCCTAAAATAGTGTCACAATGTGGCACATAATTAGATGTAATACCCATTTCTACAAAATAAACTCTCCCAGCAGTCAAATTGTTGGTAATTATGGGAAGCTCAAAGTCTACATCAAGAAGAGGGCATTAGCATCTGAGATACTGACAGTAGGCAGCCTGTCAGAGTAAATGGCCAATGACTGCCCCTCACCAAGAATAACTCTTAAGGACAAGTAGCTTCCACTAGAAATAACGTATTCCACTTTTTTTTTTTTTACAGAAGTCATATAAAGATTGTTCTATCTCCCTTTTACTAAGATTAGATACTACATCAAGCATAGTGTTTAAAGTCCTCTGCTTTAGGAACCATGACTGCTTTTAAATACAAGCTAGGTCTGTAGAAATCGATGTTTTGGTATTAAAGAAATCAATAGCCACTTATGACATTGACAGGAAACATTCCTCCATTTCATGCCAAAAATCTATTTTGATCACTCTTGTGTCCTAAAAATTGTGAATACTCAGATTTTCATCACAAAGTATTTTCAAAGCAGAACATTCTTCCCAGCACATCCCACTCAAAGTTCACAGTGAAATGGGATTGACTAAGACGGATGGTGTTTCCCCTTGAAAAAAGTAGTGACCCCGTGCACCCCAACATAACAGGAATGCACAGCAGTCTGAAAGGGGATGGAGTTTTCCTCCAGCTCCCAGGAATTCCCTCACTACCTCTTCTACTACAAAGGGCTGTCAATTTGTCCCCCTCACTGCCAGCAGACAATAGGTGGTGACATCACCAAAGGACTTCCAAAGGAGGATACAGATGCTCTGGAGGGACACTGAAAACCCACTGGGGTGTAAATTCAGGGCCAAGGTCTTCTTGTCAGCAACCACTACAAAGAAGTGGAGGAAGTGGTATGGCCACTGAACAATGGAGAGGTCAAGCAGTTCACAGCCATTTCATGACCCAGACAAACCAAGGTCAAGAGATTCAGGTAGCAACTTGGCGTAGGCATGAGTTACAGCACAAATGAATTGTTTTAACAAATCAGCTTTGGTCAATTAAACCTAACAAGATGTGTTGCATCATATAGCCAGCTTCTTGACACTAAGGCCAGGAGCTGAGGCCAGCCTCGTAAAACACATCTTTTAACATGGCATAACAAATTTAAGGTAATCTGCCTAGAAACTGCAGATGTCAGAGTAAGTTGTCTTGATTAGGAGAAATTTTCACACTTTTAAATGAGGGACACTGGAGTGGAGTTATCCCTTCAAAAAGTCCGGCATCATTTTCAATGGCATTACTCAGGCAATGGAAAGCTGATGCTGCAGCAAGTATATTTGCTATCTCTCAGACACAATGTACATCCGTAATAATCTTCTAAACATTTCCCTGTTAGCCACTTCACAAAAAAGGCTGAAAATGGTTTGGCATTTTAGCCCAATGCAATTCACAAGCAAAAATATATACTATTTTAATTTCATTCAATTTCTAAAGGCATAGAGTTTGTAATTACTGAATTCTAAAGCATGCACATTGTTTTGTTTCTATTTTAAAGAATAATATGCAAATCTTATGACACCTCAGAAGACAGCTTATGAGGGATATGACAAGGAAATTGACTGGAAATTAAAATACAATGCTAGATTTAAGATGAATAGATAACTATCATTCAGTTGTTTAAATTGATCCTTTATGAAAAAATGTGTAGTAACTCAGGTTAATATTGCTTGGAGATCAGGAAGTCAAATACGTAAACAATATGTTCAAAACATAGATACTTAAAATTATCAATTGTTAAATAATTCCAAACAATGTAGAATATACTTACCTGTGTACACCATTTGTCTCCAACAAACAATCACAGAATTTTTTCCCTACTTTCTCAACAACCACAACAAGTTTCTCAGAGTTCACTACCTGTTCATTTTTTTATTTGGCTTTCCTGTTCACTTTCTAAGGACGAAAATGGGAACAGTTTTGATCCATTTCCATATTTTATTCAGAGGGGAAATAAAAAGCCCACTTAGACCCACTGTGATGTCTTTAGTGAAGGTGCCTTTATGGAAGGACACTGGAAAACTTGACATGTCCCTTCTACTCTGGAGATGTGCAATTACTTAATAAAAAAGTGCAAGGTTTCGCTGAGAAAAAAGAACACAATGATTGAAGGGGATTCAGCTAAGCTTTCACACCATTCCGCGTCACAGTAACTTCTCCTTATTTCAATAGTATTTCTTGGAGTAAAAACAAACAAACTTACATATCATTTAAAAATTCCAAACACCACAGGCAGTTAGGAACAAATTAAGGTTAAAATTACTCCAAGGACCCCATAATTTTAAGTGACCTTTCTGACTTGAAGAGGGGTCTCATATAAAGTGGAACATAACACACAAGAGTCATAAGGCATGAAGGCAAAAGCTCTGGTTCTCAGGTAATCTAAAAGCATTCGAAACACTATGATTGATAAACAAACTTTAGACTATCAGCCATTTCTAAAAATTCCCCCCAAACACCAACCGCCTATCTGAAGTGCCCATCTCCCACCACTCTTTTTGGGGGCAGGGCTGGGATGGGACTGGGGGGGGGGCAGGTGGACTAGGATAAAAGTCATATTACAATGTTGATGTTCCCAAGAAGCAGCTAAAGAAATATATTTATTTAAAATTTAAAAAGCACAATATACTTCAGAAAAGGAAAGAATCCCCCTCAGAGAAGAACTGGTAGGGAGAGCACAAGTAAACTTTTTGTCAATAAAAAGATGGTGGGGGGGAAATATAAACAACTCTGCTAGAAGAATGCTTCCAGGTTCACACACAGCTCACTGCTACAAGACAGTACAACAGACATGCCAAAATGAACTCTGCTTTCTCTAAGACAGAGCTAATAATCTGAGATTTATTTCCCTTTTACTAGCTTCTGAGACTTTCAAACCTCTTTGAATCCAGGTTTCAATGACCTGAGCCATGGTTTTAGCAAAAACTTCTAAAAATTCCACCAGAGTTTAAAATTACAAAAATTAAAAAGTGATACAGAGTAAAATCATGAAACCTCCCTATAATTAATGACATCTTGTTTGACATCTGTCAAACAAACTGAATCGTATCAGAGACTTCCCTTTTCACATTCACTTAGTATCCGTAAAACAGCTCCTCAGAAGGAACCTTCTTCTTCACCCCACAATGGAAGGAGCAACCCTATTCAGTTAACATAGCCATTTAACTTGATCTGAAAACCATCCTAGTCCCAGCAATTACATCAAAGAAACATTTCACCTTGCTGTGAGACTGGAAAGTAGCACTTCAGGAAACTCTTGAGTTATAGTGTTTGGCATTGTGGACCACCATTTCAGAGGGCATGACTATGCTACTACACTAGCAGCAGGGAAGAGGAGAAGGAGGAAACACAGGGAAAAAAAAAGAAAGCTAGATAAAGAGGTGGACTTGACAGCAACCTCATGCAATTAACTTTAAAATCCAACCTGCAGTGGCATTTAGCATTCAATTATTTTAATGAAGTTTTCACAGTTACAGTGAATTCAAATATGCATGAACATTTAAGAAATTTAAAACATAAAATCCTGCTTTAAATTGAGGTATTTCCTTTATTAATGAGTCCTCTTGCATATAGTTTAGAATAATCCTTTTTGTTCATAGTATTCTGTCTGAAACTACCACAAAGCAAGAATTTTCAGATTCATTTTCCATTCTTTATCACTTCTAGCTTTGAACTAAATGTCACTCATAAATTAACAATGACCTCTATGTTTTCAAGTAGCTGAACAGAATTTATTTAAACTTAAGTTTCTTTTATCTTAAACACAATTGATGTTATTAACCCTGTGAAAATTAGTGAATCAGGTAAGAAAAATCAGAATTAGGTAAATGTTCCTTCCTGAAATGCACATAAATTTAATTCCTGTTAACAGTAATACTAAATAGTGCTAAATAGTGGAAAATTTCCTTTTCTTTTTCATGACCCGCATTCATGCTCTAAAGAAAGCATTTTTACCTTTTAAATTAAAAGGTAAAAATTAAAAATTTTGAATTCTGCAGACCTACTGTCTGAATGCTAGTTCACACATCAATGTTCTGAAAAAATGAAAATTGCTAAGTGGCCTTTCGAAATGTTTCAGAATCCTGTATCTTCATAAACAAAGTAACTATAATAATCAATTGAGAAATACTATTACATCCATATATAGACTGGATTAACCTCCATTTCCTAATGGCAAATATCTTTCTTGCCTATAATTTTCAATGCAATAGAGACAGTCAACAACAAAACAGTTATCCAAAAGTTTATGTTAGAAAACTAGAAAATAATAATAACAGTGTCTTTTTCAGTTGACACAAAAAAGTTTTTTTTAAATTGCGTTCTCTTCATGCCTCAACAGACTGGAATTGTCCAGAGCAATTCAGGTTTAAAAAGGTTGATTATTCCCTATGAGATTTTAAAACTACTACAAGCTCTTCTCGTACTAGAGCAGACAATATATAAACTCATACTTCTGGTTCTGTACTGGCTTTCTGACGCAAAATTGAGATTTAGAACAGGGGATCGCCTGCCATTTCACTGTGCAAGAAACAAGGTCCTGGAGCATATAGAAGCCTGTAGGTACAGGCAGTAATAAGCTCTATTTCCTGCTGTTCCTGATGTAACTCATCATTTGCTGTGTAAACTCCCAACAAATCACCTTGCACTTTGATATATCCTTCTGCAAAACAGGTAAAATGTTCTACTGTGTGTTCCCAGGTAAATTATTCAGAAGGAGGCCAATCATTAAGATTAAATGAAGTAGAAACAATCAGCAAATGTTTGATTCATCTAAGCCCATTGCTTTTTTATTAATTGCATGTGAGAAAATCAGTGCACAGAAAAAAATGCAAACACTCCTCCAAAATCTATCTGGGTGGCGTGGTATTTTGGCATATGATCATAATATGACTTAACTAGGAACTGCCTAAAACATTATTTTGAGTGTGATTTTAAGTGGAAAATTCATGTAGTCGCAGCAAACTAACCAAAACAATTTTATTATCATTTTTAAATATTAACAGGGTGACTACACAATCAATTTACTAAACTTACAGAATGAAAACTCAAATGTAATGTGAAACTACTATGTAAACCTCTTTCAAAATCTGAGCTCCCTATAGACAGAAATTGACAAAATTCAAAAACCTTTAAAAAAGATTAAGCCATTGATAAACCCACCCACTCCTGCAATTCAGACATATCTCGTTAAAAAAAGAATTACAATTCCTTCTGGAAGAGGGCATGTTTTCCGAGTAAGACAAGACGCACGTGCTGCCAGGACTGTCTGAATTGGGAAAACGATATCCCCACTTGGCTGGGGATTGCCAGTTTGCTGGCATTAAGCTCACGGCAGAAGCATTTCGGCTCGATGCGGTGGCGGCACCCTGCACCCAGCTGAGGTTATCTGCAAGCGCGCTCTTCAGGAGCATGGGCAGCGCACCAGCGTGTGCCCGTGCCCCCTCCCACGCCCCCCCAGTGGGGCATGGCACCTGCAGCACAGCAGGGCACTGCCAACCTCCCCAGCACAGGGCCAGCTCAGCACGAGAGCCCTGGGCACAAAATTCTCCCCTTGGTCGGCCAGTGCCCTCGCTGCTCTCTAATCTTTATCTTGCTTTTTTCCTTTTTTTCCCTGGCCCAGTACCCCCCCTCCAATCCTCAAGAAACAGGACACAGTCTAGCAACTCAGGGACTCATATAGGCCAGGCTTCCTTCTGCGCAGCCCTTTGGGTAGAGCTGCTAATCCTTCTTATTAATTAACGAGATAATAGCAGTTAACCGGAAAGCAATATTAATGTTAACTATCTAGTAAACTTCCAAGAGAAATTATTTATTCTTTTTGCCATTTTTCTGATAACAAAGTTGGACAGCTGGAGCTATGGTAGCATCTTGATGGTGTAAGAAGTTAAAAAATGAACAGTGCCTGAACACTACGGGACTAAGGACATCTGCATCTATTTTCTTCCCCACTCCCTAGATATTTTAAAAGACCGTCTCCTTCTTTGACTCCAGACTTTATTAACTGGGAATGTAGGCTCCCCCAGTTATATCACCCTTACATAAGGACAAAGGGGAGTGTAAGCAGTAACATGACTGATCAGAGAAATGTACTCTGAGAGAGACATGCACTAAAAACACTTAAAAATCTTAATATTTACATGTAGCACTGCTTCAGTTCTATAAACTCTCAAACTCCCAAGGTGTACTATGCTTCATTCAGTATATGCTGAATTACCTAACATTAAGTTTTCATTTTATTCATGCTGCAAAATAAAAGTAGTGGAGATGATGAGGGAATTCAGAATTCTGCAGACAATGCATATTGCTATAGATATTTTAAGTTTTTGGAAAAATAAGGCAATTTCTAGCTTTTTTTTAATTAGTCACTGTAAGAGTAAGTAAAACATCCATCTGAAGGAGAGATTTATATTATCTTGGTTCTGTTGCAGCAAACAAGTACTGCAGCTTTCATTCACTGATTGTCAAAAACTTTCCAATGTGCCCACTGCAATGCGGATGCCAACCAACGAATCAAAGGCATTCAGCAACTAGACAAAGAGGGTCTGATGCCAACCTCGGTGCCACTGGCAACCATTATTGGCATCAAGCACATTGTCTGCCTTTTTTTCCCCTCTCCTGGCACTCGACAAACAAAATGGCGGTTCTTGTAGCAACGGGAACACAGCATAAGCGCTGCGCTGAATTAAATACCATCAAATGATTTTATGGACTGAAATGCATTTCATACCAAATGATAGACACTCTCTGATGCTCACAGAGAGAAAAAAAAAAAGGACAATTCTGTCAATAGAAACAATGTTCACACCATTTTCAAGTTTGGGTTTTATAAGCGATCTGTGTGGGACACACGCACCCCCCGATACACACAACAAGCAGAGCCCCATAGAAGCCCGTTGTGATTAATACTTATTTTCATGTTAAACATTGATCACAATGTATACTTCCCATTTTCTTCCTCCTTCTCAGTCAAAGGAGCAGCATTGCAGCCTATGTCAATCCACTTTTTTTCTTTTTTTTTCTTTTATTTAAGAGGATAGCACAAAATGAATAGAGGGGGAAAAAAGACGCTGAATTTTGAGATGAGAGAAAAGTAGCATCTAATGAAGTTCATCAATGATAGAACTTCATAGATCAGTCCTTATTTCTTCTTTCAAGGCAGACATGGAAGTAGAAGCTCTTTTTGTTAAGAACTGAAAACATTATTGACACTTCTAGATCTGGAAATTGTCAATATATTGTAACATTACTCTGCACTGCAATGCGGATGCCAACCAACAAATCACAGACATCCTAGGCTAAACAAAGAAGGTCTGATGCCAATCCTGGTGCCACTGGCAACCATCACTGGCACTCGAACTATCCTTCCTCCTCTTTTTTTCCCCTAATCTTCTATTTTAAAGCAACAAAAAAAGCAAACTACTTGGCCCCTTTTTTCATTTTGTGTGCTAATTCCTTCTTCACATTTTGATCAGCAATTTAATTTTTTTATGTTTCCACTTAGCTTTTACATGGTTATATTAGGCGTTTATATGTTCTGAAAGAGAAATAAAAAGCAAAACGCCATATGTATAATGCAACATTTTTGGTTGACTTCATGCATATCTTTCACAGAGCCTGGCACTCTTAATCAAGTACCCTAAAAAGTGCCACAATTAACCTGATTTCAATGAATATAGAGAAGAAAAGTTTGATTAAATGGAAAAAAAATTACATAGACAACTTAATACGACTTTTTCAAGAAGGAAGCCAACAGATGTTAATGGAAGACTTAAAGTAAAGCAGTAAAATACAAAAGACGTGCAGTTAGCAATAAACAAAAGGGTCTTCTATGAGTGACTTGGAAATAGAAATTTGCCACGTTCATTTTCAGTATATTCTTAAAGTAGCATTGTGTAACTTTGAAAGTTATAATATTACAACATGCTTAACTTCCTCATTTCCAATTAGACAAAAGTGTTTTAAATAAACTTATATTCTCAATAAATTTAAATCAAGAAAATCAGCTATGCCCTGCAATTACTTCTCCCACTTCAAGTTACTGCCTTTCAACAGCTTATAAGTCAACAGTGTGTTAAGAGTACTCTGACCTCAGTTTCTTTGGCTCAAGAGGTACTTAAACTGTTTTGCCTCCCTTTGTAGTTTTGACTTTTAGAGACTGGTAAATCCATAGAATTAATCAGTAAGTTATGACTTACGCTATTGCACTCAAAATATAATTTGAATTTTTTTCTACAAAAGGAATTTAAAGGTAAAAAATTACTTGTAATTAAGCTATTTTGTTTCATGTTGTCAAAGAAATCTGTCTTCCTATATTATTTGAGATCAGATTTATCGGACTCTGCAGCTACTTAAAGCCACTGTAAAATACCTAAACATGTCTACTGCTGTGGAGAGACAAAAAACCCAAAAAAATACTAGGGGGGGGTCCAGGGTTGAGGGGAGAAGCCAATATTTCTTTCACAACAATTAATATATACTTTCACAACAATTAATACATACTTTCACAAAAACAGTTCTTCACTTGCAAGAGTAAATACTTAAAGATAATTACTTAAAATATTTCATTGTGCCGCTGTCCTCTTAAAAAACAAGTATACACCAAATGAAGCCATGCAATTTTACTTTTTTGTTACTAAAAAAATCAATTCAATTTGTTTTCCAGTTAAATCCCATAGTTATTTACCAAGCATCAGATAACAGCCTGCCATCTGCCCTTCTGCAGGCCATTTCTACCTACTACCAGGCCAAGTTGTGAAATGGCCCACCATCTGCAGATGGTCAAACTTTCCCTAGTTGAGATCTATGGCTAAAAAAGAAATTCATTATTACTGCTGATCAGCCAGCATTACAAAGGCACTTAGAAGACAGTATCATTATCAGAAAGAACCAAAATGACCCTATCAGAGAAAAAGTATTTCAGAAGACTTACAATCAGAGAAAAAAAAAGAAAAAAAGAAAGAAAAAAACAAACCAACACCTTTATCTACTTACAGCCATTTGCAATGAACCTGCCTATGGATATTGTTATTGAATATCCAATATATGAAATATGGCTAGTAGGTTTTTCCCCAGACACGTGATTATCAGAAGCCCTGTTTTTATTTTCATTCTGTAATACTAAGTTTAAGAAGCTTTTCCATAGACCTCCTGCAATTTCCCACATTTCAATTACCTGCCAAATAAAAGTATATGAGTGTGATTATGAAAATATACTCTTCATAAAAATTTCTCAAAATATTACGACCTGGATGTTTGTTTTAAAGCTCAAATAGATAAGATGAGCTACTGATGTAAAATATGAATAAAACATTACATATTGTGTGCTGCAATTCTGATTCTATTTGGCATTTACATGAAATACAGCCGTGATAAAGTGTTTTCAAGCCTTGTTTTATAGGTGTAAGACAAAGGAGAAAGTCCTTTTATAGGAGAAAGTCTACAATTGCTCTTCAACGTGATCAGTTTAAGGATTACTTATTGATTAATTATAACAACAAAGACAATAATAAATATTTGTAGTATTTATCATTACTGTGCAATTGCATATACCTGCATGTGTTCTTAGTAGTACTGGGTGGGGGTTTTTGTTTTGTTTTTCTTTAAAAACACAATTTGAAAACAATAATGTTTTCTGAAGTCACAACTATGTATCGCCACTTTTTCACAAAAAATAAAAGGCAACTTCAGTGGAATGAAAGTACTGCCTTGGTACGTGTCTCTCTTGCTCGTGAAAGAGGCATGCATGTCAAATATGCATGTCACACAGGGCTGCAGGAATATGTGTGTGTTTAAGTATATATGTATATATGCTGATTTACAAATGGATATGTAGCCACAATATATCTATGGGCCACAGAACAATGTTTCACTGGAAGCCAGCCCACAGGGGAAACAGGGCTACTTGGAGTCAGAGTCTGACATACTAACATAGAAACATGACAGTCTGCTTCCTACCTTGCTCCTGCACGTAGTATGCCAAAAACAAATCAAGCTCCTTGACTGATACTGTTATGTGATGTGGCTGGACGCAAAGTGCTGGATTTGTGCAATGTGGGGATTTCATGAGACGTTCGCCATCCGTACTTTCCAAGGGGATGCCTTTGAACAGGATCACCATGACTAGATCCAGACGCCAGACTTTGTCAGCCTGTCGCAGGCAATCGATTCTCCTAATCTTGCCCTTCTGGTCAGGATTGGACAATACACAGCATGGGTGCTTCTTCCCAGTAACTGTGAGCACAAAATCCTCCCGGAACTCTTGGCGAATATCTTTGCGCAGCTTGGCCAGGAGCCTGGATGCCCACTTCTGTTTAATTTCAGGCTTTTCACTAAGTAGCTCATCCTTGACTGCTCTTTCCTCATCCTTTGACATTCGTTTCTCATGTTTCTTAAAGTACTTGCGTTTTCGAGCCTGAAGATTGAACCAAGTATAGGCAATTGCACGGACATGTGGAAGAAGTGCCTCAATGAACGGGTGAAATTCATCCTGTGGAAAGAAGTGAAGGAGAAAAAAGAAGAAGATAACAAGAAAACTCAAAGTCAGCAAGTTCTCATAACTAAAGCATCATCAAGAAACAATTCTGAAAATCTTTAAGTGAAATATGAGATGAAGAGAATAAACACATAAAATTTACACAAATTTCATATTTCATTCTTTGAAAGAACTATGTGAAAATTTTATTTTGTACTCCTCCCCTCGCTTCATCCTACAACTCTGCAGAGACAACATAATTTAAGAGATGCTACCAAGATGTTTTGTTCCTAACATTTAAATATTTGAACAGCTAGCATCAAGAAAAGTACCATTGCACAAAGAGGACACTGCACGGTTTTAAAAAATCTGAGCAGAAATGTTCAGAAGGCTGAGGCAAATGCCACAGTTCATTTCTCTTCTCTGTGGCACAGAAACACAAAGCATATACATGCTCAGTGTAATGCCACACAGTTCCCGCTTTTGGAGCATGCTCTCAGCAAGAGACTGCTGGTGGCACAAAGAGCATGCGCCATTAAACTTGATCCATTTTCTTATCAAACGTCCAACATTCCAGCACTGAAACAGTACCATTCCAGTGGTGGTAACTAGAGAAACCAGTATACAGTAAGGAAAAGCAGGCAAAAGACACATGTCATATACAAACCCTGAACAGAAGCTTCTGTACTTCTAGCTCTTCTTGCGTCCCTCCCACCACCCCCAAGCTCTGTAAAATTGAGACTTTATGAAGGTGAGAACAAAAATTACATTTATGCCCTTCCAGCAGTTCCACTGTGAATTTTGAAGCCCCACAGAGTCAGTTAATTTGCTAACTGATCACATGAGTGTGGCAATTATTCTAAACCCCTTAAAAATCAATCTGAGGTGTACAATGAAAAATGGCAACTTGGCACAAACTTTGCATTCTTTGTGTTTCTACATGCTGTGGCAAAGAGACATTATGAGTCCACCGCTGGTCCAATGCTGCTTTTGTGAAATCCCTGCCATTTATTTACAGTTTCAAAATATCCCTTTCTGTTGTCTGGCTTCACCTGCAAGTTCTTATCTTCTGCCTAGCAGCAATATGGATTGCATTAAGGAGGTAATGCTTAGTTGTTGTCTACAGGCACATCCTACAGCAATTAAATTAATTTCATTTGTCTGCTTAAAGTACCATCCTACACATCCATGTTAATATCTAAATAGACCTTCCCCAAAAACTTATTTTCCATTAACAAGTCTGCTGTTTAAAAAACTGCAATCTGCTTATCAAACATTACTATATTTTGGGTTGAAAGGGAGACCTTAGGGGAGGTATCCTTCTTCCTGTGTGTAGGGATATTTAGTTTTAAATATCACGCAGATTGCTCATCATACTTAGTGGCACAGTGCAATCAAACTAAAACTGAACCTTTTTTATGCAATTATATTCAAGAATACAATTAACAAACTACTATTTTAGTTACGCTGCTAGACAAGGAATGAATTATGTTTAATCAATACGCTGATTAACTCCATTAGGTAAAAATTATGAAAGTATAACTAATGGTCTCAATTATAGAGCGCAGACTGTCATTGCAGAAGCTTCAGGCAAAGAATTCCATATTTAAATCTTTGAATTTCAAACAAACTTCAAAATTTCCTGAATGTTGCAAAACCCACTAGATCTAGTTACCTCTCTAACCATCCTCAAATCAAATAGAAAACAACAGAAAAGTTACAAGCAGTTTACCTATGATCATGTTGTCTTCACAGAAAAAAAAAATTAAGCAAAGTGGGGGGAAAAAGGAAAAAAAGAACAGAGAGGCAATATAGGAAGTTACTTCAGGACATAAACAATTTCATACAGTATGATGCTTGTCAAAGACCTACAAAGGCAACAATTAAACTGATTAGTAGTTTCCAGCAGAGATTTGAACAATTCTGTTACTATACTGGCGCATAAAACTAGGCCATGGAAAGAGTTAAACCACAATCTGTTCTTTGTGTGGGAAGGCAGTACTGCTCTGAGCAACCACAGCCCATGATAAGACTTCCCTATCTTCATATGCTTTCTGATGCCATGCTTTTTTCCCTTTCAATTATAACTACTAAAGAAAGTTTATTTTTTCTCCTACAGAAGTCATCTTAATTGAAGTATTGAATTTTTTTTTTTTAATTAGTGGAAGCATAATGACCATACTGTATTAAGTCCTCACAATTCATTTTAGGCTTAATAAAACAGATTTACTACAGATTTTGAAAATTCTAACAGCTGGGGCTAAAGGTGGGGTGAAGGCAGGTGGCTGAAGAGCTTTGGGAGAAATTAATTTTTGCCTCAATATAATGATTTCTCCTACATCTAAACAGACTTTGGCATTTATAACTTAAAATGGCAATAAAATAAACATGGACATATTCTACATTAGTAGAATATTGCACATCTAGTTTTAATTTTGAAGAAGAACACATAAATTATTAAATTATTTCAGATTGACTATGCCTTGAGGTAAAGCATATAGTATTAACAATAATAACCTATAGCACTTTATATCTATGAAAATTTTATAGAGAATTTCACTGATTAAATTCCAGTCTGTAGTAGTTGAATGTTTCCTTTTCAAAAATAGGGAGAAAAAACAACACAAAAACATGCACACCAGAAACTCCAACCTTTTAAAAACTGTATTCAGGTTTTTCTTTCACAGCATTGTTAAGTCCTAAAGACATACATATAGGTGAAAAGCGTTGAGAAAAAACACAGCAAAGAACATCCTGTTTGAAAGCAATTTTATCAGATTTTTTGAGCTATTCATTGTGCACCTGGAGTATTTTCAAATGAAACTCCTACTTGACATGGGGAAGTGCCCATAAAAATTATCCTAAATGGACATTTGCAATTAATCACACACATTCTCCATCAAATTTCCTAAAAGAATATCAACAGAATTTTATTTTTCCTCCTTAATATTCATATAGACAATAGTGAATTATTTTTTGTTTTTATGTGGCACTTGCTCATGTGCCACAGTTGCTCTTGCAATGAAGTGATTTATAAAGGTAAGATTTTCAAATGTGATATCAAATAGCTAAGGTGAACCATTGTGCACTGGCAATTTAAGTTAAAATGGAAGTTACTATACAATATCTATGTTCCTTGTAAAGAAAGGAAAAAATAGCAGTCATCTAATGACAATAGGTAGGCCAAGTTTTCTTTATTGAAAAGATAAAGAGGATACGCAGTGCTCTTCTCCTATCTTTCACTTTTAAACTTTGTATCAGCCCATGAAACCTCAAATTGAGGACTGTGCAGTAAATACACCAGGCAGAAGTATGGAAATTTTATACAGAAATCTTCATCTGCTCAACTTCCCGGCACAGTTTTCTCATGCCTAGCAAAACATATAGGCACAAAAGAAAATACTACATATTCTGAGATTTTGGACTACTGTAACATAAAAAACCACGGCAAAAACATCAAAAGAGAGCAAGCACTAAAAGGCATGCAGTAAACTGCATCCTATTCATACTTCAGCAAGACAGATAAATCCAGTTCCCAGTCATTCCAAAACACAGAGAAAGAGGTATGTGGGAAATAGAGGAAGGCAGCCTGCAAAATTAAATTGCATTTGGTAAGTTTTCTTCTACCTTGGAGTTATTTTCACCCACCAAACTTTTATTGTAAGTAACACTCAAATCAACAAGGTTTGTCTTAAAGCTGTACTTTGGATTTTAGACTTGTTATTAAAACGTGCTTCAGTGCTGTCTCAGCACAAACTGAACTACCACTTTCATAAGTAGTTCCATCTAAACAGGTGTTCTGTGTTTACCTCTACCAAAATATTTTCTTCTGAACCTATACTACCACAGTCAATATGCATTGCAAGAGTCCTAGAGACAGAGAATACAATAGAGAGAACAATTGTGGCAGTAATGCTTTAATGCAGTGGCTACTCCAAGTGAAATGAATCAATCTTTTGCCTTAAACAAATAAAGAATACAAGGTTTAAGTTCTCATTACTGGTGTCATTTTAATTTTTAATTTATATAGAGAAAAAAATAATTTATAAATTTATTTTATCATTCCAAGCAAGTAGAAAAAGATTCCAAACTAAAATCAATTTGTTGCAACTTTGTTACATGTATGTATTACCAAATGTGAACTGTCCCTGCATGGCGCATGGTAGAGCATGGTTGTAAAATATTATGGAGAAAGTATCAATGCACAAAAGCCAGGAACTGCTTTCTTGGATTAATGGTAGTAGAAGTACAATGTAGCATTTTTTTATACACCTGAGTGCAGTATTTTAATACAAATTTGTAAAGAATGAGGAAATATATTACATCAGTGGGTCCAAAAAGAAAATATAATTTAAAATATCATTAGAGAAGGAAACAAGATTGTGAATTAACACCGTAAAAGAGGTCGTTTGTGAAAACCTGTGTCTCAAATGCAAAAACTGCTTTATTAACTTGTACTGTCAGGTTTATATTCTGATGCAGAGGTCTTATTGCCCATCAATAATTCCACACGGTGGACAGCCTACACAGAATTAATTTTGCTAACCACAGATTCCACGCTAAGTAGTTATTTCTATGTGTGTACCTGCAAGCATGTGCATCTCTGTTACACAAAATGCTTCCTATGTTTCTCTTTTGAAGAAGAAATATCTCAATAACATTTTTTCCAGCTTTCTTCCACTGCAGCTCACGTTTACTTACTGAAAATATCCATATCTAAGTCAATCACACTTAGATGCCAAACAAAATATAAACAATAAAAAATGTGTCAGCCAAAAAACTGCAGGACTGTGTCCAATCACTGAATAAGCCTTATCATTGTTTCCATCTTCAATCACAATTTATGAATACTTTAGTCCTTTCGAATTACAATGGTTTTTAACTGCGGAATAACTTAAATCATACTTATTTATTCACTGTGCAACTGTAAGTGCATCGTTGGCCTCCGCGTAGCAGCCTTGAAGCAGACATTACTTTCGCACATTTTCTGCTTCTTTAGCTATTTGTTGCACCAATGCAGAAGCAAGCAGTTATCGCTAAATCAGTTTACATCACATCCTCCTAAGACAGACTTTCACGAAAGCTGAAAGCTATCCCCGGGCTTTGCAGACAGGGTTTACCGTCCGAAATAGGCTCCGGTGCCCCGGCGCTCGCTCGCCGATACCGTACACCGGCCGAGGACGCTGCAGAGGCACCCGGGGAACTTCCCAAACATGCTTCCGAAACCCCTCAGGTTTCAAAATCTGCGTTTTGCCGCGGCGCGGACCCCCGCTCGGGCTGCCCCCGCCCTCCGCGCCCCGCTCCGCACCGCGCCGACCGCCGCTCCCCTCCCGCCGTCCGTCCTGGTGACAGCCGCCGCTCGCCATCGAAAAGCGGCCGCAAGCGCGGCTGTAAGAAAAGGGTCGGTCTTTCCCCGTGCTGGGGAGAGGGCACGCTCCTCCGCCTGCACCACACTTTAGTGGGGAGGGGGAAAACGGCGTGCCCTTCTATAGCCGAACCAGAAAACACTGCACAGCTTGGTCATCCCCGCTCACATCTCCCTCATTGTTGGCAGCCTGCATATTATTAATTAAGCATAAGACGGGATTACTTCGCACCGGCCAGTGATCGTGTTTTGTCAAAAAAACCACTTTTCCTTTCAAACCCTTTCATTAGGCTGTGTGTAAACAGGCGAGCTGAAAAGAGCGCAAATCGTTTGATTCCAATCAAATCAATACTTCTCAAACACGGTTTTTTAGCATAATTATGCTCATTTGCAGTTTGTTAACTTTTGACTTCTTATGCACCAACAATTTGCACAGTATTTGTCTACGGGTGACACTTTGAATGGATCTCCCCAAAACAATGGCGTGGTACAGTTTATTCTTTAATATTCCCTCCTGAGAGAGGAGTTTGGATCTGACAAACAGTTACGACTGTGCTTTAACCCGTTACAACTAGTAGCAATGACTCATTAATAACCCACATACATATTAAAAAAAAAATCCAACAAACACGTGAAAATAAACAATTTAACAAATAAATTAAATAAATCGTCTATACCTGAGTGAGACAGATTGGAGAATACATCATGACTTCGCTTTGAGAACACGCTGCCCGGAGAGCCCCTAAGAAAAGCCTCAAAAAGGAATAATTTCATCTATTCATTTTACAGTCATCTGAGACTCAAGGAAGATGAAATCAATCAGGACGGGGCTCTGCTCTGGATCACCACAACTTCACAACAAACCCCAGTCCTCCTTAAATAGCCAAAGATTCAAGTTCACTCCGTGTGCTAGATTTCCCGGGGTGAAATCCAATCTACACTTTTAACCCTCTGGTAGTCGGCGGCGCAGGAGTCTTGCTTTT